>OX401415.1:9551049-10038549 GCA_947846245.1 Cerastoderma edule
TCTACATATACATATAAACCTATTCCGAAGCCACCGACTGTGTTCCTAAAATGATTTATTATACCAGTGTTTAGCGGACAGATATAAATGTAAATACTAATCAAAGGACAAATGGTCTGTAACATTAAGATAGTTTCTACTCTCATCGTAATGCTTTTTTTGTCGTCTGCGATATTAAAGAGCAACAAGTAAAAACATATTGGGCATTTATCAAAAACTTTACCAGCTTCTCAATTTTCCCATTACATTCACACAAACTTCGATTGACCCTTAGAATGCATGGTTATTTTCTTAGTATTTATATTTTTGTGTCGTCTGCTTACGAAACCTTAAACATCTGCTTGATTTTGTTGAGGAAAGATACTCCGATGTAGCAAACATGTTAGATCACATAAGCATGAAGTCGGTTCCGGCACTATAAGGGTTAAGATGGCGTTCGGATAACACATAACACCAGTGGAAGAAACACGCCTGTGTGTTAATGGCATGGCGTCCATAGCTGTACCGGAAGTAAATGCTAAACCCTTCCCGTGATGACTCTCGACGTCAACTCTCGTTACACTGATCGCAATAAACAAGGCTTAAAAACTAAATACGCCAAACCGTATTCAGGACGTTATCCGATGTCTGCTAAAGTTGCGACGTGAAATGAACGAGTTACCGAAATTAAACAACATTACCGAAACGGTGCAGAATTACCGAAATGACTTGTAATGACCTTAACAAACCGTTTACGTTAGAATTTTCTTGCTTTTAGGGCTTCTTTCCTAGAGTGTGTTAGATTTTTGTTTAAATCTTTGATGAGAGTAGCTTTTCTTGGCGTTGTTCTGAACACTTCTCAGTCTGTCAATCGTATATAAGGATTGTGCCAATGAGAGCGTCTACCTTTTAGCCCTATAAACAAAGGCATTTGTCAAGTCTTAGCCACTTGTTGATACCAAGCTTATAGGGATGTTGCATTTTTTCTTCCAAATTTGCTTTTCGATTTATGACTTAATATAAAACAAATACATTCTCCTATACTCTTATGAAAGATATTTTTAATATTCAACTTTGATTAAAGATTGCAGTTTTCTTTAAAGATCTACATAGTTTCATGTCAGCAAATAGTAATTAGTCTCAGAATTATGAACTCTTATTGTATGTGTATATTCTATGAACAGAAAATTGCGCGACAAAATTGGGGTAATTGGTCGCGTTCTGCAGGCAAGTTCCCTCATTTGTCTCACCGTGTTCAAGAGGTGTCTAGTTGGGACACTTCAGACTGTCGGTCGTCGAGAAGGGTTCTCTAATAATCAATTCCGCTAAATAGATTTTATAAGGATGAATTACGGCCGATCGTTCAATGAGCGGTAGAGTTATTTCTTCTCGTAATCAAGCTTAAGTGGACCGCAATCTTGCAGAACGGGTCGACTGTGGCTGCCTGTACCAACTCGTCGAGAGAAATTATTGGCTCTTCAGCGACAACCTATTCTTGCATTGAGTTTTTTGTTGTGATTGCTTATTTGTAATACCTCACTGTGAGACGTCTTATGGGCCAGAATACCATGATATTCCTTAGTCGTTTAGTTATCTTGTTCACTTGTCCATTGTTGAGGATCTTATGGAAGATTGTCAGTTTAAATTGTCGAACAGGTTTCCTCGTTATATTAATAAATAAAGTAAAATAAAGTCTTAATTGACATCAGAGGTGGCAGAATCTATTGTTCTTATTGCCCAGGTTGTCTACAGGCATTAACGGAAAAGAGAATTTTTACTGAATTTTACTATAAATCACTAGCTTAACTTAACAACTATACAAACAAAAGCAAATTAAGATTTGGCTTTTACGAAAACGTAAATCAGAATCAGATTTCGCCGCACCTGCTTAACCAAAAAATTCCAATTTAGAACTTGTATTTTTATACAAAGCGTTTTATCAACACGTTCAACAGCATATGTCTTGGGGTTTCAACTGTGAGTAATGCTCGTATTCAGTGTCAACATTTCTACGTAACATCGATTACGTTTGCAAGGTCGTTGTAACTTTCAACATAACCTCTGAAATAAATCAACAGCGAACAACAAAACTGTACTGTTCTACATTATGGACAGTTCTACATCTCATTTTCCTATCCAATGGATGTTTTCTCAAATTTAGTAACGAAATCGTTGCGACAATATCCAAGCTTTGTGCCAGTGAAACAAGTTCAAGGTTGAAATGGAGGAAGTATTAATTTTGATTTACGATTTACTGCGATAAATTTTATATAAACATACAAACACTCACAAGATGGCAAGAATATTGTCGACCAAGATGACCAATTATTGTCTCAAAGGATGGCTTAAATATTGTCGCACGTAATGGCTAGATGACAAGATGGCTCGAATAGTGTGTCACACGACTAAGAAGACTGTTTTCTTACAAGGTAGTCAGAATATTGTCTAAAAAGGTGGTTAGAATATTGGCTCATAAGATTGCTAAAATGTAATCTGTCAAAATAACTTCAATATTGTTCCACAATGGGACTTAACATATTTCTTTTAATATAACTAGTATATTGCCTCACAAGTTGGCTACACTATTGTCTAAAGATTTGATCCGAACTTTGTCTCACAATATGACTCAAAATGTGGCTAAAATATTGTTTCACCAAATGGCAATTATTTCTCTAAAAGTGCTTCACAATATCCGTCCCAAGATGTGCATTCGGATACCCCTGTAAATCGTTGTAAGAGATTTTATGTCCGAAAGCATGCGAACAAATTATACGAATACTGCCTTTAGATGATTCGTGTATTCCAAACATATTTGGAAATTATACTGTATACACATATACGGCTGTATAATAGTAGATTCACGAATCCATTCATTTAGTTTAATTTTTCATTTGAGGTTAATACTATGCAGAATTTTGCGTTGTAGCATTGAAATGTATGATATGAAATGTATACTTTTAACTACGGTACAATGACGAAACATGTGTTTTTAATCGTAAGGTATTAATTGAATTGTAATAACGTCATATTTACTATTAGAAAGAGAGGTTAATGAAGATTTTGTTTGGATACTTTACGGTGTCACTTTCATCACAGCGTATTGACAAATGCTAGGTCGGCAATCGGAATTCCTCGGTAATATTCGCAGGCTTGCCGGAATTTGCCGAAGAGTTCCGATTGCTAGTTTTGCTGTATTTGCAAAGTTTCGTAAGATCCACATAGCTATTACCCTAATTAAGTCACAAATATAAAAAGAAAAAAAAGATAAATGCTTTCGTGTCTTTTGGAATTTCTCTTTTAAAGGGTTGGATTTCAACCGATAGAAAACTAGTGTGCGGCGCTTACGGGTCGATGCGTCGACTTACAGGATTACAGCGGTGTATGGAAATGTCGTTTCGGCATTAGCGCAGGCACCACAATGAGAATGTCCCGTGCCTTCAACGTATCAACTCTTTACCACCAGGAGACGACATTTTTTTTAACCTGAAGCAAACGACTTTAGAAAATCTATTTTAAGATTGTAAAACACTTTTCAGTTTCTGCCTTTGTGATATGTGAATAGATCAAAAAGGCATTGTGGAGAAGAAGAAATTGCGTGTGACAAGCAATTACTCCTTTTGCCACAGTGCTTTTTGAAAGCCGTCTGCTTCAAGACACAAAAATGTGACGTTTGGTGGTGATACGTTAATATGTGTCCCTTATAAAGGACTCTGTGCCTTGTCCAAATTGGAAGAAATCAATTAACAATTATGAAGCAATGAAAGCAATAAAGCTATTCATGAAGCAGTTTCATGATATTGGCATCATACCTCCGTGAAATGAGGGGACATCTTTCGTAGCTGGATATTTCTCCAGTTTTCCGCAGTAGTTTTACAACGTTTCCATGTCCATGTGCGCCTGTACGATCGTATATGAAGGATATGGTAACAGGAATAATTCTGAAAGAAGCGTTTCAGAACGGGTCTTTTTCACCTCATATTTCTGAATTAAATGATTGCGTTCGGAATTTGATACCTAAATACATTTACTAATGGCATACTGTCATACAAGAACGTAGACCATGTTCCCTTGGGACGACAGAGATGTTTTCTCTCTAGGGTGTAGGTGTCAATCTATATAGATAGACGTTGGTTAACCCATTACCAAACAATAACTACATTTAACCAGTTTGTTGCAGACGACTCTAGAAAACATTGTCTCTCTTAACGAGCAAGTTCTCATTTTCTGCCCTATAGAAAGATTGCTTGCAATTTCACCGCATATCGAAATATCGTCTGCAAACTCTTTCAATTTCTGACAGTCATAAATTTCTAACAGTCGAAAGTTAGGCGTTTGGTAAAGGTTTAACGCTAACAGTATTTCGGTTATTTTATCGCTTTCCTGTATTTCACCAGTACTAGACTAGGTAGGACTAAGTAGCGCACAAGGACGCTCAATCTAAAATATGTGCTAAACATTTTTATAACGTTATGAACTATCTTCTGGACAGAGCGATGGTTTGTAACACAACAAACGCAGCAGAATAAGTACAGTACTGCACGGTCGTTTGGATAGATTTGGATTTAATATCACTTTCAACAAGATTTCAGCCAGGTCGTGGAGGAAACTATACAGCATTTATGTTTATGTTATACAGTGTTTTCATCAATACTACACAACATCTACCAAACCGGTGACTACTTTTACACAACAGCTTGATAAATCAGAGGTGGATGAATGTGCCTAGTAGAATCGGCTTCATCAAACGTTTAATTTAGAAACATTGAATGAGGCGGGTGTCAAACTCAAGTTATACAGAAACGATATCACTGATAAATCGTTTTGGATCTATAGTGATAGAATATGGTAAGTATTTAGTATAACATAAACGAGTAATCGATAATTAATACGAACGACACGCCCATGTTTGTCTACAACAGTTTCGAACGTCCTCTGAAATCTATAGAAATGTCCTATCATTCGGAACACCTCGGTCATTTCTTAAAATAACCTCGGAGGCAATGGGGAGCCATTTTTGAAAGTAGGTCAGCAACGAAGGGCATGTCCGTTTGCAATCGTATCTTCTCGGAAATCCCCGGCACAAGCCGGGGATTGCCGAGTAGATACGATTGACAAAATATGAATCAAAGATGTGTTGATATGGTCATCTTTAATGAAAAGGGTAAAAACAAACATTCAATTGTGATATTCAACCAATTTGTGTGTATTTAAATACATATTTAGTGCCTGTGTACATTTTGCGTTAGCCGCCGGAAATAAGGCGAATTACCCCAGGATTTCTGGTGTATTCATGTACTGCCTACGAGGTATATCTACCGACTTGTTACGGGGATTGCCGAGTAGATACGATTGATGTCCTATGAGCAATAACGAGCCTATATTTTCCGTGTGTGTGTGTTATAAAGCAGCGAAACAACTTGTAGACGTGATCCATTTTAATCTAAACCAGTGCTAAATTATCTGTGCGAAAGACCGATTGCTTTCAATTATCCAATCTCCCTACATATGAGGTTGTGAGACAGGTCCAAACCCAAAACAATAGGGCACTGGTTTAATAAATATGTGCGTAAGTGAAAACGAACAAACGTAGATGTTATCCTAAGAAGCGATTCGGAGAGACGATGCCATTGATGCGTTTCAATGCAACATTGATGTTTTCCTAAGCCATGACCAATATAAACGTATGATATCCTAAGTAAAAATACACTATTGTAATGTGACACATCATTGGAAGTGTCTCGAAGAGACGTTTTCATTGATGTGACATATTGCAATATTGCACAATTGCTAAATATTGCTAAATATATTGCTAAAGATAAGAGAAAATGTTGTTACGCAAATTCTTAGCGTAAAAGGTATAGTAAAACGCCACACAGAGGACGGTAGATATGGTATGAACAACAAATATACGTGTTATATGATGATATGTAAAATATATTGTGATAAAAAAAGATGAATAACATCAACAGAAGCCAAGAACAAATCATCCTTTTGCAATTGGAGTTTCTAAATAACAACAAAGTAGATTCATCACAGAGATTTGATGGAGAAAGGAAATAAGTTGATGCGACATATGTGTTTACATCAATTCGTACTGATCGATTAATGGGGATGTTTTACGGTATTTATAGGTACAGAAGAATTTCTTTTACTCGAAGTTCAAAAGACCCGATGAAAATATTCGACAAAGAGAGACTGCGACGTATAGATGTCTGGAATACAAAGACATATTGATAAAGAACAGATGATTGGGGAACCCGTATTTACTTCGACGTATAGAAGAGTTCGACAATCAGAAGTTCGATGTACAGATATTCTACTGTACATAAACATTTCATTTTTCATTGTTCAAGCATTTCCCAACACCAACTTCTATGTGCCAAAGGAACGCATTGTGGCGCCTATGTTTGGTGCTCATTTACTAACGCCAAATAGATTTTTTTTTCGCCTTCAATTTGTCACAGGTGGTAGACACAGATCGTAAATTTGATGTAGTAAAAGACAAAAAAAATGATGTAACGTGTTGTCATTAAATCTTAAAGGACTATCTCACAGATTAAAATTTGAATCCTTTTTAGAATATAGTGTTTTCTATGAATACAATGACTTCCTAGATCTATAAAGTCACATAAAGCTAGATTTCCAATATATTTCTCACCCTCTTTAATACCGTGACGCATAGTTTTGTTGCAGATTTTTTATACCGTTTTACCAATCACCACACGCCAACTTTTCGACTGTCACAAATTGAAAGAGTTTGCAGACGAAATTTAAAAATGTGATGAATTGATTAAAAAACTTCAAATTGGACAGAAAACATTGTGTGAAAAGGGGAAATTGCTCGTTACGTTTTCCAGAGTCCTCTTTAACAAACTGGTCAAATATCTTTGTTGTTTGATAATAGATTGACTAGAATATTTCCCAAACAATTACAATGCACATACTTTCCCTCCTTATGCAGAAGGATTGAAATCGGGCAGAGTTTGTAATCAAACACGAAAAGGCACAGGAGCTCGTTTTATTTTGTCAAACTATTTTTGCTTTAATTATAGGAGATATGTAACTAAAGATTGAAGAAAAAGAAACGGGCACTTTTTGAAAGAAAAGGAATGTTTAAATGGTAGTTCTAACGTTTGCCATTCGCAGAATAGTATCTATGCGATAGTCCCTTTAACCCTTTACCAAACACCAATGTTCGACTGTTCCAAATTGAAAGAATTTGAAGAAGACAATTCAAAATGTGCTGAAATTAAAAAAAAAATATTAATATTCTGATAGGGCTGAAAACATGGTTGGAAAAGTAAAAATTGCTCGTAACTAGCAATTTCTCATTTTCCCACAATGATTTCCAGAGTCGTCTACAGCAAAATGGTTAAATGCCGTTATTGTTTGATGATGGGTTAATCTTCGTCGGCCATTGGATGAGGAAAAGTGTCCTACCATTTTGAAAGGCACCACCTGTAACAGTATAAGCACAGACGTTTCTCTCATTTTAATCCATAAGGATATTTTCAAAAAATCCCATTCTCTCTTCATATTTCGGCTATCGATAAAGCGACACTTTGCTTTGGGGAATATAAGTTTTTTTCCAGACTATCAGAAATTTTGATTGAATCACACCACTTAATGACTCTCAAAGCGTCTACCGTCTACTCGACGCCAAGTCAATGACATGGAGTATGTAGTTAAGCTACGACATATTTTTTCGAACCGACTTCATGCTTAAGCAAACAGGTTAGATCCAGGTCAGCCGCCAAGTGGCCTGTGATCGAACCTTTCTGCTATTCTGAGTATCTTCCTCACCCAAATTAAGTCGATATTTAAAATTTTCGAAAGCAGACGACACAAAAGCTTAACATGTTTGCTACCCTGAGTACCTTTCCTCAACATAATTAAGCAGATATTTAAGGTTTTGGAAAGCAGACGTCACAAAATATATTTTTAGAAAATAACACAGCACTCTAAGGGTTAAGAAAGAGTTTAAAGCGGCTGTCATAGCTGTCATATGGACATATTGATGTATTTCATAACTCGCCAGCTTGAATAATGCAAGGGATCAACCTGAATCCTATTTTCCCATGGGAAGCTTAATGCATTATCTAGATCTGAATTCAAACCAAACATTACTTAGAAATAATATTACGTAGATGGCGAATGGAGTACATGGCAAATTGGTAAACTAAATGAGTTTGGTGAACCTCTACACTCTAGTGATGTGCTTTTAAACGAACATCGCATTAAAATCTTTATCGGATCAGCAATAATTTTAACTGATCCCAAACAATATCTTAGGCGATGTCTTATCCATATAATTGTTCTGAACAAAAATCAAGCAATAGTTTATCGAAGACTTCGTAATAAATGTTCAGGGGGAAAACGTGTTGTGAATAAGTAATCATAAAGCGTTATAAGAATTGTTCTCTCTAATTCTGCGATAAGTGTGCTTAACTAGAGTCTACTAGAACCTCTTGGTTCGATTCCCGGGTCAAGCAAGTTCGGATATATATCGCATGATTCTAAGATGTTCATCGTCGGATGAAACTAGATTGTATAAATAGTGAGCATCGAGACGAATTGAGAAACTGCTCGTTATTTTTTGTAAAATCCAGCATCCGAAAGAGAGTTTAAAGATGTGTATCTAAAGAGGCTGGTTTGATAAAAGGAAGAAAAAGGAAATGACAAGCTTTGAGCACGGGACAACAGTAAGGTTGACGCGTTGTTAATAGTCCAAAAAGAGAGTTTGAGACAGTGTTATTCTATCCAAGTCCATTCATACTAGATTTCACTATATATATCCACATCACTTACGCCATCGGAATGACTTAAACATTTCTGCTATACGTTTAACGTTAATTGAAATTGTGCCACCAGAGTTGTCGATAATTTCATGTCAGTCACCTTTGCTCAACGTTTGAAGCATCATTCTTTGACATATTTTGTAATTATCTAAATTTGGACATTCATTAATGATTCCATAAAGTTAAAACAACCTTTTCTGTGAAAATGAACGGTATGACTTTCAAAATCAACTTTTGATTTATTACATGTCATTGATATTAAGGAACAATGACAGTTGTTAATTGGTTTCCCTAAAATTCATCCTGTTTTAATGAGGAGTCAATATTTCTATTTCGAACACTTTCTTCCTTGAATGGTTCCCTGGAAAGCGTAGAAATTGAACTGACAAGACAAAGCCGAGTTTGACCGACAGTTTGTCAACCTCTTCCTTGTTATAGTAAATGTTACCCATTTGGGAAACCAGCCCGTCATTGAATATTTTACCCTTTACCAAACGCAAAATATTCGACAAATTGTTCATAAAGCGTTGCAACATATGAAATTAGACGGACGTGCTAAATGTACCTACATAAGGCACATGTTTTTGGAAAGAAGGTTTGTGGTAAAACGTTGTTTACCAGTATCTTTCAGTTGTATCGCAACTTCAGACTGATGCTACCTTTTATGGATTGAACTGACTATTTCAGCCGTAATGCTAGCACCAATACCATAAACACCCTATGTTTTATTTAATGGCAGTTATTATAACCAGTATAGTCTTATCTCTGGTATGGTCAAGCCATGATATACACACACTCCCCCCTCCACACAGGGTCATGGTTCCTATGCTTCTTCAGCACAGAGTCGTCATATATTCCGCGAGCCTCACATACAAAAGGGGAGGGTGTCGTTTAAACTGCTTAAATAGCTTTGTATCTTATTTTTAGCATTGTTCTTATGATCGATAATATACATCCCTTATTCTCGTCCTCTGGTCCAATTAAAACCATTTTAGCAATTAATCATGAATATGCTCTATTTACACCACGTCCCTATGCGCATATTAAGAGTATATAACTACATGTGCATTGCAATGAAAATGCAATGCATTGCAAATGATCATTTTGAATAAAGGAAATGGAAAACGGTGCATACATATCCTCCATTGAGCTAATAAATGCGTTTTAAAAGAGATGGAAAGAGCTAATGCTGTTATCAGAGCACTCGTGTTGCATTTGTACTTAATTCATGATCAATGATTCCCTACGATAGCGTTCTACTGCCATCAAAAATGACAATTATCATTGGGAATAAAGGAGACACTGCTCGTATGAGAGGTTTCTCCTCTTGCCAACACCATCTCATTACGAATTCGAAGAAATCGTGGTCCAATCCTAGATTCATTCGAATATGGAAATCTGGGTATAAAAGCCCAAATTATCGCAATTGCTTCAATTGCTCCCCCCCCCACACACACACATCACATCACACACACCAAATAAATATACCAATCTTGATACTTTTTTACGAAATATTGGTTGCACTTCAACTTTAACGAATATCGTTTCAATGAGAGAAATTTTAGTATTCAGGATAAATGAATTATTGAACCGTTTCAACACTTTAATGTATCAAAATACACGATGGTTCCCGAATTGATGAATCGAATCTGAATCACCTATTCTTAACGACTGCTTTGAATAGATCATCGTTTGTTTGTGAATCCTTTACCAAACGTTAAATTTTCGACTGTCCAAAATCGAAAGGGTTTTGCAGACGACATTTAAAAATGTGATTAAATTGACAAATATTCTTCTGATAGGGCAGAAACCATTGTGGGAAAAGGAGAAATTGCTCGTTACGAGCAATTTCACCTTTTCCCACAATTCTTTCCAGAGTCGTCTGCAACAAACTGGTCAAATGTCGTTATTGCTTGGTAATGGGTTAATCACTTGGTTGTTCTCGGAACTCAATCACGCCGTTGGGTGAGGTTAACGATGCAACAGGCGCAAAATCGAGACATTCCTTTTAACAAAGATCATCAGAAATCCGCAAAAGCCATTAAAATGATTCTTATCAAATAAATGAAATATTTTGAGTTGAGTTTTCAATTACCACCGTGTCAAAACCATCAGATAAATGTTTGAGTTTCATGACGTGATTTATAATCCAATAACTTGAACAAATAAATGCTGGCCTTGGACATTTCTTCTCCAAACCTTTAAAGGTGCTTGTTCATAGATGCGAGGAAATTTGGAGGTTTAATATCAAATTCTTTAGAACTGCACAACAGCTCTACTGTTATATGATAGACACTGGAAAAAAGGCATTGAAAGCAAAATCAAACGTCTTTAATTCTTTAAAGTGTATACAGTGCATAAACATGTGTTTTATCCAAACTTATCTCACGTCATTCGAATGTTGATCCATTTCATAATTTGGGTACAAGACATTCTTGCCATTTCTTATTATTTCGCAGGACGAAAGTAAAAGATCAATGTTTATGAAATAAGCCATTTAAACGGTTTAGTAAATCAGCGCCATAAATGCGCTTTATTTCCAATACACGGTTGTTAAAGGAGGTAAGAAGTGCAAAAATAACCTCAATTTCTATAGCTTAATAGATATGTAATGTCATTCTATAGATAGAAGACAAGATCAGAAAAGATCATAATTCCATTCCGTTAGATAGTCCTTTAGATTATTTTATAAATATATATTTAACCCGTATAGTACTGGAACCGACTTTATGCTTATGTAAACAGGTTATATCCAGGCTAATCGCCAAGTAAATTGGCAGCTGGCCTGTGCTCTAACCTGTTTGCTACTCTGGCTATCTTTCCTCAACAAATTTAAGCAGATATTTAAGGTTTTGAAAAGCAGAAGACACAAAAGTCTATTTTGAGTAAATTGCCCAGCATTCTAGGGGTTATATTTTTTTCCAATTTATGTTGTACAATCTTGGTGAGGGAATAGAGGAACCATAAGAAGGTAAACTGCGAAAACCTTCAATCCAACTTTATCTGCGAAACTCTCCGACTCGTTCAAAAGCACTTTATCTTCGGCGAAGATAGTTAAACGCATGGGAATAAATCAAACAGATAATCACGATAATATCGCCTCACTATACGCATTCATTTGTTTGCATGTGGGAGAAAACAGAAGCGATCTTTACCATTACCCCCTTCGAAATCGACCTAACTGCTCTTTGTGTAGAAGGGCAGGAGCCGTGGGAAAATATATTGGCAACGGCAAGACTTTGTTTACTGTTGGGAAAAGTCAGATTTTCTTATCATATGTAGATTTCAGTCTGAAGAAAACAATCAATATAGACAGTTGGCAGGATTTTCTTCGGAAAATGATATTTGCACTACCCTCTCTGATTATTGTACGCCACTGGAGAAATTCTTCTATATTGATAATCCTTAGAATGCTAAGTAAGTTTCTAAATATACATTATTGTGTCGTCTGCTTTCCAAAACCCTAAATAGCTGCTAAATTTTGACGAAGAAAGATTCTCATAGTAGCAACCTGGTTATTTAGCTCACAGGTCATCTGCCAATTTACTTGGCGGCTGGCTTGTGGTCTAATCTGTTTGCATAAGCATGAAGTCGGTTGCAGCACTTCAAGGGTAAATATTGAACTGTATTTGTTGTACCTGGTAAGATAGGCGTATAACCATTCCCCGAATAATCTAATTGTTTTTCTTGATTATACAGAATGGTGCATTTCTTAATTATCCTAATTTCCAACATTCTTAAAATCGACATAGGAACCAGGGGTTATAAGATGTTAATTTCAACGTGGATAACTCAAGAATTGTTAACCTTGCCTATATTTCATTGTATTACCAAGACCAACGGGCTATAGTGCGATTAAAGCATGCGTTTTCTGTACGATATATTTTTTATGGAATCAAAAAAAATATTATCTATTCTATACAGCCAGCTACATGCATCCCTATATTAAATCCCTTAGCATTTAATTCAATGATTATGCTATTCCAGTTTCACATATGCTACTAAATGGCACTGTTATGACAAAACATTTGTTATCATTAATATCGACACAGGAACTAGGCGTTATAAGATGTTAATTTCAGCGTGCATAACTCAAGAATAGCTACTTTGCCTATATTTCACATTCACTTATTCAACTGTCTTCAAATGGTGCGTTAAATATTTCAAGTAATGCATTCAAGAGTTAAAGCAAGAGTACAATAACAGTTAAAAAAAGACGCTATGAGAATGTATTCTGTCTTTGATAATTACCTTTCTTAATTTAGGATGTATGCTTTCAGAAAAGTAACCCTCATTCTTTGAATTAGTAATTAAAGAAAAATAATCTCTAAATCCAATAATCAATTAATTTACTGTGTTATCCAAAAATGGGACATTAGATAAGAGTCCCAAAAGTAAGGTTCATTATGACAGTATATAACATAATTTACAATTATACTGCAGTAGGACACAGCTAAATGGTTGGTACAATGACAGCATTAATTGATACATTTTAATTATTAAATGATAAACACTTACACTGAGTCTAAGTTAATTAAATTCCTCAAATGCGTTGCCGGTCACCTATTTCCCCAAGCCTTCCCAATAATATCCCGTCATATCGCCAACGGAATAAAAATAACTATATCCAAACTTCCTCTCGCTCAACGGAGCCGGTTATCCAATTCCCCGCGAGCGTGTATGTGTGGTGAATGAAAGAAGGAAAGAAAGGCAATAGCAAACAACATTGCGACCATATCGCCTGAGCCTTAACCATTACCAAACAATAAGGACGTGTGACTTGTTTGTTGCGGACTACTCTGGAAAACATTGTGGGGCATATTAGAAATTGTTCTTAGCGAGCAATTTCCACTTTTTCGACAATGTTTTCTGTCCTATTAGAATATTGTTTTCTAGTTTCATCACATTTTGAAATGTCGTCTGCAAACTCATTCAATTTGGGACAGTCGAAGGTTTGGTAAAGGGTTAAAAGACGAGCATTCCTACCAAAACTGAATAGACCAGGGAAATGATACCGCGAGTTTTGAAAGTAAAAGTAAATTATCGAAGGTTATTAATATTTTATAATGTTGATATCAATAAATAGCTATGGTTCCCCTTTAGAGAAAGTATTCTTGATCATCATTCCGTTTTGCTAAACCTTTTCGAATGTCCAATACATAGACCAGTCGGCGAAATCAATTATCCTTATGCCAGTTTGTTCAAAAGCTTGAAGATACAATTGAATCTTGACTGAAATTTTCTATGTAACGATTATACGGACAAGTGCAGAAAAGTGTCTGCATTTATTGAAAAGTAAATCGGAATCAGATTTCACCAATTCTGCAGGCCTATCCGCGCTTTGTACGCTTTTTCTTACTCTTTACGCATTTTCGTTCTTCTTCTTCTTTTATATATATTCAGCATTATTAGTAACCAGACTCATAACAAGTTCATTGACTTGTAAAAGTAAATATTATTGTAGTTAAAGAATAATTTACACAATACTTTCTTATATATGTCTTTTTTTCTTTTTTGTTTGCTATTACCTAGGCCCTGCCAATATCTAGCAGAAAATCTGTCTTATTCACAAACGATCAATATCAATGAGAAAAGAGAGACATGATCAGAGTTACTGTACCAGTTAGTTTTTAGTTTTATTTTGTGAGTTTAGCAATATAAAGTCCAAGAAACGAACTGTCGAATTTCGATAATGCAGACCCTACTATTGATCGCACACTTTATACCAATATCAATTGCTTGCATACGAGTAAAGGATACGTTCTGTATATGTTTTATTTCATACAATTGGGTTTGCCGTACAAATACATGTTATTTATCTTTGCAGGTTAAAAAGACGGACAAAAAAACCCCACACATTATCATGTAAGGAAATACATTTTTGGCAGAGCTAAGTGTTTCATAATATACTCATCGGCTTTGCATAAATCAAAACCATTCGAACAGGTGTATTGTTGATAAAGTATATGCATAAAGTGAAAGGAATAGTATAGTGAAATACATTTTCTGGAGGATGTATTTGCTTCTCGTTGCTTGAGAAAAATTTGAATTTAGCACAATCAAGCGAGCTGCAAATTTTCTCACGCAACTCTAAGACAAAGAACAACCCTCGGGAAGGACACTTCGTTATAATATTCTGTACCTAATGTCGGACCGCCTGCAACGGACTGACCAGACAGAACGACAGGATATGAGCTCCATACGTTGCTAGACCGTGTGACTCATAAACCATTTTAACTTGGCCTGAAACAAGACAAGTTCAACAGCAAACGAATCAGTTTTGTAAAACAAATCAACTTGTATACAGTATAAGTGACCATATTCATATCACTTTGGTTTGACCTACATCTATAAATTCATTCCTTAATTTGTTTTTGGATGATGTGAAGAAAATGTCTCAGGTTAATTTCCGACATTTTCAACAGCAAACCAAATAATTTTATAAAAACAAGTCAACCTATACAATATAAGTGACCACATCAACGACCCTTTGGTTTGATCTACATCTATAAGTCCATTCCTTGATTTGCTTTTGGATGATGTGATGAAAAAGTCTCAGGTTAAATTCCGGATACATACTGCGAAGTTCGTGCCTTGCATTGCGTATATTGCAAAAAAGAGAAAGGGCAAAAAGAAGAAACATTAGCAAATGCGTGCAAACGTATGCAATATCAGGCGTTGTGTTCAGTCATGCATTTCTATAGAACGCCACATGGTGCCTTTGAATGGAAGCAAATCATGGGATAAAGCCGTCGTATTAGAATGTCATAAATGAAGACAGAATGATGGAAGGTCGGTGGAAGCAGCATGACAACTTTTCAAGGTCTTAGCGGATGATCCGTTCTCGTCTGGTGACCGTAGGTAAGCTGTAAATCACAGGCATTGTCTGTGCGTCTGAACAATAAAACACAATGCAATATGTTTTTTAAGTCAAAGGCATTTAGCCCATAATACAATTTACATGTTAAACAAACCGACTTGTAAGAGTTGTGTATAATACAGTAAACTGCACATCTTCATGTGACATACTTTCTTATCTGTAGAGATTGAAACATAGTTCATGGATTCTTAACCAATTTGTGCATTTCAGATCGTTAATTCATCATCATTAAAACATGCAGTTCTAGTTTATATGTATTACATAACACAACAAAACGATCTAAGACGAGTAAAAAATATTAACAAGAACCCAGAAATAAAAGAAACATGGAATATAATAAAGGTACAACCAAATAAGTCAACAAAGAAGAACTTATAGGATCCTAAGAATGGACAAATTGATGAAATAGAGCATGAAGACCAAGAATAGGCAAGACAAAGTCGAACATAAAATCAAAGGCAGAAAGAAATCGTTGATGCGTTGTTACAGAACTTACAACTTACAAATCATTTAACCCTAATTGAAAGAGTTTGCAGACGACATTTCAAAATGTGATGAAATTGAAAAATAATATTCTTATAGAGAAGAAAAAATTGTGGGAAAAGGAGAAATTGCTCGTTAAGAGCAATTTCTCCTTTTCCCACAATGTTTTCCAGAGTTGTCTGCAGCAAATTGGTTAAATGTCGATTTTGTTTGGGAATGGGTTTAAATGAGATTTCCAAATGTCATGCCAAGACCAGACTTGTCTCCATGGGCTATATACACGAGTTCAGTGTCCTTTCCTTAGACGTGCAAATTCGATTAAAAGTGCCCAAAAGGATCGTTAAAACATAAACCTTGTCCCGAAAGCAGTGGCCAGAATGTTGTAAATTCATCCGGAAGATAGGTCTGACTACGGGTTCTCGGATTCCTATTTGAATGCCTGGTTTGCTGATTGTCCCTCCTAAGAGTGTGATACTATTGACATTCACATGTCTTTGTCTTTAGCCACTGGACAATTGAACAGTCGTCAAATCATCTCACCCATAGTTTGACAGATCATATTTCACATTTCTATCATAAGTCATTAACTTTTGTAACTTACTCATTGTAATCTTGTGTACAGATACTAGTAACAAACGTTGTGTAATGTAATATAAATATAAAGTACATTACATGTTTAATTTGCTTGTGTGTCCTCTGACTGTTACTGGTACATGTGGATACGACAATCTTCTTTATTCACAACATTTATTTTCATCGTCTGCTATAATGCATATAATTTGTAAATGTATTTTTATATACTGTATATAGGAGAAAAGGGATGTAACAAAGACAGAATATTCACACATTATTTACGCTGAAACTAGAAAGAAAAGAAAAGCATCGAGCGACAGGATCAGGAAGGGTACTTTTCGGCATCCCTGTGAGTAACGAATGGCAGTGTGGGGATTATACGTACGTCAGTGCGTCAGTGCGTCAGTGCTGGGTAGCCGCCCTGTGTCAGGCGGCAATTCGAGCGGAAGGCTCGAATCCCGCACGGGTTTGTGGTTTACGCTTGACGACAGTTCTAATCAATCAAGCCCAGGACTCCCGCTGGGAGGGGAACATTTTATGAAAGGTCTCGAATGCGTTAAGCGGATACCTCTCGTGTGCTTGACCCGTTTCCTTTTGGGGAAACGTTGTTTTATGGTTCTTTAGCCAAATGTTATAAGAATCCATCGTGACAAAAAGTGAGGAACATTTTATGAAAGGTCTCGAATGCCTTATGCAGAGATCTCACGTGTTTGACCCGTTTTTTTTATTTTAGGGAAATGTTGTGTTACGGTTCTTCAGCCAAAGGTTTTAAGTAACCATCGTGACAAAAGGGCGGGAACATTTTATGAAACCCTCGTACGCGTTAAGCGGAGATCTCGCGTGTTTTGATCCGTTTCTTTTAGGGGGTAAGTTGTTTTACGGTTCTTTAGTTATAGGCTTTAAGAAACACGTGACAAAAGGTGGGGAACATTTTATGAAAAGTCTCGAACGCGTTCTGCAGAAATCTGGCATGTGTTTGACCCGTTTTTTAGGGGACATAGTTGTTTTACGATTATTAAGCCAAAGGTAGTGAGAATCCATCGTGACAAAAGGAAATTGCTCATGACGAGGAATTTTTCCTTTTTGTCACAACATAGGCGTTGGAGCTGGGGGCCAGGGGAGGCCCGCCCCCCCCTCCCCAATATCCAAATCAGGGGCAGAGTATACTTTGCCCCCCCCCATATTCACAATGGCAAATGAAGATATTTGAAAAGAAAACTAAAAGAAACGAAATTTAACAGCAGAATAAAAATAAATGTGTATTTTTGTGCTTTATATAATACCAATTCGCCTTTTGTTACGAACAATAACCAAAATCTTTTTGACGTCATCATTGCAAATGACAATCTGAACACATCGGGTTTATCCAATGAAAACTCAGCTCACAAAAATACCCTGGAAGTATTGATTGACGAAAACAGTGGTGTAAAACGTGTTCTAAGGAGTCAGACTCAATATTGTCTTCAATTGTTAGCTAAAGCTTGAACAATAATTCAATTCTTAAACTGAATATAGATGAATCCTTGGCTTTGACAGTCTGGTCGCTGCCACTTTTTGTTTAGATCAATACATTTGATTTCTGCGTGAGATCGAGACCTGGCATATCCTTTTTCTTTTTTTCTTTTTTATTAAAGATACACATTTTCATACGCTTTCTTTTAATTCTCATAATGTTATTGAATTTGTAAATGCATGAATAGTCATGAAAAAGTTTAGGAACATTTATTCTTAGACCGGTCCCCCCATGTTGAAAACTCTCCTACGCTTATGCACAATAGTTTCTTGGCAATATTATCTCAGGAAGTGTCAATTCTCATGCTTCACAATTTTTGTCTGCTGTTGTTCGTTTAAGATAAAATAGATAAGTATTCATGAGGAATTGGATTGAATCGTTTCTTTAAAAATGCGAACTATTTTAGAGTATATTGTACATTGGGAAATGCCTCTAAAATGTTCAATAGGCATCTGTCATTTGCCATCATTGAAACATTAAATGTCGTAACCATTTAATGTACATGCATTTAAGGCAGAAAGTCGCAAAAGTTGCATAGATAAGTAAAATGAGTTATAAATTACGAAACAGTGTATTAAAAGATAGCAAAACACTACATTAGCATGATAATTTAAAGCCTGCATTATTTATATGCGATGTTTCAAAGATCGGAATTTCTCCGATTCCATTGGTCCCCGACAGTTTACGAAATTCATCCGGCATTTTCTCGGCTGACATCGTTTTATTGCTAATTGTAAACAAACTTTATCATCATAACTCTTTTTAAAAACGTCTTATGACCCTTTTAATGTCTCGGTTACGCTTTAAAATGAAATTCAAGTAGTCTATATTAATTTTCATGTTATTCTAGAACTTAGTCATCTTTATTATAAATGACCTCTATTTTAGCTTGAAAAAGTAAAACGTTAGAACAAATGTGTACATCGCTGACCACTTATAAATTTGGTTGTTAAAAGTATAGAATTGGAGCAATAAATTCAATCTTGCGATGACAAATTTCAAATGACTGTATGACGCTTTACAAAATAAAATTGTGCGTCAGCTATATTCGAATAGTTTACTGTTTTCCCACAAACCATTGTTCAATAAATGTGTTTTACAGACGACACGTTATTGTTTCATATTTGTAGAGGTCAAAGCGATATCTTTAAAATAGTATGAAATGGCCATTTAATCTGGATTCCTTTCTCCCATTGTAATTCAAAAAGAAAGATAATCATCCTCAACGCACTTTTCAGATGGTGAAACGGAACAAACAAACAAAACCAGACTCAGCAATTTATCAAAACTTACACCCGACCTCCCCTGAGATATAGAAAAGAAAATATTTTCACATTCGGAAACCCTCTGTCATCACCCTGTTATAGTGTTGATATTGCTCCATTCGTATTATCTCGTATACAAATCTGCATTTAGATAATATCTTTGATATGACAAACGAGGAATTAAGTTCACTTCATCTTTAGATCATCAGATCCTTTTGCCACGTGTTGATAGCCTTTTCCTCTCAAATACACACCCACAGCAGACGAGGGGGAGAACGAGTTTGACATGATGAGTAGTGTTTCCATTTTATCAAATTGTTTATAACCAATAATCAGGCGCGTCGCTAGCCCTCCATGGATGTGGATACATAATTAGGCTAGAGGGTCCAGGGGCATACACCTCCGAGAAAATTTGAAAATAATGCTGCGATCTGGTGCATTATATGCGATTTCAGGGCCATAAGAATACATGTGAGCATCAAGGGTTAATAAATGGATGAAGTAGATTTTTGTGATTTAAAAAGATTCCTGATTTTTTTGATTTTTTTTATTAGAATCATGTTGTTTCAGCTGCTTATTCGTATATAAGTAGCTATGCGCCTGATAATATAACGAATATGCCATTAGATAGGTAATTCTTTAACCCCGCAATCAGCAGTCGCTTTCATTTTCGCCCAGTCGCAAAATCCTTCAATAAGATAGTACACTGTATAGGTCAAATGAAATGGGAGGTCAAAAGGCTCCTGACCTGGTATATTCATGAGAAAAATATGCATTTGTTTTGACAGTTTCCTGCCACCAATAGCTGTCAGTATTCCCGTAAAGCATCAATATTCGGGCCCTAGCCGACTGAATGGTGTAGTTCTTGCATTGTTATGGGCGAATTGACATCGTCCAAGGAATATGTTTCGATAATTTGTCTACAAACGTGCCTCATTTGGTTTTTAACCTGCAAACACGCGAGCGGCCAGTGTCCTTTCAAGAAAGGAGCTAAATAACGTTCACCCGGTCTCCTCGTGTGATGGAAAACATGCTACAAGGCTAATAATGCTCTCACAGTAATCATATGTTTTAACCCTTTACCAAAGACCAAACTTTCGACTGTCTCAAATTCAAAGAGTTTCCAGACGACATTACAAAATGTGTTGAGATTGAAAAATAATCTTCTGATAGGGCAGACAACATTGTTGGAATAGGAGAAATTGCTCGTCACGAGCTATTTCTCCTTTTCCAACAATGTTTCCAGAGTCGTCTGCAAAAAAGTGGTAATAGGTCGTTATTTTTTGGTAATTGGTTTAAAGTGATTCAATTGCAATGATTTTAGTTTTTAATCATACCAGTTGTTATGCTTAGGCAACATTCATAATGGCAACAAATAACATATGCAGGCATTCTTTTGGGATTTTATTTAATGTATTTATGTACATGTATTCTTTCAGTGGTATATATGATACGGGTATATTTGTAACTTCTTCGTCTCTAATAATTCTCTAAAAGGATGGCTATGTGCTTTTATTGACATTTGTTCTATGAATTGTGTTCATGATGCACTGCACATGGATGAGACTCAAATACAATGTAAATAAATAAATATAACATGTTATAAAAATAGATGTTGTTATGGCAGCTTTCCGTTGCAGCTCTCGTTGAAATTCATTGTTTTGAGCCGATATGAGTAGTAAACTTACCTTGTACTGTAAGTTCAAATCTTATTTTCTGTTGAAACATATTTGACAGTAGTAGATATTACAAAGTTTAGGAAATGCCTTTCAACATTTAGAATGTCTGGTCATAATCTTATGATCGAAAAGGGGCGCCATTTAGGCATAGAAAGAAACCTTAGATTGTGTCCTTTCTGCAACAATGTCATAGAATGTGAATTTCATTTTGTTTTAGTATGTCCTCTTTATATAGACCTACGAAAAAAGTACATTGCAAAGAAATTTTATTTATTTCCAAATTATATCAAATTTAATATCCTTATGTCTAATAAGGACGTAGTCATTATAAGAAATTTGGCTATGTATGTATATTATGCTACAGAAAAAATGATTCAGGAGTTGGATAGAGTGGGACTTATGAATAAGCTTTGAACATGTATAATTTATAATTATGTTTTATATACTCTCTCTTTGATACGTAACAACTATGACGTGTCTGTATCATAGTTGTTGAGAGCGTTGTGGCCAATGGAGAGTCCGTTTATTAGGAACGAATTCTACTTTGTGCACAACGTTATCAACTTATTATTTCAAATTGTAAAATGATACAGTATAACAGAAAATTTGGAAAAGATCTTTGCATTTGTTCCATGGAACGTAACCTCGGCCTGTTATCAGGCAAGTTTACGTTTTATTGGAACGATGTCACCATAGTGGAATTAAAGTGTTCTTAAGTGTTATAGCCATAACAACACATTATTATGCGCCGTATCAAATTTGTCATTAAATGTACTTTGTTTGTTTTAACATGTATGTATATGGGCCGGTGGCCTTAAGTACAATAAAAGAATTTGAATTTGAATGATCGAGTATAGATAGCACAAAGGAACTGAACTACAAGGTTAATAACTTCGTCGTTGTAAAATGCACCACGTTATCGTGTATTTACACATGTACATTGCTCTCAAATAGGTATAATGCCAAATACCAAAACGGATTGTATTGTATATTATAATGGGACACATTATTTTAATTTATTTAGATATGCTGTATGAAACTATTTTTGCAAATAAGCCTCCGGTCTGCCATAGACACACATACACAGTACAATAAATTTATTATAGCATATAGCAATAAATCATCTGTACCCAAACTAATATACAATGTTTAACTTTTACACGACACGGCAGCAATCTGTACAATGTTAACGTGTTGATCATTGAATATTTATACACTGTTTTATAACACTGAACATGATATGAGGAAAAACATTCGAACGAGATTTTAAGTGGTCATTAACACTTCATCACATCATATTCAAAGAAGCATAAACGTATTTACTACACGCGCTCATTTTGCTTTATTGACAACGCTTTACGGTTGTTGTTTTTTTTATAACGGAACTGTCCAAAATGTGAAAAAGATTCAATCAACTTAAACATATTTCATAGAGGCAGAAAGCTTTGTCTGGGATCAACATGTATATAACGCAAATGCGGAATACTGATTGAAAAATACGCGCTTTTGTATGACGTGAATTCTGAGAAGGTGAAATACAATTCGGCCAACCGATTGTGTCCATCTTAAAAAAACGTTGCGCTTAACCACGAATCAACCAATGCAAAACACACATGTTAACCTTTAGAATGCTGGGTAATTTTCTAAACATATACTTTCTTGTCGTTTGCTTTCTAAGACGTTATATGCCTACTTATTTGATGAGGAAAGATATTCAGAGTAGCAAACAGTAGCGGCCAATTTACTTGGCGACTGGCCTGGATCTAACCTGTTTGCATAAGTATGAAGTCGGTTCCTGTACTATAAATGTCCCATACTGACCGCGCTTTGCGGTTTGATCGTATGGTGAAAATGTTTAAACAAAGATAAGTTTCAATCAGTCATTTGTTCGTATGTTTGAAAAGCGAATTTACTAAAGCCACTTATCAGCATTTGTTTTTGTGATATAGATAAAAATCGTTGAAAACTGTATTATAATGTGTTGTTAATAGGTTGTGGAGAGGAAATTGACCTAAAGCTTAATGGTGAAAGCGTATCCCTATAGTGAGAATCCCGCGTCTAACATCGTGATTTATTGCAAGATGAATGGTAAGAAGATCAGTGGAATTATGGCGGACGAATTCCTTAACGAAACAGCCGGGTTAATTATTCAGAGAACCGCCTCGCTCGTCTGCAAGTCGACAGATACGAAAATGATGTAGATTTGCTTCAAAGTAGATTTGTTATTGTTATATTTTTTGTATAGGGTATTTAACACAGTTAACATTTTAGTGTGCCGATCTTGCTACCCACTATTCATCCGTCAATACCTTAAAGTTGAACCGTTCCAACTTTTTTATAACAAATAACAGAAGGTCACCAGCCTTTCAAGGTAACACGCTCAATTTCTATAAGTACATTAAGACATATGGACGAGAATAAAAAGAGAATCAAACGTTATGAAGAAATGCTGACCGTGAAACTGACTAAGCTATAAGGCTTAGTCTCATATAAAATAAAGGCATCACATTTTCTATATCGAGCTTCAATATGCTAGTCGTGTTCTTTCTTATCCCCTTTTCTAACAACGTGTCAGTGTTTCAATTTCTTAGATGAAACAACACTCAGCGACAATCCCTTATAAAACTATTAACTTTGTCTTGACACATATATATAATTGGTGGTAGCCAAGCAATCAGGATTTTAAGTGCTTAACCCATTACAAAAAAATAACGACATTTGACCAGTTTGTTGCAGACCACTCTGGAAAACATTGCAGGAAAAGGAGAAATTGCACTTAGCGAGCAATTTCTCCTTTCCCCACAATGTTTTCTGTCCTATCAGAAGTGTTTTTTTTTTTAATTCTATCACAATTAAAAATGTCGTCTGCAATCTCTTTTAAATTGTGACAGTCGAAAAGTTGGCGTTTGGTAAAGGATTAACCGATATTTGCATCAAAGGTGCCAGCCTCCTTGACCTAGAACCATGACAAGTCTGGACCAATCAATAATGCCTAAGACTTTGACGAAGCACTCGCGACTTTGGTACATAAACGATTGTTCAAACCATTCGTTTAACGCCATTCGATTAATGAAACAAAAGAATTGCAGGTCAGAAAGACAATCAAAGAAGATTCCCAAATGACACGGACTTATCAAAGAATTGAATAAAACTTTCAAAATGTGTCGATGTACGAAGATTATTGAAAAGGTGTGTTATTGGTCTTGACAAAACATGTAAAATATTTTCGGATTTTAGAATGTGATATCAGGTTTTTGATGAACGTATTGAGCCATTTGGCCATATTACCAACACGAACCTGATTAATCTGGAAAGACACATCTATATTCCATACGAAAGCCGGTAAGAAGACAACCTCTTGTGAAAAGATCAAAGATATCATGTAAAGGTAAAAACCTTTTTAAACAAACAAACAAAAATCAATTAATACATGCATCCATACATGACAGCAGGCTGCCAAGGGTTATCACAGAATAAAATATGCCATACAAACGCAATCTGGTTTATTTGTGTTTCGGCCTTTATCATAATCATGTCTCCCGTCGAGTGATTGCCATATCAAATTACGGTTTTATTATGGCTACCGAAAGGGAAACCCTTCAAGCACTCATAACTAGTCAACGTCCTGCTGGGGCGAGAAAACATATTAATAACATCATCCCCCGCATCGCATCGAGTTTGAAGGGGTTTATTCTGAAAATAACATAAACATTCACAAATGTAAATCATGGGTAACAATATACTTGTGTTCAGATAAGTCTTACGGTTAAAACAGTTATGGTAACGCCTTTAACGAAGGATAATATAATTTGAAGATGATGATGTCCAAAGGGTCATTCCTTGCATCGCACCATTGTTTTTTAGTGGCATAAATCTTACCTCTTCGGTCATACCAATCTAAGATAACTCAGAAAAAGCGACAAGCACGGCAATGACTTAATCCTTGACAGAAGTTATAAAAGTAGCCATATATATACCTTACTCTTGCCTGTTACGGAACCTCTGTTACAAGAAAGGTCTTTAAACATATTTTAGTAAACGCCATGTTTTCGCGCTACGCAACATCTAATAGTCACGTGATCCCTCAACATGTGAGCGAGAGCTGTGGATGTTACATTAAACAGCGGTCTTCGATTGTATCCCACTTATGAGTTATTGGAAGTGTAATGAGACGGACACTGTATCAACATTATTCAACTGACCCTTCTACACGTGCATACCTAATTTCTATCGTGCAAATTGATCGAAATGGGTAAGGGTTTGACACCAAAGCACCGGAAGGCATGGAAACTCATTTCACTTTTCTTAAATGCACATGAAAGGAGATGAACTATTTTAACATAAGTTATTTGTGCTTGAAATATAGTATTCTCAGATTCAATCATATTTATCAACATTATTTCCAAACACATTTCACGAGCCTATAGTGTAAACATATGAGATAAGCATATTTTGAACGAAACAATAAGAGTGGGTTTTGTTTAGTGACAAAGACAATTTTAAATCACCATTTTAACATTTTGATTCTAACAGAAACGTTTCGTTTGAAAGTTTTGCCTTAAGCTTTAAGTGTGGTGTCATCCATATGTACTGGAAATTTTAAGCCATTCCCTCGTAGGAATTTATAAACAATCTTAATCGAAAACAACCGACGTCGAAGTAAAGAAAATTACTGAACGTTTCTCTTATAGATATTGGATCCAAGTCGTTGTGACAAAAAGTTGCATTGATATATTTGATCACTTCGCCTTTTTGTCACACTATTTCCTATTGCATATGTATCCTGTATATCAACACGATGTATCATCAAGTGAAGATTTTAGGACGTTTGTGATTCTGGTAAATGTGATACGACGTTCGCGTTAAATTGCAACTATTTACTTTTTGAGAGGTATGTAAGTGTATTAAATAATATCATGAGGTATTTAAGTGAATTAGATTTCTAAACTAATCGCAAATTATGTACAGTTCCATAAGTGATCACCCTCTTGGTGCTTGTCGAAATTCCCTTCTGCCTATTTACCGAAATTCGTACAGGAACATGGCGTATTTCGCGGGGAAGGTTAATAAACCATCCGTAATAGCATTACTGGCATTGCTCATTATTTCGATGTTACGGTACATTAGCTCTGTGTGATAAATAATCGCCCCATACAGAAGGGGTGGAGAGAGTACGCGGCCTAGCTCCGGCGTTAAAACGTTCATTTTAGCATCGTGCGTAAGTTTGAAGTCACAGAAAAGCTTAACCGTAGAATGCTGGGTAATTTCTTAAAGCCAGACTTTTGTGTCGTCTGCTTTCCAAATCCTTATATATGATAATTTTGAAGAGGAAAGATACTCATTGTAGCAAATAATTAAGATCACAGGCAAGCCGCCAATTTACTTGGCGGCTTGTCTGGATCTAACCTGTTTGCATAAGCATGAAGTTGGTTCAATTATTATAAGGGTTAAATAGAACTGTTCGAAACCGGTTTTCGTTTTAGATATTTTGTATCCAAGCAGATTAGTATCTCAATGTATACTAAAATTCACAGTGTTAAGTATAAAATCATTTCTTTATTCTTTCATTTCTTATTTTTCAATCTTAAATCTTTTTAATTTGATAGTAGTTTTGCCTCACTCATCTCTTACAGTGTTTCAAATGAAAAGTAGAACGCGTAAAGACACGCCTAGCTTTTCATTACTACGCCTAGTATAGTTAAGTGATCCCTTAACCCATAACCAAACAATAACGACATTTTACCAGTTTGTTGTACACGACACTGAAAAGCATTGTGGGGAAAGAAGAAATTGCTCTTAATGAGCAAGTTCTCCTTTTCCCATAATGTTTTCTGCCCTATGAGAAGAATATTTTTCAATTTCATCACATTTTGAAAAGTTGTCTGCAAACTCTTTCAATTTGGTACAGTCGACAATTTGGCGTTTGGTAATGGGTTAAACAAATGACTGCATTCTCGAACGATCATAATTGTTCTCTAATATGAGACAAATGGCCAATGATACATTGACGCCATTAGACATCCACGGAAAAAGGGACAACATGTGTATGCTCTTGAACTCATGGCTCTTGTCGCATTAGCGGCCAGTATAACTTTTGAATGCCTGTCTCGACTCTACAGGCACCTCATGAATAATGTAAATTACAATCCGTATCAAACGCGTTCTCTCTGTGACATTATTTTGTCTTGTCATGAAATTTTGAGATAATGAGCTCATTTCGGTAGTTTGTACTTTTAGATAGTCTGACTTGAAATGACGCTAAGGCATGCAATATTTCTTTGAAACACATTTCCGTCTCTACTACCCGATTTCAACGGCTTACAGGAGAAAAACCAAGAACCTTTTTGCCAAAACGATAACTTACTATTGGATCCATTTCTCCTTTGTCACGATAGTATCTTCTTATAAACATAATCTCTATAAAAGAACAAAGGAAATTAAGTGTTTCATATCAGTCCGCTTTTACTGGGTTCAATTTTGCATGCCATACAAGAATTAAATAAGATAATGTGGAAATTCTTCTTTTAAGATATAGATCCATCATATTAACAAGACCGAAACGTTATGACCAATATCGAATCCACTATTCCTTAAAAAACGCACGGTGTTTATACCAACAAGTTTTTATATATCCAAGGCATTGATCTTAATGTTGCTTTATCCCTTTACCAAACGCCAGATTTTCGACTGTCCCGAAAACGTTTGCAGACGACATTTCAAAATGTGCTGAAATTGAAAAATAATCTTTTAATAGGGCAGACAACATTTTTGGAAAAGGAAAATTGCTAGTTATGAGCAAATTCTCCTCATTCCAGGGTCGTCTGCAAAAAGGGTTAAATGTCGTTAGTTTTTGGTGATGGGTTGATGTATGTTTCCTATGGATCGTTTGTATCCATATTTTGGGAAAGACTGTATCACATTTTCTTATTCAATTGATCATTCATCGCATATCATCTGTTTAATGTCGTTTTCATCGTGATCAACTGGATTTCGGTTTTATAGAGGTGGTAAAGTAATGTCCCCGATGTATCGAGTTAGATCCTTGCAAAAACATCACATAGGTTTGGGATACTGTGGGTACAGTGATCTATTTTTCCTTTTGGAAATATTAGTTTTTATTGTATTCAAATTACTCATTTGTGATGAAACGCACATACATAATGATTTTTATTGTAAATTGATCTCTTAACCCCATTCTCGCAATTATACATTAAAAAGGAATTTCCACCGAGCTAAGATCGAAATCATTATAAGTTGCCGAGAAAATAAGTTCAGGTTACATTTTACCGATGTACTTTTTGCAAGTTATAGCGAATTAACACCCTTAATGGACTATAATTTCGTATAATTCAGATTCACGATCACGGAAACATCCGATGTCTATATCGGAATCACGGAAACAGCCGATGCTTATATCTGAATCACGGAAACAGCCGATGCAAGTCGAATACTACGGACCGCTCTCCGAGGTGAGGTCAGGGGTTAATAGTACGTGATAAACGGGAATTTGGCTACTTACCGTTTCATATTGGGTTGTAAACCCATTCGGAAAATGGGGCTTTACTTTATTGTAATTATGACAGTTTATCCTACTGCGAGGGGGGCTCAAAGAGCCGATTAAAGATATGGGAGGTTCCCATTAAAAGCCTCTTCTTGGGGTCACGACCTCTTCTTATGTAGAAAACACGTGAGTTTTGGTGTAAACGGGGTGTAGGAAAACAAGGCTTCGTTATGTACGCATAACAATTGCGAGCGAAATGGTTTTTTAACTTTTGCAGAGAATGTGTTTATCAATAGATCCTCTCAAACTGTAAATCTGCAGGGCGAGATGGGAACGTACGAAACGCAAAGTCTGATTATTGCAATACAAGTCTGACCATTGACTTTTGATGGGACATTCTCTCTGTCATGTTTAATATTGTTTTTGTAAGAATTTTGAAATATAGTTAACTATATGAACCAAATACATTCCAAACAACCTAATATTGGAAAAAATATTCGGCCTTAGGTAGAATAAACCTCAAAAAGGCAAAGCATCTACAAGCAGTTAAAGTCGATCGAGCGGACAGTTCAAGGGTGCTCATTGGCCAAGTCCTTTACGTTCGTGGAGGAGGTGTACAAGAGTTTAACCATCGTTGCACGAATACCATTGCGCATTGACATATAGTCTTGCACTGAATCCTTGCAGTGCAGTTCCGGATAGCCCGGCGTGTGCAGCGTGGCTCAGTGTTCAAGGTGTTGGAATTGTAACGCACGGATCACGGGTTCAAGCCCAACTGGAGCCGCTGGTATAAAAAACAAGACGTTTGTTTAGTTTAAACTTGTTTATCTTACATCGATTGTGAAACAATTTCTTACAAGTTAGAATAATCACTCTCGAATCTGCGTCCTGGATCATAACCAGTACTCGGCCGAATGTGGATTAATCTGTGTTAAATCCTAAGCTACAGAGTATTTATTGACAAGTCCTCACAGCCAACTCCCTTCTCTTGGATACGTATTTTGCGAAAGCGCGTCTAATTGACTCATAATGATAAAAGATGCGGCAAGTAAATCGGTTCGCTATTGATGAGTCGGGTTGTCATTACTACAAAGTTTACTAACCTTGTACTATTAGTTATTCAACTTCTTTGATCAATTCGGATATGTTGGTTTTCTTGGGGTCCTTTAGAAGCGGAATATCGTTGTTTTAAATCAAGCAGTCGTATATGCTCATACAAACGGGGACACACATATGTTGGTATAACATGGACTCTCTAACTCCAACCTGGCGAAATGACTGAAAAAGACCATACATACTGTGAAGTACTCAATAGAAAAGGTTATCGATATTGAAAAGATTATTTAATATTTTTGAGAATATCAAATATTATGTTCGACTTTTGACACCATCTTTTATTATTTTTCAGTTGCTAATTAGTTAACGAGTCGCTGGCGCTAAAACAAATGACAAGAAGAGGGCGATCTTTGCAACTGAAATACAATCCAAAAATTGGAAGAATGTACAAACTTACTTAAGAAGAAATCTAAGAAATCTAAGTAATACACATATTAATATTTACACAGGGAGAAAAACTGTCACATAATATTTAGGAGCATTTTGGTATAGTTGGGTATATTTGGGTATCTTGGTGTATTTAGGATTAAATCTAGCTGACATGGAAAACAATGTTTGTAATGGTTTATCTTCGCTGCATTTGCGATATCACGGTAAAAGATATTTTTAAAAGATGTGGAATTGGTTCAGATCCAAGGCGCCAAACTTTTACGTCAACAGTATGGGTGGAATAGGACCTTGCTTATATTGGAGAAGGTTTTGTGTACAAGGAAAAGTCAATTAACCTGGTATTCACCCTTAGATAAACTATCATAACGATGGTCATCAAGATAAAAATGTAAACTGTTAAAAGTCCAAAAACGCTAGTTTACTAAGAGAGATTAACTGTTAATGTGTTTACCATCAGTTGTTATTGGATTCAAGGTATTTTGAATACCTTGCTCGTTTCTGCATGAGTTCAATCCACGGTTGGTTTTTGCATTTTCTGATATTCCAGATCGTGTTGATGTCTTATCGAAACCTGGCATGCATGAATGATTGTAAATATTACACAGAAAAGAAAGATGAACCCAATCAATACATGAAGATTCAAAACAAATCTTAAGCTGCATATTCACAGATATAAAGAAACTTGGATATAGAGTTTATTCTTTAAAAGTGTATAGCAGATGTACTGTTGTATGATGCATGCTGAAGAATAGCCATTTGAAGTAATCAATAACATTTCATTAATCACAGCTTTTTCTAAAATGATCTAAAAACGCTTGCAGTAAGGACGTGAGCGTAAAGCGTCCTTTCGTGACCGATTAGATAATTAATGACACAAAACAAATCGAATAACAGTTTTATTCTTTTTTAATTCAACTCGACATTTCGAAAAGAGCCATGATCAATGGCTCTATCCCATAAACTTTACGTTCATTCCAGAACACACATCAATCGCCATAACTTACGATAGATGATATGATAGTTTTCGGAATCTCTGAACTGTCAATGTAAAAAAAACTTTGCCGTTTAGCTAATACACTTTAGATACGAGTCATTCGCAAGAATTACCGTTTTTACAATTGTTTCGGGGTGGGGCGGGGTAATTTATCTATTTACCGGTGTCCGTTATTTATCCGGCTACTAATGTCTTTGGCTTCTCACTGTTTACGAATTATGTGAACCAAACAGGCATAAGAACCGTTGTTTGTGTTTGTTTGTTTATTTAGCGGGGGTCAGGGGTCGGGTGGATGGGGGGCATGTAAGAAATAGATATTTTAATAAGTTTTATTTCAATCGTCCTAATATGCACAAGTTTACAACATTAATAACTTCAAAAAGTGCTTAAGTCATCAACAAGTTGGGTTTATTTATTTTCCATGCTTTTGAAAAGAGAAATAGAATCATGTATGGTTGATGTTTCAATGTTTTTTGGTTTTTATTATTGTATTTTCTTATCAAAATCATAGGCTTTCGTTTATTTATCAAGACACACGTATTAAGTACAAAATATCAAACCTTGCTCCGACCATATCTACTATTTGTACATTGTTTATATAAATGTGTTTGTATGAACATCTTTAGGCGTTTGTTTGTCAATGGTTGAATTTGTGGAATTTTCTCCACTGTCTACATTTTCATATAAATGTGTTTGTAGGAACATCTATAGACGTTTGTTTGTCTATGTTGTATGTGTTGAATATTCTTGTAATATTTACATTCTTATTTTTTTTTCTCATTGTAGATCGTCATGTTGGCAATATTTAATTTGATGTATTTCATTCTCCTATTTATGTGCATTGAATTATGTTAACAATATACCTAATGGGCTTATAAGCCTTATGGAATTATGTAAATAAAAACTTTCAAACTTTCAAACGTTCATGTTCTTTTTCAATAGAGAAATACCTCAAGTCAACTCCTTATAAGGGCTTGTAAAGTCAGCCGGAAGAATACCAGTCATTAAAAAAGCAACAAATAATATCGTGATTTGAAACCAAGAAAAGAAATTGAAGGGAGTCAAGCTCTGTACTATAACCAGAAAGCCACATATACACCTACGCCGTATATGCACCATGTAAGAAAGTGCGTAATATACCTAATAAATATTGTTGACTTGAAATAAAAGTTTTGCTGATGAGCATTTGCACGATTTTGAAATTACTGTTTGTCTTCCATCAACTAGGAATGGGGGAGGGGGTAAAGCCCTACAGTAATTAAGCACCCATGACTCCCCGTCCCCCTACCCTCACCCATCCGTGAGCCCACAAGCTCTGCCTTCGCCTGAGCAAACGATGCGTCAAATTTAGGAATTAAGGAAACTAACAAATAAAAATATTATACGATTCGAGGCTGTTTGCGTTTCACAAAGGACTTCACATAAAACATTTAAGAATGACATAGGGAATGTACAAAACTGTGAACAAATGATACACGAAGTGCGTAATTTTCAATTTCTTATTGCAATCCAGCCACTTGTATGGAGTTCTTTGTTAGTTCATAGTCTGGCCCTGGTTTCAAAAGTCATTTCCAAATTTCCTGCTATTACAAGAAAAGATCTGTGTAGTGTACAGGTTAAGGTTTTGTTTATGTTAGTGTCACCCCTAGTGAAAGGGCCAGCCTGTTTGACTTGTGAGACACTTTGAACTGATCATACCAAGTACCCCCAACATTTATCATAATACAAGGTACAAAGCGGATATAAGTCGGTAGCCATTAATTTACCTCTCTCACGGCTCATGAACCAGTCATCAGGAGAAACATTTTCCATACAAACAATGCCCTTGGATTCGAACCTTCGACCTCCCCGTCCCGATACAGAAGCCGTTACCATTAGGCCACGGTGACGGTCAACAACTTACGCTAGTAAGCACTTGAGTGACTCTAGAATGCACTGCCCCATACCCCCTTTTATTAACCCATTACCAAACAATGACGACACGTGTCCAGTGTGTTGCAGACACCTCTAGCAAACATTGTGGGAAAAGGGGAAATTGCCCTAAAAGAGCAACTTCTCCTTTTCTCACAATGTTTTCTTCCCTGTTAGAAGCTTGTTTTTCAATTTCATCACATTTTGAAATGTCGTCTGCAAACTCGTTCAATTTGGGACAGTCGCAAATTTGGCGTTTGGGAAAGGGTTATGTGGCTACCAACACATCAATATCAAGCAAGCTATGCCGCTGTCTACTCTCCAATAAGGTAATGAATGTATTGATATTATACGGCGAGTTGACAAGGTTCGTTAGCGTTGATGACTTTCTGGGATTTGTGGGACATGTGAGCCGCCATAAAGAACGGGTCACCCCGAGTTCATCCATAATTCAAGGCATTTAGTTCCGCTTTCCAAGACAAATACCAATTACTCAATTCGTGTAAGAGTTATAACTGATGATCATTCGGGGCTTTTTGGGGGGTGGGGGTGGTGGGGGCGGAAGGTGATCTTTCTTCATGGCTTCGTTTGAATATAAATCATTCGCGCGCTTCTGTGTTTGATTTGATATCCGCAGTTTCTTTCTCTCTCTTTGGTTTGCTAGACGGGATGATCACGTGACCAATGCTTATGAAAAATGTTCGAACAAGATGGTCGCACCACATATATATTTGCTCTTTCGAACAAATTACTTATGTTTTCCACTATTTTAGATACGCCATATTCCGACCATCAATTTTTCGGTTCTTGTGGTATATGATAACCTATGGTTTATAACGGCGTTACACTCGTTAGAGAAATCGCAGTCGATGGGTGATGTTTTAAGGTCATTCGCTTTCCTCGATTCGAAATTCGCTGCAGCGTCTTTGAGCGAACGGCACGACCAATTTGGAAATAACATTTACCGGCGGTTGTGGAAAATTGATTGTCGGAACATGACGTATATGAAATAGTGGAAAACACAAGATATCTGCTGAAAAAAAGTGCTTAAATACCTGCTCATTCAAGGGTGCCGCCATTTGCAATCTGTTTCATATCGTAAACATTGATCACATGATCATCCCGACTCGTTTCCCGACACCACGTTGTTTCACGTGCCTGTCAAAACCGATATTTGAAATTATTGAATTTGTGTGTAATGGGGATGGGCAGAAATCCCGTATATTTCAAAAGATTCCTACTTGACCAATATCAGTTATACTTAATTATTAATTATATATCATCATGTCGCAAAATATGTTTATCAGGTATATACTTAGGCGTTATCAAATATTCGGGCGTCGTAGTGCAATGAATTGAATGAGACTTATTACCAAACTGTAAAAGGTTACTTTCGAATAAATTGTTTCCAATCAATTCTTTTTTGCTGTTTTTTGAATATCTATTTTTTTTTTATTCTTTATCATTTTTAATTTATTTTAAGTTTTTCATCATTTGTTTGTTGGATGAACTAATGATTTCAAAAAAAATGCTTCAGGTTTGACAAAAAAAACCTGAAAAAAAGTGTTTATTCGGATACATCCCTCATTAAACGCCTATCTGTTTTCCTGTGGAACTCCGTATCTTGTTGGACATGCGCGAAGCTCATCAAAACGGGATCCAGCCGATAGAAATCGGCGCTCATAAATATCAGTGGCCCGTAATAAATACATTCCTTACAATCTCGAGCGCTGTCCAGCATGTTATTGCCTGTCATTCATTTATTCATGTATACAATCATTGCATTTAAAAGTTAACCTCACATTCGTGCAGTTGTTGTTTAATTACATAAAATTGGTCGAGCAAAAACATGTGCGCTGTACAAGAAAAGGAATGAACATAAAACAAAGGAACATTTGGAGAATGAACATTACGAAGATGATGATCATGATAAAAGCATTTGATTAAGTATTCTTAATGATGAAACTAATGAAGACGATAATGGTGTAAAAGGGAGAAGAAGAAGAAAGACCAAAACATCAAACAACGCAATAAAAATAGTGACGAAAGAGAATGAGATGGAATTATGCAGGTGTGCACATGTTCGAGCACGAATTCAGACGTCCAATATATACCACGTGACCAAGCAGACACGTAAAGACGCCGTAGGGATATTAAGGAGGCTTACAAATTCATAAGTCGTCTCCTAACTATTGCACGTCGACACGGAGTCAATAACACCAGATGTCATCAAAATGACGTTTAGAGCACCTGGGGAGAAATTAAGCGGATACAAGCCCAAAAGGCGACTCCGCAAATTACACGTATGGGACTATTGGTGCCAATGTCCTTTTAAAGAGTTACGTTTCAGACTTTTTCGTTCGAACGTTATTATTTATTTATTATCATTTTACTGTGTTCTATCGAGAATACCAGTCTATTTTTTTTTCTCATGAACCACAATGTTTCGCACAGGGACAGCAACACCTATAAGCATAGTCCAAAGACCTGGGCAAGGTAATTTTCGTATAAACAATCGTTAAGCCCATCAATAAGACCAATCCAACCAAAGAAGAGTTTATTTACCGAATCACGCAAATATTGGAAGGCGTGTGTTCGCTGTTGAATACTTTCATAGCTTTCGTTAAGGCATTTACCAGTATATCTCTTTTCTCATGTACCACAGCATTTCGCACAGAGGTAGAAAAACCAACTATTGTATACAAGGTTGTGTGTTGGAAACTCGTACTAAGCTTTACCAAAAATTAAAAGAACTTTATTGATTTGTTTCCCTTCTTACCAACAACAGATATACAATGCATGATCGGAGCTAATTCCGTCGTTAGGCGTTCATGTTCCACAGGTTTAGACTGCCTTTGTACGAGTCATTGGCTGAAACACAGATATGTTTTCGATTATACTTGAGTTTATGACTGAGTGGAAAATGGACGCAAGCATGAATCCTACACGTGACCCAAAACGCTTTCAACATATACTTATCATTTCAAAGATTCGTGTTTCTGTTCGGAGCGTAATCGACTTGATTGTTTAGTTTTGATCTTTCTCGATTATAACGACTAACTAACTCTTCAATACGAGTAACTGATTCGTAAATCCTTAGAATGCTGGGTAATTTTCTAAAAATTGTTTTTTTTTTTAGAAAATTACCAAGCATTCGAAGGTTTTAAACTTTCTGTTTCAAAACCATGTGTTTGAGTAATGTGAGGTGCAAAATCCATGTGCTAGAATAGGTTTTGGATCCGTACGGGGTACATGTGCGTTAAACAATTCATTTGAGAAAAAAGGTATTAATAGACATGTGTATACATATGACAACAGCCTTTGTAACAGGGGCAACTTTCGCATAATCGGTCAATCATATCGCGTAGTAATACATTTATTAGCCACGTGGTCTACTTGAATACGGACGGCGCGCTGAAAATTGGCAAATTACTTGTTCAACGACATTGGTTAAACTGGCCGAATGGTTCCCAGTGGTACAATGAAAACATTGTTAATATTTTATCGGAGATAATTGTGACGGATAATGTCTCCCGAATACGATCGTTTAGGTGGTATTCAGCATCGCCCGCGCTATCAAACAAGGTAAACAAGGCAATACAAGCCACTCGATGGTTTCCGGTTAGGACATTCATTTGCTTTACAACATTATAAATGTACAATATACGGTAACAACCCTTGTTTCCCAGTTTTAATAGATTGATTAACGAAAATATGATATTCTATGCATTTTGCTTTCCTGCATCGACACAACATCCTTGCTTAATTTTCTCACTGTCTGTATCAAAGTAGTAATTGCTTCCCCCATGACAATTTATGCAACAGAGATGACATTGTGATGACAACAATATGTGAAGCTTATTTTATTGTCGAGGTTTTCTATAGCAAATGCGTTAAAGTTAGGTTTGAGTGAGTGAGGGATAAGTTTGGCATGCAATAATCAGGGCTGGAAATCATGTGGTTAGAAATGATAGAAACCGTTGAAAAAAATGTCGACTGTCGTCGATTTAAAGTGCTTTATACCAATGAGTACAATTTCATACAGCGATTTCGTGCACGAAATGTAGCGCAAAGGTCCCTCCTTATGAATTGAGTTTCTTCGCCGCTTGGTGTAAATGTGCCAGGTGAACGATTTTTTTCAATCACCCGACCACAGTGTTCGGACCACGAACCCTTTTAACTCGCTTTAAATTGCTCGCTTTGGCCAAAAATGGTTGCAAAAAGCATATACAAACAACGACAATCACTTTCACAATATTTTCCAAGAGCCTAAATAATTTCTGATGAACGTCGTGCACCAAATAAGAAATGGAAAGGGACCAGGTATATTTCTAACCACGTGATTCCGAGCTATAATATTAGCCGTTGATCATATACTATACATTTGTAGTGATGTAACAATATGGGTCGTACATAGTCACTAAGCGGCACTGATCAGAAACGAATCGCAAACGTGAGAGTACGTATGCCAATTACGTTATATGTTATATTAGGACAGACAACATAAACATGAATTTCCAATAAGCGAATACGCGCAATGATTTACATCAAATGATGTTATTAGCCTTAACATGCGAAAATGTTCCTATCTGTTTATCATCATTCTATGACAAGTTTTAGTATGAGTTTAGCTTGGGGTAACGGGGTTTAACAAAGTCTTCACCTTTCGTTAAGATATATCGCGTTATTGGCTGTATCCAAAATAAAATTACCTTCCATTCTTTCTAGGCATAGTGCCATCGAAAACGTTGAGTTGCAAGTATGCTTTATGTCTTGATCAGCGTCTTCGTAATACAGGATCCCCGGACACATAACAAAGGTGAAGATACTGCATCGTTGGTATAAAGTTGGTGGTTTAAAACCATTGCCAAGACATGCTAAGGCAAATGCATGGCGACACCTCCATGAAATTCATGGTTATTGGGATAGTATCACGGAAAGAAAGATATTCCTTTATGAAAAATGAGATCGAATAACATTGGTTCGATTTCTCGAAAATGGCTTATTATTTTATCTTGGATCGTTTTCGGTTAAGATATCGGTTCTCAGAAAAGTATTAGTAAAACGTCAAAGGAACATGTTCTATATTGCTAAAGAATGAGTACTTAATTGGGGACAAAACCATACTATGTATCAGCAGTTAAACTTGCTATTTTACCAAAAGCAAATATATATCATACAACAATTGGCAAGAGACTTGCGCGATCTTACATATAAGCTATATATCATTTTATGATATAAATGCAGTGGAGGTTGTGGGAAAACTTCGCGATGGCTCGAAACGGCGAAATGCCCCACTTTGACGCATCCGCTACCGAAAACGACTATAATATGCGAATTAGTTGCTTCCGATACGACAATTGTTTCTTTCAAATACCATAGAGTAGATGACTCTGTTTTTGTCATTTGTTGCTATTTTCAATTTACGCCAGGTGGTATGAGGATATATACGCTTTAAAACACCATTACTATCGCTGCGCCTTAACCCTTTACCAAACGCAAAGTTTTCGACTTTGCCCAGCTGAAATAGTTTGCAGACGACATATCGAAATGTGAATAGATTGGAAAATAAACTTCTGATAGGACAGAAACGTTGTGAATCCGAACCTTGAATAAGCAGAAAAACTCATTCTACATTGTTTTATTATATAGCGCGTAGGCGCAAGTCTGTGCGTATAGGATTATGCCATTGCATTTCCGTGTCCATATATGTATATATTATTCCGCAATAACAATAAGCTGCGGCTCTGAGGAAAATCAATGCATACCTCCCTCCCCGAAACAAGGTAAACATCATGAGACTCGCCAATATTAACACGAGAAAGTATCACGGGCAAACCTCTTTATTGAATTATATCCATTTTCAACAATTCTACAGTCAAATCACGGTAGAACCCGCAGTCTCGTAGCCACGTTCAAGAGTAGCGTTTTACGAAAAGTTTTATGCTTAGAATTTTCGTAAGTTTATAACAATATTCACTATTCTTTCAAATGCCGAGACGCTTACAATGACGTGTCACATTGCAATATTGTACTTTTATCTAAGATACTATTCATGTATATGGGTTCTGACTTACTTTCCTTAAGTTGTTTACTAAAAGGTATCCAGGGTACCGTTTTACTTAACAACTTAAGGAAAATATTACCGTAAAGCATAACTCATACACATTGATATTATCTTCAACAATATTGCAATGGCATAAGTCATTGGAAGCGTCTCGGAGAGACGATTCCAATGATGTGTTACTTTGCAATATTGCTTCACCCAATATTGAAATAAGAAGAATTGTTGTTTTAGACTTAAGCAAATCTTAAGCTTAAACTGTTAAATAAAACGGTACACTGGAACGTGATTACGAGACTACAAGTTCTTCCGTGATTTGACTCAAGAGTGGTTGAAACTCAATAACGAGATTTTTCGTCGCCCAAACCACATAGTGTATTTGCAGAGCCAATGACTGACCGATGAAAACGGTGTAACAAATTGGTTAATCATACAAGCCTTGGAATCGATCTTCCGTATATTCTGTATATCGCGCCTTTCCGTTACATTGCAATGTCCGGCTCATATTGATTGAGCGAGAACTCAAACTAAATTTCCAATCAGGTCGGGTAAAATCATTGGCATTCCGTAAGCCAGTCCTTAGACACCCTTTAAATAAAACAATATATGTTTACAATATATATATATATATAATGTCTTGTTTTATTTTACTGTTGGTACATACTTCAATTGGTAGACATGTTGGCACTAAAATAAAGTCTCGTCTGGTACCTAAAATAAAGTGTAGAGAAGCAAAGGCATCAGAAGACCTCCTTTCACCAAGACACCTGTTTCTGTCAAGTTATGCTTTCATGCCTTTTGATTCAAGTCGTGTATGTTTAACTTTTCGAGCCTGTTATATGAACGACTGTACCATTTCCTATCAATATCATCGTTACAATTCGATCTACAGCAAACTTATCGTTATATATTTCATGAATTTTCCTCACTTTGTTGCTGTGTTGCCTTCTATGTTTAAATTCCATACTGTTAGAAAAATTAAACAAAAACCCGATATATATTTCAAGAAATATGATATGAAGAGCATCACCCGACATTGAGCAGCAGTCCGGTCTGTTACTACGCCAGTATAGGGGACGATACGCCCTGCAGTGATTCAAATCCAGGAATCGATACAGATCATGTGACCAATGTTCACGAAAAATGTCCGAACCAAGATGGCCGCGCCAAAGGTATATTTGCTTTTGTCAGCAAATAACTTTTGTTTTCCACTAATTTATATATGCCATGTTCCGACCACCAACTTTCCGTTTCTGGTTGTATATAATAAACCATGGTTTATAGCGGCGTTACGTCTAACACTCGGTAGATGAAGAACAGTCGATGGGTGATGTTTTTAGGTCATTCGCATCCCTCGACTCGAAATTATCTGCAGGGTCTTGGAGCGAACGGCACGGCAAACGTGGTAACAATTTCATTTCATTAGAGAAAGTCCCGTAGCTGACGGATTACCATTGGTTCTGAATGAAAACATATTGCTGTTTTTCTAACCCGGATTGTCTTAATCTATAAGCAGTACAACTATAAATGTTAAAGATGCTTTTTCACACATGTGAGGAAATTAAAAATTAATTTCTTTAAAACTGCACAACAGCTGTACTTTTATATGGTTCGCACTGAATAACAGTCATTGGAGGCAAAATTTGTTTTTAAATTGTCTAATGTGTCTATAAAGTGAATAAACATACATTTTAATCCAAAAACGTGACTTATCTTTTAAGATCTACCGCATATATACTGTGCATACTTAGAAATTGGCACTTTAAGAATTAACTATGCTATCAATAGCTACTTTTAAATGTATATGTATATTAGCCAAAAATATAAAAAAAAAATGTAATATTTAAATGACATTTTATTTTGGCTTTCAAAAATTCATATCTTAGAACAAGCACCTTTCAGGAACATGCAAGGAAAATTGTGCTCTTGCCACGATGGTTTAAAAAGATGCATTTGGCGGCACCAGAAGGGTTTGTGTGTCGAAAAGCGTTTTACATGAAATATGGCTTGTGTATGGTACATTCCTTTCGATATTTGCACAGAATCTGCCAAATGGATTTCTATTATATAATGTAGACTGTCTGCTTGATTTATGGTTCCTTTGTGAACGAAAGAAATCAGACATAAACAAGTGGACGCCTTCTTGAAGCAACAAACAGATCGAATATGACCTGGCCTAAAACGCGGGAAATGGTACCACATTACTTCAGCAGTATATGTTGGCCTCTCAGATCAGCCGTATGCAGTGCATTCAAGGCTGACCAGGCTCCAATTGAGTTGTTACGTTATTTTCTATAAGATATACTTATTAATGTTTTAATGGAATTGACGTTGAGCGAATTTCTTTGCTATGATTGTTTGGACTTGTCTTTATAGTTTAGTTTAACCCTTTACCAAATGTTTAAATGTTGACTGTCCCAAATTGAGAGAATAACCAGACGGCATTTAAAAATGTGATGAAATTGGACAATAATCTTCCGATAGTGGGGAAAACATTGTGTCCTCTATTCCTGCAATGTTTTCCAGAGTCGTCTGCAACAACGTGGTTAAATGTCGTTATTGTTTGGTAAAGGGTTTAAACGTTATGACTACTTTATTACTTAATAGTTATTTTTCAATAGAGTTTTGATAATTCTCCTTTGTCTAAAAAACCTTACCATGATTTAAGAAACTCATTTTTGCAAATGGAGAAAGCATTTGAAGTCGTTATCTATTTTCTAGTTCGTGTTAACCTAAACGTCTATGATAAGTTAGATCGTTGATAATGTAATATCTTCTCAATATTTGATAATGTCCATTTGTCTCGACATGAACAATTTCTCCTTTGGCAATAATTTATTCTCTTATATTACGGTTATGTAATTACGAGAGTGGGTAAAAGCAAACTTAAACCTGGCTTTTATACCCTTCCTGCTTAAAACCTCACTTGATGCATCCGCTGAATAATTCTCATTGCTCATGAGCAATTCATCCTTTTGCCACAACGGTTTCTATGCAATAACAAAAATACAACGGTTCTGTTTCAGCTAATTTAGTCCGTTTGCTGTTGTTTTCAATCGAAATCAATCACAAAGACCCATATAGGTGATTTTTTTTAAAGCAAAGTATTTTTGCTTCACGGTTTATTTTCATATGTCAACATCTGCTAGCCGCCTTCAGTTTATATTAAATGATGTTGATGCTATTCTTATGTGATATAACGTAGTCTTTGACCCGCCCTTGTTTTCATTACATGATATATATAAACACACATTAGCCCTATGGAAATTCCATTTAAATAAGACCTTGCCCTCGAGAAATCTTGTTTTTGTAGGAACCTCACAAATGGGTTTAGCAATATTGCATCTAGCTGAACCTCAATATCGCGACCAGCCCCACAGGTGGTCCTTTTTGTGAGGTTTTCCTATGTAAGCATGTACAATTAAGAAGAATTGCAAATATTGGTCTTGAAAAGCTTAGACGTACAAGTCTTATATGCGAAGTTTCAATATATCAATTTGAAGCACAGCATGTGACGAAGAACAATGTTCAACAAGATCAAAGGAAGTCAATGAATTTATCTAGGATTTTTGGATACGTAGGTTAAGGCTTTCATTTTATCTGGACCTTGCGAAAAAGCTGAATTACTGTTAAGGCGATATTAACCACAATTAGATAAAAAAAACCATGATGCTAGAAGCGTCGTCGCAGATCAACATTCATATGAATTTCATAAGATAATCCGAAATGGAAATTAATTGGCACAATTTGCACAATTTGATTGGTCGTCCATTTTGTGTGTTAGCCGGCTTATTAACCGCAGACGCATGACCAGACGGGAGGAAGCTGGTTTTTCCAAATGAGGGTCCATTACACGTGATGTGACCATCATCGATCATTGTCCACTCAGTAACAAAGGGCAAAAACCAAGGACCACCGATTCGCCTCCTTATTATCACGTGATTGATGAATCTCGTCTCCCGAGATTCCGCGAGTTTATCGAAGGTAATTCGTTCCAATAAGCTGACGGACGGATGTTCATTTGGCGTCTCTTGGAAGGAACCAAACAAGTTGGCGTCGGTTAAGATTGAGCATCTAATGGCAACGTAAACATAGGCAGTAGTGGAGCATACGGATAATGATCGAATTAAAACTTCGTATTTACAGAAAGTGTATCGTTGACAATATCGTCTTATATGTTATGAAAATGGTCATTTTTATCTTTTTTATTTGGATTTCTGCATTAACGCAACCGACCCATGGTATAAAGATAGGGATTTCTAGTTAAAATCCACAGAGACTGTATAAATACGAAGTGTGAGATTTTTTCATGAAAAACGACAGGACCCGTTTGGACAAAATATGAGTTTCCTAACTTGAAGTGATGAAGTGGGAGTTTTCTCATCAAAAAGATTATCAGAACCCGTCATTCCGAAGTGCTAGTTTTCTAACAAATACCTACATAACTAGTCAATATAAATTGTGCCTAGAAGACCACTCTGGAAAACGTTCTGGGAAAGAAGAAATTGCTCGTAACTAGCAAGTTCTCCTTTTCCTACAATGTGTTCTACCCTTTCAGAAGATTAATTTCCAAATTCTTCACATTTTGAAATGTCGGCTGCAATCTCTTTCAATTTGGGACAGTAAAACATTTGGCGTTTGGTAAAGGGTCAACCAGTCGGCTAGTTACGGAATAAGTATCGACTAAGTTTTTGTTTGGCACCTCTGATAAAGCTAATCATACTCAACCCCTCACTCAATACTATCTCAGTTTACAACATCTTCTGTGAAAGACGTTACAATAAATGCGAAAAGGGGATGAATTAATCATATTGATCAATGCATTCTCTCGTCAAATGGGTTCCACCCAATTTTAGAAGGACTGTTCCTTTTTTTTATTTCTGTTATCATTTTTTTCAAGCTTTGTATCGTCGTCGGTTGTAGCTATCAATAAGAGCCCTTCGACAATATTCCCATGAATGGAATTGAGGAACACACATTGCAATCTTCATTGTTTCGCATGCTGACCTTGTTGAAAATTGTATCACAGATAACATGTGTTATTATGGCAAGGTCGCAGTGGAGAGCCTATCTATCATTCTAACCCAAAAGATAAATCATTCAGCGCCTTTGTTTAACAGGCTACAAGCTATAGGAAATCCAAATAAAGACGCAGCACTGCAATATGCGTGCGAATATGTAGGTTATATATAAAAAGAGTGGTCTTCCCTGCAAGGGAATTTTCCACGTGGCTTAGATTTGTATGCCTGTTATATCTGTCATGTCAATTATTGGTATTTTGCGAATTATTGTCAATTGCCTGGTTTATTTATTTCGGAAATTTCATCGACGCTAGTTTATGCTTAAGTTTAGTCACCAATTATGCATCTGTTTACATATATACTACGCACATGAAAAGGATTGGACAGAAAGCTATGCTTATTCATATACATTGTAGTCCGACGAAATCTAGTAAACTACAAAAGGAGTAAGGGGGTGGGAGATACGCTAATGAGTGTGACATTTTATACCAATTAACCCAATATTTCCTCTTATGAAGATCAATTATGTTTTGGCATTGATTCAAGTATTAAAGTTGCACTTGAATAGAATTACGCAGCACTCTCATATAAACCAGTCCTGGGCTCAACGCCTGAGTACCATTTTACTAAAAACGACTTCTAAACGAAAATATTTGCGTAAGTCACAACAGAAAAACATGGATAGTATATGAAAGCACCATATTGCAATGTGACACGTTATTGGAAGCGTCTCGGAGAGACGATTCCAATGATGTGTTACTTTGCAATATTGCTTAGACTTATATTGAAGTAATTGGAAGTTTGTTTTGAACTTACACAAATTTCTAGCATAAAGTGTAAAACGGTATCCTTGACATATCCACCACACCACTGTGGAATCCTTATTAGTTTTACTAGGCCTCAATGTATCAACTAGTAAGTTGGAACCTAAGGTTCACAATGCTGCGCGTCCTGACCATAATTTATTTGAAAGGGGATTACGACATTGTAAACGAAGTTTTAAATCAAAAACATTCTCAAGGGGGGGGGGGGGATTACGACATTGTAAACGAAGTTTTAAATCAAAAACATTCCAAAGACTAGTCACCACTCGACTATGCGGCTTGAAAATAATTTTCGAAAAGACTGAGGAAGTGTCAGCGACTGCGAAATAATACATCTTCCATTGTGAAGTGTGAAAAACAAAGATCACTCACTCATTCCTGTTTACGATTGTTCTTTCCAAGAAGTTTGATATGCCCGTATAGCCTGTTGATAGATACCGTTGCCATAAAAACTCTTAGAACACGTCAGTTACTTTCTGGGATTTATTAAAAACCACTTGTTCTTGGAACGTTGGTGTATTAAAATGCCAATCAATATAGGGTCAGTGGAAGGTGAAATTGTGGAGTAATAAAGTACTTAGATCCCTACTCAAACATGGTCTGATCTTACAACAAACAACACTCGTGCTTAATAAGCGTCTGTTGAAGATCAATCGGAACTATTCGGGTATTTCCGTGAGCTGAAAAATGCGTTTTCATTGGATAAACCCGATATGTTCAGATTGGCTGAAGATGCCAAATGAAATTATTGTTGGAAAAGAAGAAATTGCTCTTACGTGCCATTTCTCCTTATCCAACAATAATTTTGACAAATATGAGACATATGCCTCATGTTTTACTTTTTTCAACAGTTTATAAATGTGCGTTGGAATTCAAAGGGTTTTACAATTTTAAACGTTGAAATGTTTTAATTGGAGAGTTAAGTAAAACGAGAGCAGTACGAGAACTCCAGTGCTTCTATGGAAACAAAACGCAAGCTTCCAAAACGCCATCTTACTAAAACAAACAATGTCGACTCACAGACACATGCAAACCGACTATCAATAGCCAGAATAATGTACATGCTATGGGCTTTAAAGGGAGAAAAAAGCCGATACCAAGGAATCTGCTTCTCTTAGAATGATCACATTATTTATTAACAACAACAAAACAGAAAACATTTGAATCGCTACAAATTTGTGTTTATTTAGCTCTTGAACGCACAAAACGCGTTATTTGATTTTCATCGTAACTATATTAGACTAAGAGGCCAATATATTTAATGGAATACCAAGAGCAAACAGACTGTCTAAGAATACCAAGAGCAAACCATCTGCAGATAACAATTTTTACTTGAAGCAGACGACTTAAGAAAAGCTTTGTTAACATGTGAAAATCCCTTTCATTTATGCTGTTGTTGTATGTGAACAGAATAAAAAAGCATGGTGACAAAAGGAGAAATTGCTCCTTTTGCCACAATGATTTTTTAAAGTCGAATGCTGCAAGACGCAAATAATGTGGCGTTAGGAATTACAGTAATGTATCAATAATCTCCCCTGTTTCGAGAGGCAGCATAGTAAAGGGAAATGTTAGCGCTTGTTTTTTATCAAAGAAATTTAGAAGACATAAATAAAAGGATGTCAGTCTTCTTGATAATAACTGACCATCAAGTTGTTGAGAGTATGCGTGGGACTTTATCAAGATACCCAACTATGTTGCATGATGGGACGTGTCGGATTGGGAATTTTATTTCTTGAACGATTTAGGCAGCCACTCACAAATAAACAGACATCTTATTTTCATTTTGTGCAAATATAACTGGCACAAAGTTCATATTCTATTTCTTTCAGACTTCATTTTTTAAAAAGGTAGAAAAGTAGTGTTTTTTTTTTTAGCAAAACGTAGGAAGCTATTAAAAAAGTATGAAGGCTGGATGGCAAGTACACCAAGTCTGAAAGAATAAGCCATTTCTATCGTTTATTTCACTCATTTTAACGCATCTGCAGGAGAATGCTTTAAAATATATCGTGGCAAACAGAGAAATTGCCCTGGCAGAGCAGCTCTTTTTGTTGTAATGGCATCCTACAAACAAAAAAAAATATTAATGTTGGCCACAAATGTCGTCTGTCGTTCCTTTTTTGTACTAAAATGTGGCTGTCTTGGAATTAGAGCACCAGGCTCGAGAACAACAGTACCTCTCCATTCGTGGGAGAGTGCTTTAGCAAGGCACTTCAGAGCCCTGGTCTAATACTGGTGAAATCAGAGATAGTCTTAACATCACTGAAAAGTGTTAACACTACGTTAAATCAAACTAGCTATATGTGTACCAGCCACAAACTATCATTTGAAAGACAGTCTCAAGTGATCACTGTGAGAAAATTGTTCAATTATAACAAAAGTGAGAGCGCTTTCTATGTTTCAGAAGAAACACAATTACGCTTATCTTCAGGCGGGAACCTTTCATCTCAGGGGAGGTAACTATATCATAACTTAATGTACATCTATTTGAGTAACCTTTCTTTGTCATCACAGCATATTGCGTTTTGAAAATATAGGTAGGAAAGTCCTTTCTGGTTGCATAAATGGTTTCTACTAAAGCAGATGAATAGTGGGGAGTTTTGTTTGTAATCAAACAGACTTAGCCGGGTTGGCAAAAGGTTATTCTAATTACTTTTTCTGCACTTAACCTAAAATGGATATATATGGAAATTTCAGTAAAATTCAAATGTCTGTTAAGTTTTTGAACAAGTGCGGCAAAACAGATACTGGATTTCACCATCCCTTCTTAGTAATTTTCATGGCCTTCTGGTTCCTCACCAATATACTAATAGAGGGTCATATTCAAAAAAGAAAATGATGTGCATATGATTTTTTATCAGATCTTTAATACAACTAAATTGTTATACAAAATAGCAAAACAAAAACATGCATATTGATAGACTAACAGTGAAAGGAAATAGAAATGGCTATGTTTGCTTTAAAATAAGATACAAACAAAACAAGAAATAAATGCTAGAGCAATTCTGAAACGATCCCCTTTAAAGGGATAAGGCTTCATAAGAAACATCATACTTTGTAAACCATAAGAGAAAACATTGTCACAAATGATAAAATTGCTATTTATGAGTAAAATTTACCCTATGCCACAGTGATTTCTTAAGTTGCCTGGTATGGCAATGTCCATATGATTTTAAATGGGAAAATGAGTTATATGACCATAATAGGAGTGAGCTACATCTTCTTTTACATCTTTATATTCATCTTTGAAGCGCTTAACCTACTTTCACCAGGAAAACATTTGCTTGAGCCAAAACTGATGTTCATGAATATTATCGTAACCAAAAGTACATAGTTACCAGAGAGACAAGTTCATTGGTGTGTTAAAACGCTACCCTGATGTATAAAAGGGAAACATTCAGCAATTAGGCCGAGAGCTACAAATTTAAATCTGAAAAGCTGGACGGAATCTTATGAGACAGAAAAATAGGCACAGGTGAAACAGTTTGGAACATGCCAAAGAGAGACAGCCTCCTTCCCACCATGAAAGTTTGAAACTAAACATGAGGGAATTAAACCCAGGCAAATACATGTAGTTACAAATCAATTACAGTGGACCCTTTGGTTAGAAATAATGGTGGTTGCACCATACTGGTTATGGAATGCTTCTATGTACAATAATGCTTCTTACAAAAATATATATAAAACATAAATACTTATTTACATTCAATGCCCAACAGGCTTTTCATACAGATTGGTTATTAAGGCTATCATACACCAAACATTTTCAACCATTTACCAAACAATAACAACAAATAACCACTTTGTAGCAGACGACTCTGGAAAACATTGTGGGAAAAGGAGAAATTGCTCACAATGAGCAATTTCACCTTTTCCCACAATGTTTTTTGCCATATCAGAAGATTATTTTCCAATTTCATCACATTTTGAAATGTCATCTGCAAACTCAATTTTGAACAGTCTAGGATTTGGCGTTTGACAAAGGGTTAAGACGATATAGAGAGCTGATAAAATCAGCAGAAGGGCTATGCGTAAAGAGTTCTCGTTGAAACAAAATATTAACACTACCTCAACATACAGTTCTACACTTTTGTCATGATAAGGCTCAAATTAAGACAGAGGTTTCCTGTTTTGTTTTTATTTTCGTAAGTATTGGCTGGAAACTTTTCACTTGAAATTGTTAGAAATATTTTGGGGTTAATTGCAAGCAATACTTGAAAGCAAAGGAAAATAGTGAGTTGTATACTGATGAATCTTCGCTAAAACTGTATTTATCAAACATATTTGACCAAAAGATTTGTCCTCTCTTTAAACATCATGAAAGCAATGGAATTGTCTTTTGCTTAAGGGAGTTCCACCAAAAAATATACCGGTACAAAGAAAAATATTACATCAGATTGATATTAAGTCAAATGTCTCATGTCTTAAACATACAATAGGCAGCTAGAGGTAAGGTCCATCTAAAAAATTCAGATGCAATACTATAGTAAGTCCTTCATATTTGGTCCATATCTTCTTGTTCTTAACTTTCAATATGCATACAATAATACAGGATGATAGTCAGGAAAAAAGCTCCAAAAGCAGTCATCCTGTACTAAGCCTACATATATCACACAATACAAATAATATCTATTTCTAAAGTGGTCCCTTGGCTCAAAATCTACAGCACATCTGATAGAAACCAACCTCAAAGCCGAACTTCATGTTCGAGGGCATTTATAACATGTTTAAAATGAATATAAAAAACTGTGTCACAAGATTATCTATCCCTGGAATTTCTTTTGATATTTGGCTGTGGATTCCTCTGTGTTCTTAACTAAAGATTGGTACATATGTCCTTGGTTCCTATGTATCTCCTGTCATTATTGCTAGGAATTCATTCTCATTGACTGAAAATAAAGTAAACAGAACAAAATGATATTTCTTATTAATCATCTTTAAACTCCACACAAACTATGAACTTCATGAACTCTAAAGGGTTCATTCAATACTTGCAAACCAGTTTGAAAATCCATGTAAATGCAATGGCATAGAATTCCTCAAAACAATTTTATGCTTTTCATATTTAATTTTTTTACCAAAACTGCAATATTCAACTTCTAGTATGGAACAATTAAATAATAAATATTTGGTATGAGTTCAGAATCATTTCTCAAATGCAGATTTGCTGCAAATCGACAAGTGAAACCCATAAAACATAATGAATGATCATAACTTTTCTAATCTGAATGAATGAATGAATGAATGAATGAACGAATGGTGCTTTAAGGCGCATCAACAGCTTAGGTCATTTAGCATGTATTATTTTTTAATTTGCAGCAGGTCTTGAGGAAGAGAACCAGTAGAGCTTTATCTTAATTATTATTTGAATAGCCAAGCTTTGAACTAATTGCTTCTAAAGAGCAATTTGTCTTTTTGTCATTGTGGTTACTATGCACTACTTTCAATTTAATAATGTTTGCCTTGTTTCATGCTAAGTCTTTCGCCTGGTGTTGTTTTAAACTTGAGCTTGTAATAAATCCTCAAATGGAGTTTGCCTTTTGATATAAATACAAAATTAAGACTTACTTTCTCCATCTCCATCCCTATCAAATTCATCAATCATGGCTCTCAGTTCCTCATCTGTCATATTCTCTCCAAGTTCCCTGTAATCAAGTTATTCATTTTTAAGGATTTTACATTATGTCACCAATACTTATGTTTTGTTTCCCATGCCATGCAGATCAGGAATGCAGGAACATTCCAACCATTACAAGCCGAATAGAAACATTTGCATTTCATTAATCCTTTATGAAATGCCAAATTTTCGACTGTCCCAAATTGAAAGAGTTTGCAGGTGACATTTCAACATGTGATGAAATTGATAAATAATATTCTAATAGGGTAGAAAAAACCATTGTGGGAAAAGGAGAAATTGCTCATTAAGAGCAATTTATCCTTTTCCTACAATATTTTCCAGAGTCCACTGCAACAAAGTGGTTAGAAGTGTTAATGTTTGGTAATGGGTTTCAAACAGGGAGACAGACTAGCTTTAATGAAAATCTAAAAGCCATCACAGTGATTTGAACTAACACAGAAGAGTACCATGTGATTTCAAGATCTGTACTCTAACCACTATGTCATAAAATGATTCTTCAATTACTAAAAAAAGCTATTAATTTCAGTACTAATCAAACTGTCGTTTAGAAAACGATCCCCTTTAGGAAGTATTATTACAAATGTCAAATGACTCACTTTTCCAAAACAATTCCAATTTTCAAGCATGGCTTTCTAACAACCTTCAAACAATAAGACTCAGATATACTTCTTGTGCCTCAACAATGGCACTTGTGTCTATATTCAAGGGTGCCATTAGAAACAAACCATTTCAACCTCAGCTTTGTATAAGCTAACATGATTAATATTCATCCATCACAACCATTCTTGTGACTACCATCATGGAGTTGATAAAAAATGCAACAATAATAACTTTTATCTGTGTACTGACTTCAAAAGCTGATTCAGCGCCATACATTACTTGTATAACAAAGTACATTCATATTGAATCCACGGTAATAGGTAGGTTCAATTAAGGTTTTAATGCCATTTTAACAGTTTTACCCAAAAACATGGCATTCTGCACACCTCTCCATATTCCTGGAGTGTTATTACCCTTACAAATCCTGCAATACATTCTTTTGAATAATTTGATTGCTTTCCTACATAATCTTTAACAATCAGTCGCAAACCCTGTTCTCAAACTCAGGATATCTGTATTTAACGCTTTACCAAACGCCAAGTTCCAAATTGAGAGCGTTTGCAGACGACATTTCAAAATGAGATGATATGGAAAAATTAACTTCTTATAGGACAGAAAACATTGTTGGAAAAGGAGCAATTGCTCATTATGAGTAATTTCTCCTTTTCCCACAATGTCTTCCAGAGTCGTCTGCAACAAACTGGTCAATGTCGTTATTGTTTGTTAATGGGTTAAAGACCGGCATTCAATTGACAAAGCTAAGCTTGGCTCTATTTCAGAAAAAAACAACCAAGTCATGAAAACTTACCTGGCCACCCTGCGTAGATTCCTGAGATTGATCTTCCCTGAACTATCATCATCAAATAGTTTAAATGCCTTAATTATTTCTTCTTGAGGATCTCTTTCTAGCATCATATCTGTCACTGAAATTGAAACATTTTCTCAATTAACTCTTTTATACTAAAAACCACAACATGCATGTACTTAAATTATTGCAAAGGATTGCATATGTAATTTGAAGAACATTTGACCCTATTTAAACATATCTAACCCATAGTAATTGTTATCTGTTATACATCATTGTTATCAAAGAGTAACTATAAACATCTAGCTTAAATCACATGTCCCTTTTTATATTGGTTAACATACTGTCTTTTGTCTTAAATCATTAAATGTGCTTTCTTTATTTTGAAATATCATGTCAAGGAGTCAGTGCAATACTCTAGTATGCGCTTCATTATAATGTGACTTTGAACACTCTGATTTTTTTTATTCTGTTGCACATAGCTACAATCTAGAAATAATTACTATTTTACCACTCAAAAGACCAATTTTAGAGAATCATTTCTCTTGCTTTCTTCTAAATTTCTTCTCATTACTTTAAAATCGTGCACTCATTAGAAGTTAAAATCATTATCTTGCTGAAAGTATGTTTAAAACTCCATAGTTTTATTTGTAAGTCTTGCCTTTACTGACCCTTCTTAAACAAAAATGTTTACCGACCTTTTTCCCCCAACATTATTATCTCTTTTGCTAGTCAATCATAAAATGCACATTGTATCAAAAAAAGCAAAAACTAAATAAATATAAAGGTAACTTTGTAGGATTCCAACAAAGAGAATAATCCAACACAAAGAAGGTTACCCAAACACATATTAAAATAAAGCATGTTTATGACAATAAACTTCAATTCAATATTAAAGCAACAAAATGGAATTTTTTCATATTTGATGCTTTAGCTTTTTAAATGCCTTAAATACTTACTGACTTCATTGAAATCTTCGAAGGCTATTTTACCAGTTTCTCCTTTGTCGTAATCTCTCAGAACTTTCAAAACATCGGTTTTCTTGACATCAAAACCAAGTGCACGCATAGCAACCTGTAGAAAAGTGTATTTATGTAAGACGTTCCATGTTTAGAAGCATCAATTAACCCTTTACCAAACGCCAACTTTTAGACTGTCCCAAATTGAAAGAGTTTCCAGACGACATTTCAAAATATTATGAATCTGAAAAATAAATCTTCTGATAGGGCAGAAAACATTGTAGGAAAGGGGGAAATTGCTTGTTAAGAATAATTTCTCCTTTTCCCAATGTTTTCCAAAATCGTCTGCAACAAACTGGTCAAATGTTGTTATTGTTTGGTAATGGGTCAAATGGAGGGTCCCTTGAAAGATTAGGGTTTCTGACAATATAGACTTACAACAAAAATATAACTATTCAATGAAGTAACTTTCAAACACAGTCCAAGTCTAGCTAGTGTATTAAAAAGGTAGTACCAGTAAGACAAATATTCAGAGAATGCGTAAAGTTTTACTTACTTCACATTTGTTTAAAATTAGTCTATATTATTAAATTTTCATTTCAGAACAATTATACAAGAACATTGTTAAGTCATTTATGAAAATTGTCAAGACAACCCTGCAGCAGTTAACTTTTTCAGACAATTGAAAAAGATCATCACCCATAAATAATGAGGTATAGCAATACTGTTTATTGCACTTTATATTAACTGTACATTGATCGTCAAGCGGGTACCACATGAACACAAATAATTTACCAACATTTGTGAACAAGCACCTTTGATACCTACAATATAGTGTTTGGTGGAGAAATGTATAAATATGCATGTGAGTTACAACTTGTATCTAGATCTAAGCCTCTGGAGATCATCTGTGATAGAATACCTTCAACTCATGATAATCTATGGCCCTATCTTTGTCTGTGTCAAATAAGTCAAACGCTTCTCTGATTTCCTGTTTTTGTTCATCTGCAAGCTCCCTCTTCTTCTTCTTCTTACTCTTGTCTAGAGCAAATTCAGCTCTGAAAGAAGAAATGACTGTTTCCGTCTACTAAAATAAATGGAATGCATCATTTCAGTTAAATTCAATGCCAGGGCTTTTTTTTAAACAAATATGGGAAGCCATCTTGGTAAAAAGACAATTCTTTTTTAACACTATGTTCCTTCTAGGGATGCTCCAAATGAAAAACAATTTAAATTTCCCAAGGGGTTTTGAAGATATCTCTTTTTAGTTGACTTATAAAATCTACTATACATGTATATAGTGAAAATGCAAACATGCTCAAAGTTCAACGCACCCTGGCAGCTATGTATTTCGACATATCAAACTATTAAAAAAAGTGCTAAATAGTTTATTTTTTTCATTCCAGTGCACATGAGCAAAGAAAGTTTATCAGGAGTCGAAAATCATCACCTTGTTTTAATTAAAACATTCTTACAAAGTAATTGTTGGGAATACCAACATGTTTAATACATGTATGGATTGATTAAAGATGGATTAATCTACAATCCCTGGCAGAAAAAAGTCTGCTCCAGCACATTTGCCAAATAACGAAAAAAGGAGCTAAATTCAAGAAGTAGAAGCCAAATTCTGAGTAAATGGCTTTAATTCAATTAAAATTTCATGAATTTAAACACTTTACTTGTTACGCCCCTCCCCCAGCTAATTCTTTCTTTCATGCATTTAACCAAGGACAGTTAAACTATACATAATGCTTTAAGGTACAATATCAAAATTTACCTTTTATCTCAAATAACAGTAAATGTTGATTTTATTTCATTTCTGAATTCTGAATATCAATAATCATTCTACAAATGTTCGATAGATAAATGAAACGCAAACATGATTTTAGATCTCTTTGTTTGTCTACTAATTGAGACTCCCGTTTGATGTCTCGAATGATTACCAATAAAGTTTTTCAATATAAATTAAATCCTTGCATTGGTAACAGAAGGAAATTTTTAATATTTACATACCTTACAAATGAACCCTCTTCTAAGTCATTCTCGCAAATTAACATGAATCATAACACATTAGACGTAATGTGGAAAATATTATTGGTTTTCGAGGAACAACTGCGTCACGTCTAATAATACTCAATCAAGCGTGCTAAGTTGTTTACACTAATTAAGACTCAATTAATACACGTCTAAGGAATTGTTTTACACAGGGATTACAATTAATGGATTAGTTTGTATATTTTGGAGATAATGTTATGTGTGTCAGGAGACATAGCAGTCTTTGATTGTCTTTAATATCATGACAGGTTGGTTAAAAGATAAGGTTGAATGAAAAAATGTGTGCAAACCAAATCTGGAAATGTTTCATCAGAATGAAAAATTTTTTGTATTTGGAGCGTTTGGCGAATGCAAGAGTGAGCCCTGACAACTATGAGTAATTATCATAAAATTTGATGGTTTTACTGTGATATTAAATGTAAATTTGTGAAAATGTGACAAAAATGTCATCCCAACATCCACCATTTAATGAATCCTTCAAAAGTTTGATGTGATGGGAGATGTTGCCCTATGCAAAAATTCCTCAATATTTCCTGATCGCTTCAAATTAGTTTGACTGCGTATCTGTATGAAAAGTGGCAAGATAAATGCAAAAAAATGCAAGATAAATCCAAAAACTTACAATACTCGTGTAACATTGCAAAAATCCTTTGCCAATTAGAAATTTCGAGCTTAGAAGTCGTAGTTAGAATCGTTATCAACTGGCCAAAAGGTTCTTGAATGATACTTAGTTTTTTATGGTGTGCATTTATCCGAACCAATGTACGTCCGAAATTATTTACACTCAAAAAGTAAAGTTTAAGGAGAAATGAAAAACCTAGCTTGCATTCGTGTAAAATGACGACAATTCACTTTCAGAATTAAGATTCATGTAAATATCAATTACCTCAATGATAAACTCATTCTTTTGCTTTATTTTCAGCTATAGTTTCTTTCAATTGATTAAAAATTCATACAAGATCAGACAGATCGAAGAGTAGCGCCTTTGCTTCTAGCCCTTTAGCCGTATGTTCGTATGAGTGACTTTTCTGTTATAATCAACGTCAAAATTAAATTAAACTGTTTTGATGAATTCTGTATGATATAATATGATTCAAGGTACAAATTCTTTATCGTTTAGAAGTAATAATGACAATTTTTAACATTTTTGATAATTCGAACCTAAGAGTAAAGCAACAGTTTGGAATACTCGGCCTTCTTTGATAAAAAGTGACTTTCGGTTTATTTACAAACAACTCTACCTTAGGGCAAAATAGAGGATCTAGGTTATCATTTCAAGATAACGAAGGTCATCGGCCTGTTTATATACCTTGTTTTGTTATCCCTAAATGCGGTGAGAGAGATTGGTCATAGAACAGCGTGTTTTCATTGATGAAATACAGGAAATGTTATTGCAAGTAAGTTTCACGACTTAAGTTAATTGGATAATCAACATCTATTCATGGTTCGCATTGTTTTGTCAGTTAATGCTGCAAACTTTGAATGCCAAAGAAGCAGATTTTAAGCATGTCATGTGTGTCATTGAATTCTGTAATTTCTCTACTTCAATTACAGAAGGTCTACAGAATGATTCTGTAGACCTTCTGTAATTGAAGTAGAGAAATGACACTTGGCTTCATATTTTAGAATTATGTTCTGAAGATTTTGTGCAAGGCTACATTCTTTCTTGTAGCAGGTCTTATTCAATATTGCAAAATAGCACTTTCAATTTGTCAATCAATGATTAAGAATTTCACTAGCTAAATAATTTGATGTGTAGATTGCCTTTTATCCAGTCAAACTAATTTGACCTGATCAGAAAACTTTTGTATCGGGCAATATCTTCCGTCATGTCAAACTTTTGAACCATTCATTTAATGGTGGCTACTTGCGACAAAAATTTTGTTGCACAGTTTGAAGACCCATATTTCCATTGTTATTAGAAATTATCGAGTTATTTTACTCACAGTTGTGAATTAATCCTTTTTCAATCAATCCATGCACTTTACATGTCTGTATTCTGCATATTAACTTTGTAAGAATGGTTTAATTAACGTTAGTTGACGATTTTTTGCTCCCGATGATTTTTTTCTGTGCATGCGCACTGGAATGGGAAAAACCTATTCAGCATTTTTTTAATTGTTTAACGCTAATTGATGCCATTGTTTGGTGGTATATAAGTTTATTTAACATATCTTGTAATATCAATTGACTTTGAATGGCTGTTTGTGCTTTAAATCCAAAAATTAGAATTAAAATATTCCGACTTTATTTGGATTGTTCGAAATTTCGACGTTAGATTGCCCCATCAGAAAATAGAAAGTAATCTTCATGTTGGATTATTTTGACTAATGGGCAATCTTAGCTTGAAATTTTAACGAACCAAAACAGTGGAGGATTTGACCAAATTCTGATTTTCTGATTAAAAGCACAAAATGGTCATTCAAAGTTTGACTAGAGATTTTGCCTACAGACCATTTGGGTTTCAGTCATTTTGTTAGGCAAACTAATTTGACACAATCAGGAAATATTGAGTTTTTTTGCATCCATGGGACAATATCTCCTGTCATGTCAAACTTTTGAACCATTCATTTAGTGGCCACATGCGACAACATCTTTGTTGCAATGTTTGAACACCTATATTTCCATTATCACTGTTAAACATCAAATGATCATTACTCACAGTTAATATGGAAACATGCAAAGCCTTAACCAGGCAAAATAGATTTCGTTCCCTTAATTTAAGAACAGTGCCAATTCTCCATTTTTATTACAAATGTTCCCTATGTAATGTATTAGTAATAGGCACAGGGATTTGCTATAGCCATTACCCCTAAGAGTAACCTAACTAGGAATGCCTGTGGTAATAGGCAAGGAAGCAGTGTCTTGTAAGATGGCACTTCACTGTGAAAGAGATAGACAAATTGTCAAGATTCATATCAGATGTGTTTAATATATAGTCTACGACATCAATCACTGTAATTTACCACTTTAAAATAATCAAGTTGCTAACCATTATGAATCAATGGTACATCTTCATTAGACAGAAGCGGTCACTCGTTTTACCAGAATCGAGGTAAATTAGCGGAATTGACCGGAATCGACATCATATTACCGGAATCGACCTGTATATTCCTTAAAAGGTGGTTTTTTCCTTCAAAGGCGTTTATTAATGAGGTTGTCTTTGTTGATAAAAAAATTAGCATTCAATATTTATATACTTTATTCGCTCACCAATAGGAAAAATTATGACGAAACGCCTGATTCCCGCGATCTACCCGTGTTTCTTACGTATTACATATATGAATCGACCGGAATAACATCATATTACTGGAATCGACCTGTATATTCTTTAAAAGGTGTTTTTTTCCTTAAAAGGCGCTTTTTTATGAGGTTGTCTTTGTTGATAAAAAATCTAGCATTAAATATTTACATACTTTATTCGCACACCAATATGGAAAGTATATACATGTACTTGAGGAAAAATATATGTCGAAAGGAATCCATGGGTAGATTCCGACTGATTCCCGCGATCTGTCAAGAGTTTCCGGGGACAACTGGGTCTCTGATTCCTCAACGTTCCCAACAATCCTGTGTACATGTCAAAAGTTCCTGGACTGGATCCACTACCCAGTACTCATCTTGGTCTATGACACATACATTTCACGTCAATACATCACTTGCGATTGTCTAATGTTACCTGAAATCGCTGATTTGCTAACGGAATCGACATTTATTTTAGGTATGTGATCGATTCCGTCAACATGCTGTTAATTCCGTAACTTATAACTTTATTAACATTATTGTTAAGTTCTAATGAGGGATTGCCACGGCCCAATTGTACTATAGATGTGGCAAGGCAAATAAAGGTTTAAAAATATTACTGCTGTCTCTTTTTATATCGAAATTATATTATTATCCCTAAAATTAATACCTGTATCCGCAGAATCAACTATCCCTTTAGACCAGAAGTTTATCGGAGGTTTATCACAATCATGTTCTGTTTACAGGTCATTTAAATATGCAAATCATATTAACATCTTGATTAAGATATACTTTTTATTATAAATGTGATAGTTTTGACAACCTTGATAAAAATAATAACTTGAAATCAATGAAAACATCAGTTTATATAGGAATCCATGCCGATTCCGGTAATATGATGTCGATTCCGGTAATTTACCTCGATTCCGGTAAAACGAGTGACCCGACAGAAGTATAGTTGGGCTCAAGCTTGTTATAAAGATTTTGCGTTTTATTCCTCAGCTTGGACGATATTGTTTCGAAAGTCATTGGACAACAATTTACTAATTTCTAACAACAGAGGAACAATGTTCATATGTGTTTAGCTATCAGTGGCTTGGAATATGGGGGGGACTGGTTAGAAAACAATAGGAGTAGGGATATTTCCATTGATACAACTGAAACTTTTGTTGAAAATATTGTTTAACTATCATCCAACAAAAGCATATACTCCTGGTAAACATTCTTCGTGCATGTGCACTGGAGTGTGAAAAACCTAATTTTGTGGTTTTTAATTGGTGTCATTTGCAACTTGCGAAATTAGTAAAAATTATTACATTTCTTCAACAACTTCATTTTCAAGAACAGAAAGATGGCCATTTGACCTATAGATAATGACCCCTGATTGATAAAATCTGGTTTTAGCCAGCACTAACACAACAATGATAACTAGGAAATTATATAATCTGTGATCTCTGACTGGTAAATACTGCTTTTATCTGGGTGAAAGAAGCAGAAAATACAAAAACTATGTTATCAGCGGTGTTCAATGTATTTTTAACACACACTCATTTTGAACATTATGTCGTTATAATGTACATTTTCGATTTTCGATGTATTTTTAAGACATACACATTTCAACATTATGGCTTTATGTACATTAATATTCAATGCCTTCTCACACTTTAAATAAGCATGAGTCATCATTACTTTACGTGAATTCCTGCAAGATTTTTGAATTTTAGAATAAGAATTCTTGATTCTGTTGTTATTGTCGCCTACCTTAAACATTTAAAACTTTTACCTGTGTGAAAATGAAAGAAAAGACAGGGGTGACAAAATCAATTGCCTGTATTGCCCAGAGTTTGTATAAAAGTCTTATTAATCAAGTGAAATTTTTCTGAAATTTAGTATACAACAATTGTAACAACTAATACAGCAACATCTTTGGCATTTACGACCCCTAAAAGTTAAAAGCTTGTTATCTTTATTTTTATTTGTTTCAGGTTATATGAATGAAGGTTACATCACAAGAAAGTTATGCCCTCAAGGAGAGCATTTTCCAGTTGCCAACTCTAACTTACTATGGATAGACAGCCAATTGATATATGTCACCAAATACAACAGGGAAAGTTAGATGACATAATTGAAATACTTGAAACAGACAAATTAGATAAAGAAAATCATAAGGAAGAAGCAGTGTATCTGATTGTAAAACATTACCATGACTGTTTATCCAGACATGCATACAAACAAGGTATTTCCCTCTCAACAGCTTGGAAATCAGACAGTCCCGATATTGTACTACTCCAACAAAATGTGCACACAATTATAAGAGGTTTATTCAGACTCGGCCTTTCACCTAACAATGTCTTCAAGGATGAAACCCCCCTTATGTGTGCCATTCAGTCCCATGATGAGGAGATTGTGAGGATTTTCATGGAATATGGCTCGGATCCAAGTGTTTTAACCCCGTGTAGTCGCATGAACGCTGTGTCTTTGGCGATCATTCTTAACGAAACCTCCATTCTTAAACTGATTTTATCCTACAGAAGGACCGACTTAAACAGCCCTTGTTGTCATGCCTTAACCCCTTTACAGTTATCAATCAACAAGTCAGCAGAAATGTCTAAGATTCTAATACACAACGGTGCTTACATGGACCAAGTGATGCAGGTCTGTGGTGCAATGACAGTGACAGCGGTGAAGCCTCCACTTATCTATGCTGTGGAAACAAACAACATCTATCTTGCCACAATTCTTCTCGAGAACGGAGAGGACATCAATCAGTGTTACGGAGAATGCTCAAATTCTCCTATACATCTGGCTGTCATGCAGGAATCAGTTGATATGGTGAAGCTCCTTATTCAGTATGGAGCAAACATCAACCGCAGAAACAGCAGAGGTCACACTGTACTAGGGTTAGCATTGCATCAACAGAAATGTGGGAAAGTCCTTGCAGAGACTCTGATAGCTACAGGTTGTAGCTGGAAGAAAGGCAGCATGCTTGATGTTTTCCTGCGTCATTTCCCACCAGCACACATCATTGCCTACTTGGGATACGATTTTCACCTGGACATCCTGAAACTTCTGGTGGAGAAGGCGAAGCTGTCACACAAACAGGAGACCATCATGAGGTTGTTAGCTCCAACATCAAGTGTCGTTACAGAAGACAGAAACACACAGCCACAAGTACCTACAAGGGGACAGTTGAGGAGTTCAGAGCGAGACTTGGACTTGCCTGAGAAAGAAAATCAAGACTTTGTGAACATGTTGGCTTTGGATAAGTCCACAGCTCTCTTTATGGCTGTTTGGGGCGGGAACCTTAAAATCGCAGAATACCTGTATGAGATCGGGGCTGATCCTTTCCTTACCTGTAGCTACGGAAACCTCATTCATGCTGCAGTCATGAGCCGTAAAACAAGCGTAGAGATGCTGAATTTTGCGCTGCAGTTCAATTTTGATGTGAACATGCAGAATGAGGACGGAAATACACCATTGAATCTGGCTGCAAGAAACAGCTCTGATAAGTTCTGTAACATACTAATGGATCATGGAGCCTTGTTGAATAGCCGGGACCGACGGTTTGGGGAGACACCCTTGTCTATAAGTATCTACTTTGGATTTGAGGACAATGCTGAAGTTCTGCTTTGTGGGGGTGCTGATCCAGACATACCAGACTTCAGGTATTTTCTTCAATATATTGTACAATTAAACTTGTTTAAAGCGTAAGTTCTAAGACAGTGCATAAAAGGTTTTTTAGTTTGAGACTATCTTGATACAGGGGGCAAGTCATTCAAAAAGTTCCCACTGGATCTTTCCTTATAACTGGCGTTCACTTTATCACTCTAAATATTGTGCACTCTTTGAAATGCATGCAACAGAATGTTTGAGAATGTGACATTACAAAATAGAAAATTGCGCAAGAAAGGTAACTCCTTCCTTTCTTACAAAAGTTGTATTTATAACAGAACTCTCTAGGAAAGTTATATGTTTCCTTCTCTCTAAATGGTACCTGGAATTCTTTTGAATAATAATAAAACCTCCATTAAAACAAATCTATATTTTCATTACAGAGATACAACTGCATTGTACTGGGCTGTGTTCAACTGTAGGGAGAAGTCACTTTGCCTCCTCCTTCAAGCTGGCGTGAAACTCACTAGAGCAGATCTGGCAAAGTTCCCTAAAAATATTAAAGTAAGTCTAAACATTTTTGACTATCCTCGACCCTTTTTTACATGTTTACTCACTTAACCCATTACCTAACAATAACAGCATTTGACCAGCTTGTTGCAGACTACTCTGGAAAACATGGCAATTTCTTTTTTTCCCTCAATGTTTTCTGCCCTTTCAGAAGACTTATTCTTAATTTCATCACATCTTGAAATGTCGTCTTCAAACTCTTTTAATTTGGGACAGTCAAAAATTTGGAGTTTGGTGAAGGGTTAACTGCAATAAGAGATGCCCGAAGACTAGTTTATATGCATGAAAAGAAAAGAACTTTAGGTTATAAATGTTTGTTTCAGTCAAAGCATGTTGTTGTTGTCCTAAAATGTCATTAGGATAAAAGAATATTTGTAGTAACCAGTGTAAGCTCAAGTTATAATGCAATGTATATATTTCAATCTTGCACCATGAATTGCAAAAGTTCTATTGTATTTTATTCTTACTTTCTGTACTTCTTTGTCTCATAAACATATGGTCAAGTTCTTTCTAAAGAATCCCCTGTATAGAGTACAGTTATTGAAACGGAATGAAAGGCATGTGTACATGATGTCAATACTTATTTTTATGGGTTTTATATCGAGCTAACATTGTTTCAGTTTTATGTGATGCCCAACTTAGGATATCGTAATAATGGATGAATACCCCTTACTTATAAAGGCTGATCAAACTGGGTAATTTAGTCTGGAGCCTAAAGAAGACGGGGCTTGTGATTTCAAGTTCTGTACACTTGTCACTAGGCCACATGGATGAATAAATACATCTAATCCTTAGAATGCTGGGTAATTTTCTAAAAATATTTTTTGTGGTCTGTTTTCCAAAACCATTGATATGCTTTATTTTGTGTAGGAAAGATACCCAGAGTAGCAAACAGGAAAGATAACTTCGATTTTGGGTTGCATTTTATTTGGTGGCTGGTCTGGATCTAACCTGTTTGCATAAGCATGAAGTCGTTTCCAGCACTATAAGGGTTAACAAAGTTTGTATCCCACATTGAAAATCAAAGAAGATACATTCTGTAGCTAAATCAAATTTGATTCTTCAATAAAATTCTCCCACTTTGTTCCTATGACATTCATTTGATAGTTTGGTTAAACCATTGTAAAAGTAATGCAACAGTAAAAGCATCCCTTTATTTCAGGTTATGAGAGAAAAGAAGCACCTGCGTGATATGCTGTTGGACTATGTGGGGCAGCCAAGATCCTTGCAACAGTGCTGCCGCCTTGCCATCAGGAAACAGCTTGTCAAAGTGCATGCTGGGACAAACATCCTGCCTTCTGTGATGTCACTTCCTGTACCTGGTCGACTGAGGAATATCATTTCCCTTAAATCTTTTGTGTTATGAAAAAATGTTTTTTGTACAGTATTGTCATTTTTCAATTGATCAGTCAACAAATCTACGTCCACTTGTTTGTCAGAGGTTAATTTTTTTTTATTTTTTTTTTAAAAAAAAGAAGACTTTTTGAAGGCTTATTTCTCATGCATTATAATTTTGTTTGATTAAGTGTTCATAAGTGAAAACCTATATAAATGGTAATTCTTACACATTTTGTTGACTGGTCAATTTTTCAAGACTAAAAGATTGCACTTCATATTTTTCAAAGGTTTTACTATAGTCTTGAATAGAACCATATTTATTTCAAATATACCTCAAAAATGATAGTGAAATTCCACAATATTTAACTATTTTTTGAAAAAATAATTTTGAAGATTAAATTGGCTTTCTTCTCAGTCCACATAAGAGAGTAAGTTGTGTATGCGATTGTTTTTATTGGGTTTTATCACCTCCCTTTTTAAAGATCGAAAAATCTGTTGAAACCTTGTTTTATTCATATTGGTGATTCTCCTGCTTGAAAATAGTTAAGAGATCAATATGACAAATTACTTGTAAGTAACAATTCAACCTTAAAAGATGGCCTCATTCTTTTGAACTCCTAGACCCAATAGAAAATTAACCCTTGCAGTTCTGGAACCAACATGCTTATGCAAACAGTTGACATCCAGGCCAGCCCCCAAGTAAATCGTTGGCTAGCCTGTGATCTAACCTGTTTGCTACTCTGAGAATCTTTACTCAACAAAATTAATCAGAGATTTAAGGTTTTGAAAATCAGACGACACAAAAATCTATTTTTAGAAAATTACCCAGCAATTTGAGGGTTAACTCACCACTTCATATGCTTTCATTTTACCATTCCTCACATACAACTAACCTTATTGATAAAACAAAATGTTGCTTGAGTTTTTGGGTAGAAAGCATTTTAATAACATGCATTTTTGGACACCAGTCCTACTGACACTAAAAAAATGGTAAATATTTTTTCAACAGTGTGATAGTCACGGATCAAGGGGATCAGTGAAGCTATCGATGCTTCCATCATTTCTTGACCTAAACTGCAAATTATTTTTAAGCCTGCTTTCCCACCTGACTATAATTGACCTGTGATCGACGACAAATGAAACACATCATATGGAAATCATTGATTGTTGCAAAGAATATTGGGGGGAGCCAGGTCTTTAACACATGAAACACTGCCCGCTGACCTATCTAGACTCAAGGCTCAACTACATGTATGCCTTTTGGAGTGTTGTTTGTGGGTCATATTGAGAGCATTGATAGAAGGTTTAAAAGGTCTTGCTCACATAAGTGAAAATTTGAAAGTCAGAATAGAATGTTGAAATACAGTTTTTGTATTGTTGTTTGATATCCAAGTGTTAAAAGCATGATTAATTCTGGAAGCACCAATTTATCTAAGTATGTTACATCATACTGTTTAATGTTTATATGGGGTAGATCTCGAATACAATATCATGCTTTTGGATTAAGACATAATTAAGTCAATTCATTGCATACACACTTTGAAGAATTAAAAGATGTAATTTTGCTTCCAATGACTATAATTCAGTGCATATTATATAACATCAAAGCTGCTGTTGTGCAGTTTTAAAGAAATAAATCTGTGAACCAGCACCTTTAAAACTACCTCAGTTCATGACATCACTAGCTACACTGTACATGTTTGAGAAGCAAACTATTTGAATCTTTTATCAGGTTGGTAGATAATGGTTTTGTCCTAGTGTAAACATGTTTTGGTAACTGAGTACAGGGTCAAAACAATATTAATCATGTGTAATGTCATGTGAGAACACAGCATTTGAAACAGAAAGAAACATTTGGAGAAACAAAGGAAATTTCGCTGATCATGTGAAAATTTATATTGGTTTTGATGATTTAATTCATTAATCAATTACACAGTCTTAGTTTGATATCTTGTTTTGTATTACATGTCTTGAGCTTTAATATTGTCTGAAGCAAATTATTGAGTACAAGGCTAACTTTACCCCAGAATGATTTGTTCAAAAGAAATTATTTAGGAATTTGTTATAACAACATTGATTTTAAAGGTGTTTTTTATGAGTGAAAAAATCGAAATATATTGTTTTATTTTGCCACTTATGTTTTCATGAGCAATCTATCGTATTGTTACATAGCTGTTGTCTTAAGATAAAATTATTTTTTATCTTAACGCTTATAGTGCTGGAACAGACTTCATGCTTATGCAAACAGGTTAGATCCAGGCCAGCTTCCAAGTAAATTGGAGGCTGGCCTGTGATCTAACTTGTTTGTTACTCTGGGTTTCTCTCCTCATCAAAATTAAGTAGATATTAAAGATTTTTGAGAGCAGAGGACACAAAAATCTGTTTCTAGAAAATACCAAGCATTCTAAAGGTTAAGCAGGAAGATCAGTGTCAAATGAGCAATGTTGCATGAGAATATTTACCTTACTAAGAATAGGAGACTGGTTCTTATTGGAAGCAACTATTCATTACAAAAATGGCAATGATATTGCAAAAAAAACATGTGATTAATGGATGAATTGTTCATCATGCATTTTAAAGTAGCAGAAAAGAGAAAAAGGCATTGTGACAAAAAGGAGACTTGTTACATGCAAAACTCCCTTTTATCACAATCATTTCTTCATACTTTTCAAATTAGTTGATGTTGTCTTCACCAAGTCTTGGATGTGTCACACAAACTTAAGTGAGGGAAATCCATGAAAACCTCATTTTTCAGATATTCTTAAAAGGTAGCAACATTTAAATGTTGACATTTTCTTATTATACATGTACATGATTTTCATTTTATGATTGTTATTTCTTATTAATTAAAATAAAAACAATTTGTATACAAAAGTATTTTGTTGTTATAAATCCAATATTTTTAAATCATTTTATGGAATAATTCTTGTTAATCTGATTGATTTTTGACACCGTGTAAAGAGAGTGACAGGGTTTGTTCCCGGAACGTCGACTCAAATTTTATCACACCTTGGTGACTTTGGGGATTAGGAGGACCTTCAAGGAAACGTCAACTATCGAATTTCTTAGTACTGATAAAAAAGGGTTGTAATTTATTATGTAGTTTAATGGGGAACACTGAAACTTTTTTAAATGTACAATGTAATGATTTCAACTTTATATATTTATTAATATCATCTTCATTGTATCATATCAACGGTTTATGCCTCAGAGAGGTAAAAGTCATGTCAATGATGGAAAACAGATTTTAAGGAAGAAGTTCATCTTCTTGATGAGCAATGCTGTTTTTACTAAAATAATCCTTTAATCGTTAAAGTTACGGTGCAGTTGAAGTCCGAAAATACGTAAATCTCCACACATTTTGTAATCAGACAATTCAACCTAAGTAGACAGCTGAACTAAGAAGTGCCCTCGCGTCTTTAAGGAATATGTGGGCTATTAGCCTGTGTCTTTCTCCATATGGTTTTTGAACTTAGCTCAAAGTCTTACATTTTGAAAACAAGCGCTTGAAGAGTCGTTTGTACACAGATTGACGTTTACCAAGAAGAAAGGCTTATACCACTGGCATCATGACTATTCTATTTGAACATGGATGCTACAAATCTGTTAAAACTTGTTCGAGCAGTATGACAGTGAAGATTTCTTTCGAATGCTGTTTGAATATTGTCTAATGTTGATAAAAGGAAGAAGTCTTGTGCAATACATCTCCATAACATCTTTCCTGCTCTTATACATTAGGTCTATCTGTATGTGTGTGTGTCTGTATATGTTAGTATTCACCTACCTTTTCTTTTTGCTATGAATTTGAAATTAAGCTGTGCATTCATGATGGTTGAGTCTTGAAATAAAGTACAACTATGATAACCCCTTTTTGGCTCTTTTAATTCCGACTAACTTATTCATGTAAAACAGTTTGTACACTAATGGTTTGAAGAATTGAAAAGAGTATTTGAAGTTTGACGAAAGTTTATTCATTGCAAACACTGTAATTAAATCAATCAATTAATATTTAATTCAAACGATAAAATCCTACAGAAGACACCAGTGACAGTTATGTCATTGCAGCTATTAACCCTTTACCAAACGCCTAATTTTCGACTGTTCAATAATGAAAGAGTTTGCAGACGACATTTCAAATGTGATGAAATTGAAAAATAATCTTCTTATAGGGCAGGAAACATTGTGGGAAAAGGAGAAATTACTCTTTAAGAGCAAGTATCTCCTTTTCTCACAGTGTTTTCCAGAGACACCTGCAACAGACTGTTCAAATGTTGTTATTGTTTGGTAATGACCACAAAGGTTGGGTCAAGCTGGGGAATTTAATAAGAAGAGCATGTATCACATATCATGAATTGGGACTTGAACCCATCCTAAGAAGAGCTGGGTCAATGGTATGACTCACAAAGAAGTGTAGCTAACATCGAATAATTTTCTTTACATGTGTCTCACAATTTGTCCTAGTATACTTTAGCCTACTTTGGACAACGGTTAATGTAAGTCTATGCCAAAATGCTTTTCCAATCTATTCACTAATATCACAACTGCAGAACTGTAGGTTTTCTACATGTTTACAAAGCTTTTCTAAAGTCGTTTGCTTCTAGTAACAAAATTTTGTCTGCAGGTGGTAAAGAGTTCATACTTTGAAGGCATGGGACACGAGAGTTAAAACGAATTCAGCTGACAGATTCTCCTCATTTTAGGAATAGAGAAAAGAAAACAAAAGGACTCATTTTACTATAAATAATTTATTTCATAGAGTACTTTTTTGTACATGAAACAAATGATGGCAGCTTTCTTATCAATTTCTCTCAGCTTCCACATTTAGCTATATCCAATGAGTCTTTAATACTAGCATCTGACAAGTTAGTCATAGATTTCTAACAGTACCAAAAATATGAGTTCATTCATTTTAAAATGGATGGTTTTATGAACTGCTTTGGCCCTGAAGAAATTCAAAGAGTAAAAAAAGTTTTTGATCGAATGACATCCTTTCAAATTCCATCAATTCAAAATTCATCAATGAACATATAAATCATAGATTTGAAAAAGTTGGCCAGCATAATTTTTCCTTGAGCAGAAATATCAAACAAATATCAAATGTGGCTGAGCTTTGAGAAATTTTTCAAGACGTGTGCCACTACAACATTCATTCAATATAGGTCCTACAAAATCGTTATGTACAATAAAATCTAAAACAAAATGCTAGAATATCTTTAACTATTAGCCCCATGTTTTATCCGTCTATCTTGACACAAGACTTTGTAATTTGGCCAAAGTTAAAGCAACAACAGACAATAATCTTAACCCTTATAGTGCTGGAACCCACTTAATGCTTATACAAACAGGTTAGTTAGCAGCTTGCCTGTGATCTAACCTGCTAGCTACTCTGAGTATCTTTATTCATCAAATTTAAGCAGGTACTCAACATTTTGGAAAGCAGACGACATTAAAATCTATTTTAAGAAAATTACCCAGCATTTTAAGGGCTAAAGTTAAGAAAATAACACAGGGAACTGTTAGTTTTGTGTCAATGATTTACTAAGTCACTTGCACTAATATGAGTATACATGAGGGATTGGTTTGATCAGCAATCACTTCTTCAACATCTACATACTTAAACAACCAGCTTTTGGAAACGTGACGAAAAAAAAAAAAAAGATTACCCAAAATTTGAAGGTTTTTATAACCCTTTCTGTTCAAGTACATAATCGAGAATTTTGTAACAAACGTCCTTATGCAATACAGAAACAAAAAGGTTTTTTTCATGCTTTTAAGTTTTATTCTGCTGTTCTTTTCACAAAAGCCAGTACCTATTATTTAATGCAAGGCTATATTCTGTTCTACATGTTTGTGAATGACATATAGCCTTGCAATAGTTTTTTAAGTATTATTGATTTTATTAATGTAAGGCATTAACTGTCTAATGCTGCAATGCTCAAGCTCATAATTGATGGAAGAAAACCAAAAGATTATATTACTACGAATTGGATTTGAACCCATGAAGAATAGCGGCAGTAAATCAAGTTCTATACTGTAACCACTACACCAAGGGGGCCCCTATTTATATTGAACCCTCATTATGACAAAATATTTTAAAGGGAGAAGAGCCTTAGTATATGTGTATGCTTTTCAAATAGGAGGAGACTAATTGGAGGTAACCGTTAATCTTTTGGAAAATAAACAGGGAGATTTCCTTCTCCTCCTGCAACAAACTCTTATTCAAATGTGGCAACTTATAGACAAGGGTAGCGTTTTACTGAGCATCTCATGCTATAGAATTGCTTAAGCTGGAAACAATCTTTTCTCATACTTCATTATTAAGATAAGCAATATTACAATGTAACACCACTCCATATCTCTCTAAGATGCTTCCAATGACATGTCCTATGACAATATTGCATTATTAGTCATTTTAGAATTGACTTACAAAAATATTTTCCTTGAGTTGTTTAATCAATAGTAAAATGCTTCCTTGGGAAGCCACATAGGTCCCACAGTACAAGTCGGTTTATCTATTTATTTTGGTGTAAAAGACATTTCCATCGTAATGAGGGTTCAGTACAAGACTATAAAAGCCCTCATAAAAGTTCTACTTTCATGAGGGCCTTACTTTTGCAATGAACCTTTAATACATCAGTAACATTTATGTTTAATGAAATATGATTGGTTTTGCTAAGAAAATCTATTTTAATGAATACCTAACAAATGATAATTTATATATTTATGTAAATGTATTATGTACATACACATGCGTAGTGAAAAAATAATGTTTCATCTTACTTTATGACCATAAACTAATGTATCTATGAAGCTTAAACCATGTAGAGTCTTAACAAATTCTTATAAAAGGGATTTCATGACAGGCTAAAATTGAACTCAATCGTAGACCGGCAACACAATTATGTATCTTATTATGCTTAGTATGCAATTGGGTGGACATTAATGTAACTAAAGGAGGATTTCAAGGGCTGGAGGAAAAACTGTCATGTCTCAATGTGTTTAACCCAAGATTTGCTTATTTTCTGTCGGGGTGTTTCTTAAATCTTCAAGTACATGTATGTTGAAATTGAGTATATATGCAGAAATGGTTAAAAACTAACAGTGTCTTAAAGTATAGCATATGCCATCTCAATCAGAATATAGTACAAGTAGGGCTAACCCAAATTCTCGACTGTCCCAAATTAAAAGAGTTTGCAGACGACATTCTAAAATGTGATGAAATTTGAAAATAATCTTCTAGAAAACTTTGTACGAAATAAAAAATTGCTCGTAGCGAGCAATTTTTCCTTTTCCAACAATGTTTTCCAGAGTCATCTGCAACAAAGTGGTTCAATGTCATTATTGTATGATAATGAGTTAAAGGCACAAATATGCTTTTCTTTTGAAGGTTGAGGGGGGCACAGCTATAGAAGTTAATAGCTAATCATTCAATATGCTAGAAATCAAAATCATTAAACCAACCATTAAAGAATAAGTCAGGTATACATACAATTTTATAAACAAAAACTTGTTTATAAACACCACATAAAGAACAGAAAGAGAAAGAAGTACGAAAAAGAGGAGAGAACTACAATACAGTACAATAAATCATATCAAAGATTCTTGGTGTGTTAAAAACCATCTTGCAAAATAGTTAAATGTCTATTTAAGACATTCCACATTTATAAAATATGAAAACGCAATTGCACATTAACCTTAGTAACAAGTCACGCTTCTCTGTCCAAATCTTCAAGAACACTTAAATGCAAATTCTCTAATTTGGTCAAATCATATTGGATTGGTATTTGCTAATACAAAGAAGCACCTAGCACTATTTAAATATACTCCGTTAAGCAAACAAAACAGATCTCAGGTTTAAGTTAAAAAGATTTCAGACATCTCTAACCGTTTTTTAAAATGTCGCTAATTGTCAGAAAAGGAAAGGGATGAATGCAAATAAAGTATCGTAAAAGCAGACTATAGCATCTGTAAAAAAGGTTTTCCCTATTTCAGAGTTATTTCTTTTTCATTTTGTTCAAAAGAAAAAGTAAATTCGTCAAAAGCTTGAAGATTAATTGAACACTGTGAGGTCAAGAATGATTTTAAAGGCCTTGTGTTAAATATAAGCTATTGTTAAACATATGCCTTACATTTGCACTAGGCTCCTAAAAAACTCATTCATAAACACTTATTGCTGCTTCTTGTTTTGAATGGAACAATGATAAATCAGATAGAAACCATTGTAACAAAAGAAGAATTCACTTGTTCACAAGAAATATCTTCTTTTGTGTCAATGATTTCCTTGATAATGATAATTAAATCCCTTCATTTGAGCTGTTAGCTGTTGCAGATGGTTCACATACACTATCCCTTTACCAAACCCCAGATTTTCGGTATGTCTTAAATGTTTGGTAATGGATTAAGTCAGATTATCTCTTCTGTAAACAAAAAAGTCAGCAATAAACATGCACTACTTGAGAATCATCATTAAAAACTGACAGATCTTCTATTCCGTTTTCACTTCAGTCTCATTGGTAGGCGGAGCCCCCTTGGTTGTTAGGGGCTGTTTCTTGTCCTGACCCCACCCACTATTGTGTTGTTGTTGCTGCTGCTGTTGTTGTTGCATGGCAGGGGAGCCAGGGAACTTCTCCTCATCGCCGGTGTTGTTCTCAAATTGCTGGTTTTCTAGGCGCGTGATCAGTCGCTCGTCCTCGTCACCAAACTCTCCACCCATCAGTGTTGGTTCCCCTACCACCATCACATCCTGCAGGAATTAATGAAAGACAACTTAAACCCCTTACTCCATTACACCTCCCTTTTACTCATATACTGCTGATGACTTTAGGAAAGAACATGACAAAGTGCCATAATGATGTCTTCCAAATTAAATATAGAAAGTACAATTTAATGCACAACTGTAACAAGGTGGAATGGGGCCCAACAGCATCAATATAAACAAGTGACTTATTACTTAATTAAGACTTAATCAAAAACTTAATCAACTGAAATAAGTAAATCAACAAAAAATGCAGCAAATGAAGACTTTATTGTGTGCAAAGTGCTCTTTGTATATAAGTTTATAAATCCCACATAAAGACATCAATACATTCTGTTCTTGGTTTGTATATGGTAAAGAAAGTGTGACCTTCTTAAAATGCATATTCAAGTCATAACCAAGGGGAAAAAGTCATTGAACCTATATCTCAATACATTGACCTCCTTGGTAATGAAACAAATCAACATACGGCCAATGACTCATCTTATCGGAGGGTTTCGATGTATTGGTAAGTAATCTATACCTCTGAATAGTCTCACTTTATTGGTTATTAATTTATACCACCAAATAGTCTTTCATTTACTCCAAATCAAATACACATGTAGTTCTGTTTTCATTGGGGAAAAAGTTAATTCTGCTTCATATGGTACTCAAGTTACAATTAACCTCTGCCCCCAAACTCGTTCATAATTCTATGGACTCTTTTTCACACATTCCTAGTCAGATATACTTTTAATTCTATTGAGGCGAGCCATTGAAATAATAATGACTTAATCAAATAGCAGCTGTTGCTAAGATTCTTTCATTAGCTTGTCTCATGACTGGTAAAGAAAGTGTCAATTAGCTCGACAGCTCATACAGGCAGCATAGCTTATTCTTTTATCAACCAAGAGATAGATACATGTATATCAATAAAACTGAAATACTATTGAAGTGATTTTAAAAACCTATAAATCCAAATGAATTATTATGACTCACTTAAAACTCCTTATCATATGTTTGTTTTAAGTGGGTTTTAACAGTGTCATTAATTCTATTCATTAATTTGTCAGTTGTATTATAGCTTTCCTAGATTCTCCAGTTCTAGGGTAGGGCTCACTTCCAACTGTTACATATATTGTCTTTGATTACACATGGCAACAATTAATAAATCAAAAGACAGACTACTTATCCATAATTCCCATGTAATCTACCAGTAGATAAGTAAGATATTGTGCATTGCCAAAGGACCCTTAACAGTAAAATCATTCATCGTTAAAAGAATAAAAAACCCTGAACACTTGATATAGGTCCCAAACATGATCTACCATACTTATGCATTTAACTCTTTAACCCATTGAACCCTTTACCAAACACCAAATTTTTACTTTCCCAAATTGAAAGAGTTATCAGACGGCATTTCCAAATGTAATGAAGTTGGAAAATAATCTTCTGATAAGTCAGAAAAAATTGTGGGAAAAGGAAAAATTGCTTGTTACAAGCAATTTCTCCTTTTTCCACAATGTTTTCCAGAGTCGTCTGCAACAAACTGGTCAAATGTCGTCATTGTTTGGTAATGGGTTGAATAAACAAAACCACAGGCTCTTGTATATGACTTACCCCTGGCACTGAGGCGTTGATCCCCTGGGGGCCGGGAGAGCGTTTCTGTTTTCCTGAGGGTGGAATGTTGTTGCTCACATTAGAAGCACTACCTGTCGATGACTTCCTCTTTCGTCGCTTCCCGGGAGCTCGTGAGTTTGAGTCTGGAAAGAATTAAAGGAAAAGCTAAAGGTACACATAGTTAATTCATAACTATCATTCCAACAATACACTCTGCAGCACAGAAATAACTTTAATTAGTATGCAATCAGCAAGGGACAATTTTTCTTCGAATGGGATGAAAAAACTTTTGAAAATGTTGAATAAATGATAAACACAGTCGAAGCAACATAAACTTACAAGATTCATTACATGTTAAAAAGTAAATAAAAAAACCATTTTACCTAATTATCTCTTGTAATTCAATTAACAAGCACTTAAGTAAATGTATCCTGAGAGCAAAGTAATAGACATAAGTATACGATTACTATGATGTTAAAAAGGAAACAGCAAGGAATTATCAAACTTTACCAACCAACTATTATTAGTACAAAATGTATAGATACCAAAATACAATAGTATTTGTATACAGAGATTTAAACTACTTTTTTTTTAAAAATCAAAAATGTTCAGGAGTTAATCACAAATTGTCTAATTGGTAAGTTTGTAAGAAAACTGGAAGGTACCAGATTCCAACCTGGGACACATTTCTTACAAGTTTGATCTTGTGATTTATCTTGTAAAGTCCAGTAAATTCTAAAAGTAGAAACAGATCCCATTTGGTTACATTAAAACATTTATGCAACAAGAAAAATCCCATTTTCCTTTAAAACCTTGCAGCCATTGGCATCTAAAAATCCTTTGACTAGAATTGTTGCATGATCAATTCTCCCTTTGTCAAAGATTTTTCTGTTCAGTTAGCAAGTATGTTTTTTTAATGTACACTTTTGCAACCTAACATGCTTTGATATAATTGATATGGTATCACTTTTATCAGAGAAAGGGTTCAAGAAATATGCATGCGACAAATGTTGATCAGTCCGTATACATCATTATAAGTACCAGTATCCAGAGTAGACAAAAGTATCAAAATGCCGTTAATTTATAAAGTGAATCTATTTCCTAAATGTGATCTGAACTTCCCCTAACCGTTAGCTACAACTATACAAACAATTTTTAGCTCATTATAAATGTTATGTTTAAGAGGTTAGTATACATTTCTTAAAAACATGTTAAAGGCTCTACCTCACAGATTGTTTTTTGTATGATTAACACATATTTTTAATATGAATTAATCAGTTCTTATCAATAAATAATTCACCACTTTACTACATATCTACATTTTAAAGACGCTGAAAACCTATATTTTCATGGAATTAAAGTGAAATGAGCATTAGGCTCTTCTGTGATTTGTTTGGACTAAGTTCATCAGGAGTAAGGGGTTGCCCTCGGACATACCTAGCTAGCATCACATGATTAGCATGTCGACACATTTCAGAATCTGTTTCCAACACACTCTTACCCATTTCATTTATTTTTCACAGCCGGAAAATGAAAGATCAATGCTTACAAAAAAAAGTGTTTAACAACTGAGTAAATCTGCAACATAAATGTGCAATATCTCAACTATGCATTTATAAGAGGTGACAAGTGTATCAATAATCTAGTTTCCTGCAACATATTGGATCTGTATTGTCATTTTATTTGCAGAAGACATTTTATTTTGAAAAGATTAAAATATCAATCAGTGAGATAGGCCTTTTAATAACTATAACAGTAACAAATAAGTAATAAACAAATGAACAACCAAAATGAATTAATCAGCTACCCGGTGAGCCACTCCATTTTCCTGAAAGTTGAACACAAGTATAGCATTAACAACTTATATCATAAAAAATACTCAACATTTTACTCAATAAAACATCACTTTGATCAATCTTCTGCATGTTTTCAGAAATCTCAAAAACCAAAGAATAAATTGCTCATAATGAATTATTTATCTTATTGCCACAATAGCTCCTACCGACCCAATATTTTAGAGAAAATATTCTTCTCTCACCATTTTGGTCTCCTCTTGCTTTGAATTAGAACATGTGACAAATCCCCATATCGGAAAAAGGGTTAAATGCGTTTATAGCACACACCAACATAAAAACAGACAACAGAAGAGGAAAACTCTCAATTTCTCCTATTGACAGTATGCTGTCATCGGGATTTGAACCAATGCGGAGAAGGACCATGTGATTCTGAGTTCTGTACTTTAACCACTAGGTCAAGGAGGCCCTGTATTTCTTTAGTCTGTTGCAATGAAAAATGTCCACTTCTTCATACAAACAAATTAAACATGTATTAATTGGCTAACAAATATTGCACATTTTCAATGTCAAAAACATTTTCTTAGTTTCCGATTCATATGCAAAAGAATTTGTAAGAAGACAGACAACAAACATCATGGATCTTGTCATTTCATCAAATCAATTTTTTTTACATATGAGCTTTAACATATTACCAAACAATAATGACATTTAACCTCTTTATGTCAGATGACTCTGGAAAATATTGTGGGAAAAGGAGAAATAGCTTGTAACGAGCAATTTTTCCTATTCCCACAATGTTTTCTGCCCTATTTGAAGATTATTTCCCAATTTCATCACACTTTGAAATGTCATTTGCAAACTCTTTCAATTTGGGACAGTCAAAAATTTGGCATTTGGTAATGGGTTAAACAAATAAAAACAGTCACAATAATGAGATAAATGACAGGTGAAAATGTGAATGAGCTCTCTATGTAAGACAAGACAGAAATGCAGTGAAGAACAGTGAAATATCCTTGAACCAATTTCCCCAAATGAGATTTTGCGACCGATCAAAATTGGAAGCATTAAGATACAGCAGATAACTACAACAGAGCATTAATACATCACTAACTTTCAATACGTGGCAGAAGCCATTGCAACAATATGACTTAACTGCTCTCTTCTTCTACCTCAATGGTTTCTAACCCTTTTCACCAGTATGGGTATTTTGGATTTTTAAAGTTAAAGGCAACTGCAGATGACATATAGAGAAAATAAACAATAAATCTTTATGCTACTGGGTACAAACTACTATAATGATGGATAAATTGTTTGTAAGGTGCAATTAATTCCTTACCACCTGCAGACGACGTTCTTTTTACTTCAAGCAGACAACTTTAGAAATGCTTTGTTAACATGTGAAAATCATTTCAGGTCTGCTGTTGTAATTTGTGAATAGAGTGAAAAAGCATTTTAGCAAAAGGAATAAATTGCTTGTGACAAGCAATTTCTTCTTTTGCCACAATGCTTTTAGAAAGTCGTCTGCTGAAAGATGCAAAAATGTGGCGTTAGGTGGTGATGTGTTAATTGTTGTTATTGTGAATTACTAAGTCCTCTATAACAAACATGATAAGATGGGTATTATAATAATGAGTTTGAAATTCAACCTTTCAAAAGTCTTCAGAGAGTAATATTGTGCAGGACTGGTGAGAAATTGTGAGAAGCAATGGTAAATGTCCCAAGTCAACAATTTTACATGCTTAGAATGCTGGGTAATTTTTAAAAAAAGATTTTGTGTTTTCTACTTTCCAAAACTTTAAATATCTGCTTAAGTTTGATGAGGAAAGGTACTCAGAGTAGCAGACAGGTTAGTTCCCAAGCATGCCACCAATTTACTTGGCGGCTTACCTGGATCCAGCCTGTTTGCATAAGCATGAAGTTGGTTCTAGCACTGTAAGGGTTAAAAGAAACAATGTCTAAAACAGCATAAAATCCAATCAAATATTATTTTATCACATAAGTCACCAATGAAATTGATTTTTTTTTCCAGAGAAGATGGTTAGTTACTTGTTATTAGAGTATTTTGTGAGTTTATTAGACATGCAAGGTAAGCTTTGAAATAGAGAACTATTTCATACCCTATTCCTCTGATCAAGGTTGAGCAATGTAAATCACTTTAAACTATCAGGTACAATAAATATGCTATAAATTGTCAAACCTTAAAACTATATTAAATGCTAATTCACTAAATTAGTTTTGCTTTACACAGAAAATACAATGTTAAAAACAAGTTATAGACGTTTTGCTATGGGCAGTTTTGATTAATAGCTAATACATGCAATCATCAAAAAGCTGAATTGTAACATATCCTAGTTTCACTTAATTATGTTCACACAACCAAATAAAGACATATTTGGACCATAGTATTTATCCGAGTGCAAAGTGGAAGATGTGACATACTTCTCTATACACTATTTCTTTTAGTTCTTGTTCAATTGTTTTATCAAGACAATATAATAATATGTGTATGGAATCTTAGATTTATTATCAAGATTTTAAAGAAAAAAGTGCATACTATTTAACTAAGGACCTCTAAACACCCTTGTTTTGATTTCTGATATACGGAAGACATAATTCTATCAGATTTCATTGAGTTATAACCCAAAATAAATCCCTACCAAACTGTTATAACTAAGAAGCACAGTTTCAAGATCTAAAGTTATGATTAGTTTAGCACTAAAAGTGAAAAAGAAAATTCCTATTAAAGTCTGCGCACTTTATGCTAGTTATCAATTCCTACTTCATGAGATTAGTTTTGCACTATAAGTGGTAGAGAAACTTCATATTAAAGTCTGAGAGATATATGCTACAGTTATCAATTCCTACTTCATGAGATTAGTTTTGCACTAGAGGCACAGAAATTACGGGTGTTAGCGTGACACGACTGATGAACCTACTTTTTGTCTTCTGTCCTGGAAGATCAGAGTGAGGCTGCATATCACCCATTCCATCTAACAAAAATGAAAGACAAACATGCAGAGGGGCAGGCAGGTTGGGGGTTATATATCATAGCTCAGTGTGATAGATATGATTTCCCAATCTAACTTCTATGATCTTCTTTTCTACCTTTCCATTCAGCTTTCCAAATTACATACAATCATAACTAATAATTTCAATATAGTTGAGCAATTAGAGAATTAATCAATTTCTATTTCAGTCATAATTTTTCGAACCAATATCACAAAAAGGATTATTATCTATCAATCTAAATTACTGTTGGCTCCTGGTTTTTTTTTAAACTGTGACTAGTTAATTAAGCTTGTTTCCGGTAAAGGGTAAACAAGGAATTCTCTTTCTAAAATCTTTGCAGAAGCTATAGAGTGAGGTATGAAGGAGTATTGTATTATTTGGACAGTTCAACTTGACCCTACCTTTCCTACATGTATATGGAGTTGTTCCTATGCTCTGTGCATTCTAAGCACCATGCTCTTTACTCTCTACAATATTTGAAAATGATCCATGCTAATTACCCTACTTCTTTATTTTATGCTGTGTCAACAATTTCTAAGTTATATTACAGCTTTTACGGAACTCAAAAGTATCAAACTAGGGCTCTAAACTGTCTTGCCAGAGGACACCTTCTCGAAACCGGCAGTGCAAGTGGGGCTTGAACCTTGAACCCCTGTGTTTCATGTCTACCACCCTAATCACCAAGACCCTTCATTACCCCTTAGCCGGACCTTGGCATAGGATTTAAAGCAGGTAATTAGCACTTTTGATGTAGAATACGATGGTATGATATAAGTTTTCATGCATGATGTAAAAAAAACAATGAAATAGTAAGGGGGAAAGCATCCATGCTACTGTTCTTCCAAAGTCTAAAACCCTCTATCACTAGCAGTAAATCAGCAAAATCTCCACTTAAATGTTACCCTACATCTTTGATTTAAACATAAGTAAAGCCCTCATATGGAATTGTGTGGCAGGTCCAAACTTACAAGTTATCAGCACAAAACAATTGGTAAGAAAGAAAAACATTATGACAGAGGCAGAAATTGTATCTCCATTAAAAACATGATAAAGTAAGAAAATAAACAGTTTTGTGGCAGCAAAAAATCAAAACATAGCGATTAAATGAAAGGTTCTTCATGACAAGAAAATTCTCCTCTTGTCACAAATTCATTTTTGCCTGTAAATCAATTTCTTATACATTATATGGGAAAACCTATTGATGATATGGAACAACATCCCTATTTGCAAATATGGTTCTTTTAGTCTTAAAAGCAATAATCTTTAACTGTTCCTTCGATTTGTTCATATGGGGTTAAACAAAATGTCAACAATTGTTCAGTGATATTACACAGCTTTCCCAAATTCATCAGTATTAGGCTTTTTTAGGCTAAGGCTCTGAAATGTCTTGCAAAAGAACTCTTACACATTACGTTTCGATGAGGCTTGAATCCATGACGCCAAGTCCTAAGCCCACCACATTAACCACCAGACATGCACAATTCCAAACTGTTGCTTTGGCTATGGAGTAGTAATAAATGCAAATATGAGGTAAAGGGTTTACACCATCTACCCTCACAACCCACCACACCCCTTACCTTTCCCAGGGGGAGACACCATCCTCTGCCATTTCTGGAACAGAGTAGTCTTGAGGCAGTCTCTGGGGTTCAAACCATAGGCCTTGTGTCGTGACATGAGCTCTTGCATTGGTTCTAGAATGACGCATAACTGTAACGAGAATCATTATAAGAATTTCTTTGTTTAAAATTTATAAAAAATGTCATACAAAATAAAATATATATCTTAAAGAATGTCCATAAAACAGCATGCTCGACTATTCGATAATGTCACAGAAATATAAGGATGCATACATAACTTAAATCAAAATTCTATAAGAAAAAAAAAATGGTATAATGTGCATCAAGTCAATAGCAGATTTGGTCTAGCACTTGGTCAGTAAACCTAACATTATGCCTCTTAGTCCATGTTTAAAGATTCAATCCACTCCATATAGCACTTTATGAGAAACAAGAGATATGAAACCTGGTCAGGGACCTTAGATTATGACTCTGAAGACATGTGTGAAGTTTAAACCCATTCCATACACGATAGATAATTTTATTTTCTTTGATGTTATCAAGGAAATATATATTTCTATTTGTGCATTATCTAATTAACAGTATGACAGCCATATTCTTTTTCAGTCTTAATTATGTTATTAATTGACATTTTTCATTCTGTTAAAACAGTAAGCATATAAATCTATGGTCCTTTGTAGTGTAGTTCTTTTAATGTAAAAAGCGTGTAATGTATGTAGTCTTGTTTTATACTGTGATGGTCTATGATGAATGGTCATTTATTTGTATCATAGTCTTGGTTCAGACATTGTTGTTTCATTTGTTTGTATGGTGTTTATTGCTGTAACAACACTTTTTCAATTATGTAACAGCTTTTCAGGATCCACCAGTACTAAGCCAGGGCTCTGAAGTGACTTGCCAAAGGTCACTCCCATGAAACCAGATGTGTTGGTGGGGCTTGAACCGGAGCCCCTGAGTTCTAAGTCTGTCATCACAACTGGGCCACGCAGGACCCCTTGTTTCATTTGTACATAAATGAATGACACTTAAAGAACAATTCAATCCTTGAAGTACTGGAACCAACTTCATGCTTACTCAAACAGGTAAGATCCAGGCCAGCCGCCAAGCCAAGTAGATTGGCAGCTTGCCTGTGATCTTACCTGTTTGCTACTCTGAGTACCTTTCCTCATCAAAATGAAGCAAATATCTAAGGTTTCAGAAAGCAGGAGACATACAAATCTTTTTAAGACAATTACCCACAATTTTAAGTGCTAAACATATAAATATATTTGACCCTTTAAGTTAATACTCTCTCTATCCAAGACTTACCCGTAGGAAATTAAGAGTGTAGTTTGTTAAACCCTGTCTTGTAATGTTCTTCGATAACTGCTCCACCATCGCAGGTTCCTGGAAAATGAAGCCAAAAACACTTTCAAAATAATCAGGTCAAAATTCCATCAAAGAACCGTCCATATAATGTGTTGGTTGTCCATAATTGTGTTTTAGTAGCATTGTTGGGATGCCTGATTCATAATGATGGACGAAGACCCAAAACTTTACTGACCATATACAAGGGCAGGTGAAACCAAAATATGCGATACAACTGAAACATTGTCAGAAATGGTGCAAAAATACACAAAAAGAAAACTTACCTCATTCACACCCATCTGCATTGCTATGACACTACGTGGTATAAGTTCCCTGTGCTGTCTCACAGCAAAATGCCATGTTCGAATACGCATGAGATCGTCGAAGGTGAATTCAAGGAGTAATCTCCCTTCGGTCACAACCTGAAATATCAACATTAGAAGAGTTCATTTTTGACCCACTACTACACTATAATAACATTTGAGAAGTCTGTTGCAGGTGACTCTTGAAAACATTGTGGGAAAAGGTGAAATTAGCTCTTACAATGATTTCTGCCCTATCAGATGATTATTTTTCAATTTCATCACACTTAGAAATGTCGTCTGCAAACTCTTTCAATTTGGGACAGTCAAAAATTTTACGTTTGGTAAAGGTTTAAGACTCTGATATCTCCTTTTTGTAAATGCTTTGCAATTGCTTTGTACCTAGTTGTCTGGCTAAATGTTGATCTTCCGAAATACATTTTGTAATTCATTTTACAATTTTTATAGCAAAGAGAATGAGTTTTATCAAACTTATTTCACATCCTGTGGCATAATGACTATGACAACAGTCTGTTGAGAATATTGTAGTCATAGAAAACTTTTTTAAATCTGAACTAAAAAAAAGCAAATGCAAGTAATCTACAGAAGCTTTTTACCATAACCGAACTAAAGATGACAAATTGTTTTCATAAATATCTCCATCTAGAGATAACTGATTCTGAAACCTTCTTCTCAAGTTTAGAAGAAAAAAAAAAGATTGATATCAAATAATGGGTTATCAATGTCAACCCTCCTTCAATCAGATTTGGTGTGTAGCCTACCTAGACTTTCAATTTGAACAACTTAACAAAACAGATAACAAAACAATAACCTGTAACAAGCGGAAATAGCCCCTCCCTTACCTTAGTAAACATTGGTTTTCCGTGATGCGTCACCATGGTAGCAAGGTCACAATCTAAGGTTATAGAGGTTGTGTGAAACGACTCCTTCGGATGCTTGAGGTTGTAGTACAGGTCCGTAACTCCTCCCTCAAACACACTCCGAAAATAACGAGGGATCAGAGTTCGTCCAATGGCTGAAACATACAAGAATGGTTATGTAAAAAGCTAATACTCTTCCACATAATTATGTAGGCCTATTACATCATTTGCATAGCACTTTACTTTGATAATTCACTTTGATGCATATTCTACAGATGACTTCTGAAACCGCAGTGACATAAGGACAAAATGCCCCTGAGAAATATCCCTAAAAAGAAAATATCATCATCTGACTTCCAATGCAGGTGTTCTGAATCCACAGCAGATATTTAGGTTTTTATCCCATTTCTGATAGATTTGGATTTCCAAAAAAAATAGTCTCTAAGCTGAATTATATTATGCTCATGGTTCTGCCTTTCTTAATTAGCCCTCATAGACATGTTAGTTTTTTTGTTACCATATACCATTTAATTAGTGACAAGGATTGCTTAAATAACTGTTTAACCTTTTATCAATGTTGTTTACTGACAGAACAAGTTTTGTTATAAAGTTTCTTTAAAGACATCCATTTATACTTACTGTATCGTTTGGGTCCATCCTCTAAACAGAAGGACAAGGTCAAAGTTGCTTCATCTTCGAAGAATTCCGTTGCAAAAGCATCCCACCACAGGTTGTCACTCTCCTTAAATGTACCATGAGTTAACCCTTAGAATGCTGTTTAATTTTCTAAAAATAGATTTTTATTCCCTCTGATTTCCTGTAACAGTCAACACATTCTTAATGTATGTGCAGCACCAAATGTTTAACACATGAGTTTTGTGACAAAAGGAAAAATTAAAACATTTGTCTTTGGTCTGGATAATTTCTATTTAATGTCATAAACAGATGAAGTTTTTTAGATTTGTTTAAGGGTCATATACAAAAGATACAAATCATGTTTACAAGGATAATAGTCAAAGAGCTTTATGCACAAAGGCCTGTTCAAGTACTTCAAATTCCAAGTATTGTACTAATAGATATAAATTTGAAGGAGGAAGACGGGTTTTTGACTTATTCTATTGCTGACTCAACAGATTTCTCATCGTTCTAACCAGTTAAACGTAGTACTTGTGACTTTGAGCTTGTAATTTTTCTCAATAATTTAGAAGCCAAGCACCGCAACATAACTGTTGATACAATGCAAAGAAAAGAAATCAATAAAACAATCAAATATTGGTACTTTTAGGGTTCAATGCAAGACTATAAAAAGCCCTTCACAAACTTAGAAAACTAAAAATTGATGTTTCAATGCAAGGCAAAAGGATGTCATTAAAAAAAATAATATCTAGGATTCCTTGCATGACTATAGCAAGTCCTTCAAAAACTTACTATTGAGAGTTCAATGCAAGACTATAATGAGCCCTTCACAAACTATAAAAACTTAATATTGAAGGTTCAATGCAAGACTTTGTAAAGTAAGTCGTTAACAAACTACATGGTAACTTGCTATTGATGGTTCAGTGCAAGACTATAGTAAAGTAAGTTGTTCACAAACTAACTTTATACAGAGGGTTCAATGCAAGCCTATAACTTAGTAAGTCCTTCACAAATGTGAAACACTTACTCAATTCAATTCAATTCAATCCTTTATTCAAGTATTTTAGGCCTCTGGCCAATATACAGAACACACACAAAAAACGTATTTACAACGAATGAGTGACAATACATATAAATTAATGACGAAATAAGCTGTAACTAGTTAATCGTTGGCTTAGATAATCGTTGGCTTAGTGCTATAAGGTTGTATCCACATCTTGTATAAGATGTAGTTACAATCCTTTAGCACCAAGCCGTCGTAATATCTATTGGGTATCCAAAATCTCTTTTCTTTTATTAAATGCTTCGATTAGGAAGACTGCTACTAATCGTATAATGGTTTTATTTTGCAGAGAAAAAATATTGTTAAATGTAGTTCTATTTCTGTTAAGAAGCCAATAGTCTTTAAAGTATTTATGTCTTAAAGTTTCATATGCTGAACATTCAAAGAATAGATGGAATTCATCTTCTACAATTGAAATATTTATATTGCGACATATGGGACAATATCTCAAACTTCTGTCTATTCCCAAGTGCCTACCCTTTTCAATCATTAAACTGTGGTTACTTACTATAGTATTGCATTGAACCCTCTATTTAGCCACACAATGAACCCTCGATGTGATCTGCCTGCCTTACCTCAGTGCGCTGTTGTAGACGCTTATTAAGGTCGTGTATCCTGTAGTCTGGTTGACCCATGTGTGGTGCATGTCGCCTGTTGGAATACATAGAAAACGGGGATGAGTAAAACGGGTCAGAGTTCATCGATGCCATACCTCCGTGAGGCATCATTGAGTTCATCATTTTAAAGTCCATCATTTAGTTGGCGCACATTTTTTCACTTGATGCACTTTATATCTTCCTGTGATCTTATTAACTTTTTCTTAATTAACAAAGGTGTGATTTTATCGAGGTTTTCTTTCAATATTTGGTGTTTCTGTCTCTTAATTAGAGTCATTCACATTTTATTATGTTCACATGGTGTCATTTTTTTTTTTTTTATATTTCACTGTTTTTATCTATCTTTCATATTCCACTGTTTTCACATAAATGTCTATGTTTCATATTTCTCCTTTTTCACATAAGGTCTATCTCTTTCATATCTAATTGTTTCACATAAGGTAGTGCTATCTATCTTTCATATGTTTTCATTTTCACACATTCATCTATGTATCCTTCATATTTCATTGTTTTTACACAATGTTTTTCACATGCCAATCTGTCTTTCATATTCCACTGTTTATCTATCATATATTGAACAACAATCTATATTTTAAGCATTTATTAAAATTATTACATTGTTGAATTATCTTTATATGTCCCCACTTACAACTCTTGTCAATCCAATTAACATTTCATACTTTTCAAAAGATGTCACATGTTCAGAGTGCTCTGGAGATACTGATTGAAACCACTTCTAAAATCCATCATCAGAATTGCTGTTTAAAATCAGACAAAAGTATCTGGTTGAAAAATAATTATGTATCCCTTCTATTGAAATAACTTTCAATCACACATAATCATGTAGAAATATCCGACAAACTTGACAACTTAATAATGTGCAAATCTTTAATGAGAATTCTTATTTTATTGAAATAGTTTCCCCCATTTGAATCAGTTTCCACCCTTATTGTTTATCTTCTCTCTTCTAAATAATCCAAGATTTTAACCCTTTACCAAACGCCAAATTTTTGACTGTCCCAAATTGAAAGAGTTTGCAGACGATATTTAAAAATGTGATAAAATTGAAGAATAATCTTCTGATTGGGCAGAAAATATTGTGGGAAAAGGAGAAATTGCTCATCAAGAGCAATTTCTCCTTTACCCATAATGCTTTCCAAGTCGTCTGCAAGAAACTGGTTAAATGTTATCATTGTTTGGTAATGGGTTAATGTTCATTCTGCAGATAACTATTGAATCAATTTTGGGAGGTGGGGTAAATTTTACAGAATTGCAATTTTAATTGTGGTTCAGGCAACCTCATTCAGCTGATTAATGGAATCTAAATATTTTGTGAAGAGTTCAACTCTGAATTCTAAACAAAAACGTTAAAATCACATTTGATTTCTGGAAAAACGGCTTGATTCTAAAGAAATGTTAAATAGGGATGGTGCCCATCATACACCCTAATATGTAATACAACATGAAAAAGCCTTGAATCAACCCTCAGAATGCTGGGTAGAATTCTAAAAATTGGTTTGTGCTGCCTGTTTTCTAAAACCTTAAACATCTGATGTCTGTTAATTTTGATAAGGAAAGATACACAGAGTAGCAAACAGGTTAGAACTCATGAGTTTAAATGTAGGAATTGGCAAATTAACAGTAGACTACAAAATCCATGACACAACTTTTTTGCATATGATTGCTACAGATTTGATTAATTTTCAAATAGAGTATTTAAACAAGTCTACATTACTTGATACAGTCTGGTTTGAACTAGTTTATATTATGGTTATTGGGTCAGAAAACATTTCTCAGATACATGAACCGCACTATTCAAACCCCAATTCCTTATAGATTAAATGATTGGTTCACAATGAAAGCAAATATCAAGCCAAAATTATTAAGAATCAAATAGAAAAATATCAATCATATTGTTCAAGAAAGAAGGCAATGTGACAAATGGAGATATTTTTCCAATCAGACAGTAATTTTTAGAGTCATAGGGTTCTATATTGTTCGTCTGGTATTTCTAAAGACCTACAAAAAACATATGTTCACAGTTCTCTGGTATTTAATAAAGGATTGAGAATGTTTTCAAACGGACGCCACCATTCTTAAGTAACATAATTAATTTGCTCAGAAGCACTCAAGAACCACGACTCGAGACACCCAAAACAAACACTACAACACCACTCTCTAAAAGACCACTTGTTACACTTTAGAACAATGCACATAAACCCCCCATCCACTGCAGATTGTGTAAGAATATAATGCTATTAGCAATGCTACAGCCACATTCCAACACAAATCTATTATCTCCACACCACTAAATACACCATACTCCAAGCCACATCGAGCTGTCAATGATCTAAACTGACCACACTCAACATCGGCCACATATACCCCCCCTTTCCAACAAACCCAATAAGACAATCCAAGCTACAATAGCTACATCTATCACTCATGTATACCACGCACATATACATATATGTAAGAATACAGCGGAGTATACCATCATAGCAAGTATGTAGTATGTATAAATAATCGGCAGGACCATGAATTGTGTACAGTATTGCATGTATACAGATTATTTCATTTGCATTGTGGGAGCCCTATAGGGGGGCTCCATAGAGGGCAAGTTCATACTCAGGTGTATTTATTTACATGTCAATAAAGATCCACCACACAACACTGTCTCCTTGATAAAATGATTGTTTAACCCTTTCCTAACCGCCATATTTTTGACTGTCCCAAATTGAAAGAGTTTGCAGACAACATTTCAAAATATGATGAAATTGGAAAATAATCTTCTGATGGGGCAGAAAATATTGTGGGAAAAGGTGAAATTGCTCGTTGACAGCAATTTCTCCTTTTCCCACTATGTTTTCCAAAGTCGTCTGCAACAAACCGGTCAAATGTCGTTTTTATTTGGTAATGGGTTAAACTTATTTTTACCCAAAATATCTCCTCCACACATAAACAGTTCCCCCCTTTCTCCTCCCCTTCAATAATTTGAACGATAATGTAAAGAAAATGTTGTTCAGATAAGAACACAAGGAAAATGCAATGTCTGAAACCCTTACTGCATAGTACATCTCTGAAACATCAGCTGAAAACTTTAGAAACCACTGTAACAAAAGCAAAATTTGCTCTTAATAAACAACTCTTTGTTTTCGCTACAATGGTTTCTACCTCATATCTTGTAGAAAGGATTTTTTTCCTAGATTATTTTAGTCTTTCTATTAAAGATCCTGGACATCATACACTAAATATATATAGGTAAAAAGTAGAATTTGCGTATGGTTTTCAGCTTTGCTTCTAACAGATATTCATTATAACAAATCGCCGAAATCGCGGTTTTAAATGAAGATATTGACAGAAAACCCCCACGGTCTCGGCTTTTGTATGTTACTAAAGCTGTAGGGTAATTAGTTACGTCACGTGGGCTTTCAAGTGCCTGTCACGTGACGATGTACACCTAACTTAGAAGATACTAGCGTCAGCGTCTACTTTTGTTTTCATCGTGTAGTCTCAGTGTCACATGAGCATCATGTGACCGGTTGTTCATAGCTTGACGCTATATTTAGATTATGTCGGATTTCCCTCAGATTTTTATAAAATAAAAAATGTCAAAATTCATCTAATATTCTATTGGTTTCGCTGCTGAAATGTTAAATTAATCTTTAATCCTTTATTTTCGAAAGTTTCAAAAAATAATCCTATGACGCACAGAAACTTTAATATTGCTATTAAATTAGACCAGTCACAAAATCCCATATTGGAGAAATGTTATTGACAATTGTAACAAATCTATGGGACAAGTTCTGAAATCATTCGATTATGTTTTTTTTGAAACTATGAGTTAATACTTTAATTTTGGGAACCTTGCACTGATCGAATTACACAACTTCGAAATTTGGACCACACTCATGTAAAGTATGGGAAATGGGTTAAAAACATCCAAGATTTCATCCAATACTCCAATGGGTTGGCCATTTTTCCCTACCTACATACATACAGACGCTGAAAATAGCCCCAGCAATCTTCTATAGTCTGTATCCCGTTGTATCCCTCTCTCTAACTCAGAAGACACTTAAGGATGAAATAACCAGCAGCCTGATGGACAAATATTCTCATAAGTTCTGCGTTTGCTTGAAATTTATCTTTATAGTTTAATAACATATGACCATATATAGTGATCATATTCATATTTGTAATTGTTTAAAAATTGTCTGCCAAACTGTTCCCTGTTCCTTGGTATGAAGGATTTGGCAACAGAAAACCATCCAATATGGGAGGGGAGGGCTAAAACACACTGACCCAACTTGTCTTCCTCTACAATATTGATCAGCTTTTCCCTTTTCTACAGATAACCCAATGCAACACAACTGGGTTCATAGAAAATTTGATACAAGCAACAAGTACTTGATTCAACTCTTTTACATGTATCCTTATATTGCCTTTAGTGACAAGCCCAAATTCAAAGCATCCATTATAGCAAAGAATAGAGAATGGCATGATTTAATGTATTATCTGGTAAGAAACAGAAACTATATGAGAAAAAGGAGAAAATTCTCTGCTTATACAATGTGATTTGAAATATCCTTTGCTCCAAACCTGTTATACAGAGCAAATTATAAGACGTAAAATTTATAATAATTGAAGGGCCCCTCCATTAAAACTTGGATACACCGATCATTACTCGAAAATCATCACAATTAAACTTTCCTTTTGTCAAAATAATTTCAAAAGAGAACTAAGTAATAAAATCTTAAAAATGCAGTCTTTGTTACTTCTTCAATAATTTCCATCGACCTTTTCCAACTTACAGGATTTCAAAAGCACTCTAAACTCAAAGCAACAGAAAACAGCATTCATAAAATTATGAAAATTTGGAGTGCATGGTACAATCGATGGGGACAAGAGGAAAACTGCTTGTGACAAATTTTTCAGTTATATTTTAGATTTCCTTGGATCCACCAATACTTAGGCTAGGGCTCTGAAGTGCCTTTCAAAAATAAAATCTAACAAAATCAGCAATATCAGTGGGTTGAACCTAAGACCCCCAGTTGCAAGTCACAGAAATGAGCCACTAGGCCAACTAAGACCTCTTGTCAATTCACTCTTATCAGGGAATTTGGTATTGGTATATAAAGGGTGTTTATCAATATAAGGCCGAGTCTGTTAGCTTATATCAATGTTTTGATGCAAGACTATGTATAGCATTAAGTGCTTCAGGTATGAGTAGAACTTACCTTAGTCTAGCATTAAACCCTTGATACAAAGGTAACAGTCTCATGTAAACAAAAACCTTTCACTTCCTTCATCTTAACATGTTGTTAATCATAATGGCTTTGTGCATCTATAGTTATATCTTCATTAAACTGAATGAATTATTAGTATTGCACTTTACCCTAAATATGCGTTTCTATATCCAATGGCAAATGCGTTTGTTGCAATAGTTGATAACATTTGCAGCATGTTAAACTTGTCTGTTCCCATATATCCCAACAGCAGAACTGAAAGGTTTTCATCATTCTGAACACCTCCGCCATTTCTTAGAATAACCTCGGAGGTAATGGGGAGACATTTTGAAAGTAGTCCAGCATCATGGCGGAGTGTCCATTTGTAATAGTATCTACTCGTCAATCTCCGGCACAAGCAGCGAATTGCCGAGTAGGTACAATTGAGAAAATATGATACACAGAATGTGTTGATATGATAATCGCTGTGATCTAATCTGTTAGCTACTCTGAGTAACTTTCCTCATCAAAATTAAGCAGATCTTTAAGGCTTTGGATAGCACACAACACAAAAATCTATTTCTAGAAAATTACCCAGCATGCTAAGGGTTAAAATGTTGCCTGAAGCATTTTCAAGGTATGTAACTCCATCAGTGAAAGGGTCCTAAGCACAAATCAATACCAGATTGCACATATCTTCACATAAGAAATGGTCGAGCAAGACACACCATCTCCTCAATTTCTGGTAAACAATACTAAAAGAATTGGATTGGTGGTTGAAACAGTAAAATCACTGCTTTTGCAACATTTATCTTAAAATGTGCTTCAATTTGTAACTTCCTAATTGAAAGTATTAATCTTGACATAACATCATGATGATGTTAGTCAAGGATTGAATGGTAACCTTTACTGCAATATGGATAACTTACAACAGCATGAATTTCCAGCAGAAGACATATTTGAAAACAGGCTATAAGGAACAAAATAAGCTCAGATTGAATTAACCTAATTGTCTATCTTAGAAATGTCCTTAAAAACTCACCAGTATGTAGTAAATTGATTTAAATACCACATAGGATGTGTATCAATTTATCTTGATCATGAACATAGCTTTTTGATTCATAGAACATGGGGTCTCAGTGTCAGACCAATACACAAGTTACATAGTAAACAAACAACCTCAACCCTTATCACAGGTGAAGGGAAATCAATGATGCCCCCCATCTGCCAAATATGGTTGTTTAGTGAAAGGTTTCAAAATCTACTCTATAAGAAAAGATAAAGACTGATAAATGTCCCAATAAAATCTCAAAGAATGAATTATGGAAGCTTTGACGCTACAATTTAAATTTTAGCTCTAGAAGAATGCAACATTTCCATTTCCTCTCTTATAAAGAAGACAGCAAAAACTATCAAATTGACTAACACTTAGTCATAATGGCTACATCATAGATAAATTATCATTGAAATAGTTCTGACATTTAAAAGAGAATTTGCCAATGGTGTGAAAATCTCCCTTTTGTCAAAATGACTTCAACAACAGTTTGCCGTAAGTGTTTTAATACGCTTGATTTAAGAAATAATTAAACTATGGATATTTGTCCCACAAGATTGGTTTATATTGCATTGTTTATTTATGATACTAGCATTTTCAAGAACCTAAGAACATTCAAGCAAATCCCTATTGGGGTTTGTTAAGAAGTTGTTGTTGGTTAAGGAAATGGTACGATGGAATGCAAAAGAGGGGTCTTGTGAAGCAATAAGTTATCCAAGTTTGCAGAGTATCATTCTCAACCCTAAGAAAACTTGGGAATTTTCTAACATTAGATTTTTGAGTGTCGTCTGCTTTCCAAAACCTTAAATATCTACCTAATTTTGATCAGGAAAGATACTCAGAGTAACAAACAGGTAAGATCACAGACCAGCTGCCAATTTGCTTGGCGGCTGGTCTGGATCTAACCTGTTTGCATACACATGAAGTCGGTTCCAGCACTATAAAGGTTAAAAGCACAAATTGATTGTTCAAAGCAATTTCTCGTTTTACCAGTGTTTCTGACTTTTTAACTTCATCTCTTTATGCAAATGTACAAAGTAAAGGAGTTAAGGGTAAAGCCTTGAATTTACAGCCAGTAAAGCTGGCTCCAACAGCTACAAGGTAATTTTTGAATCAATGATTGAAAATCAATGACATTCCAACGGCATTCCCTGTCTCCCAGATTCTCCCTGATATTTCCTGGTTCCAAGTTTCTCTGTCGAGACAAATCAGTGGAGATAACTTAACCTCTGGACTCTTTTCTTCATATGAGTAAAAAAAAGAATGTCTATCTTAGTTATAATACTTTGTCGTCTGCTACAGTGACATCATTATAATACTGCCAAATATTGTAATGCGTCAACGTCACATTAAACACGTCACTTAATGTGATGTCACATCCTATGGTTTGTATTCCCTAAAAAAGGCGTTCTGCCAAAAGCTAGAAATAAAATGATAATCATTATGACATAATCACTCTGTGTTGTTGATATCAACCATCAATCTCTCATCATAAGAGCAGAGAAGAGTCAGCTATGCCAAAGAAATATAAAACTTTCTGCAGTGACATTGGTAAAAAATAATTATAGTCCCCATTTCAAGCAAATATTGCTTTTCGAACAAAATTTATGTTATCGTTAAAAACAAGAGGGCCATAATGGCCCTAGAATCGCTCACCTGAGTTTTGTTGACCTTATTTCAATATATTTGAAGAACAAGTTAGAAGCATCATTTTAATTTTCAGCAGGTTTTATAATCCTTTATCTAGTGACATGTTTTTCACTATTGAAAGTATGGACAAAGTTGCTTGATGTTGGACATTAAAATGGTACATTATTGTTACAATGCAGAAAGTGAATATTTAACCCAACAACTCCAAAGAAGCAAAACTATCATTTTTCGGTAAGTAAACCAATAAAATAACAAAAATTGCACTTCAAATTACACAAAGCTTGAAAGTCCCCAATATTTTCACATTTCTCACTCCACTCTGCCCCCCCCCCCTCAATATTCTTGTCAATTCGTCTGCAATTCCCACAAGATTTCAAGGTCAAGCACAACAACATTTTTCAGGACTTGTCTCTAATACTTTTCGCCTTAAGATATCAAACTTTTGAAAGGAATGTACTATTAGTATCCAATGACCTGATTACCAGGTGACTATGGTAGGACCTCAAATATGCATATGGCTTCTCATGACCCCATTCTTTTGTGTTTCATAGAGTATAACTGTACTTTATCTAAAAATGGTGATGAGCACATGGAAATAGAGGATAAAATATGCCATAAAAACTTAATGTTGAATAATAAGACCTCTTTTTCCTTTATGTTATTCACTTAACCATCAGGCACTATGGCATTCTGGTGCACCACAATAATATTGACAATCACGAAATCTAATGACATTAATTAAGATGAGTATTTTTTTCTTTAAAAAAGATATACTTACCTCAAATTGAACCGCTCCTGAATATGTACAGCCTCTCACTTCGAAACAATGTGGTTTCTTGGCAATTAGTTGATACACAAACAATTTTGAGGCAAAATACGAAAAATAAAATCCTCACGTGTTTTAAAGATTTGTATTAAACTAAAGTTGTCTTTCATCACCAACTGGTACCCAGCTTTTTAAAGCGGATTTAATGTAAAATGACTTTTCTCCCAATACTATTCGTAAATCACGCAATCCCTGTGAATTCTTTTAATAAAATGGTTTTCAAATCCGTCCATTTCTCACATTTTATATTATTCCTTATGTCTGGATACAAATAACAGGTTGTTTCTCTCGTGTGGTTCCCGTATTGGGTGGAGAATATTATATAAATCATATTGCATATAATCAAAGTACGACAACTACTCCATAACACATGATAGAAAACATGTAACATGGAAACTTATGATAACAGGGACGACTGATTCTTTAAATCTTTAAATGTTAAAAAATACCCAAAATGATGCTTCATACTAAATACCACATCTAAACCACTTACTCCTTCTTTTAACCATATTTTCTCCCCTACACCTAGGGATGCTCCACATCCAAACATTGCCCAAGAGGTTTGTGAGAAGATATTGTTTTAGTTATACATTCTACCATAAAAGTGAAATCACAAACATGCTCAAGTTAAATGCAGTGTTTTGAGATACCCTAATTCTTTGACCAATATCTAAAACGGGACCCCAAAGAACATGAGGTAAAACACAAACATGTACATTCAATATTCAACAGATTTCACCATAGCAAGCATGTATTTCAAGATATCAAAATTCTTTGAACAATCTTTAAAAACAAGCCACAAAAGACTATTCCTGCGAAATTATTTCAAAATCTGATAAGTGGATTCTGTCAAAATGATTTTTTAAGAATTACAGAAATTCCCCCTTTTTCATGCCACGGCAACCAAAGTTCAGCATACAATCAATTTCTTTGAACAACTTCAAAAGAACTTCATCCAACAGACATTCCTGTGAAGTTTGGTTGAAATCGGATCAATAATTTAGAAGAAGAAGATGTTTAAAGAAATTGTTGATGACGCAAACACGTTCAAAATTCAACGCATCATGGCATCCATGTTTTTCGAGATATCAAAATTCTTTGAACAATCTTTAAAAAGGGACCCCAAAAGAACATTCCTGTGAAACTATTTCAGAATCTGACCAGTGGATTATGACAAGAAGATTTTTTAAGAATTACGAAAATTCCCCCTTTTTCATGCCACAGCAACCAAAGTTCTGAATGGAATCAGTTTCTTTGAACAACTTTTGAAGAGCATCACCCAAGGAACATTCCTGTGAAGTTTGGTTGAAATCAGCCCAACAGTTTAAGAGAAGAAGACGTTTAAAGAAATTGTTGACGACGCACGACAAACGACGGACATTGGGCGATCACAAAAGCTCACCTTGAGCACTTTGTGCTCAGGTGAGCTAAAAAAGGGATTGATCATTTGTTTGAGGATTACATCAGGTCAACAGTATTTCTAGTGAGATGTCTCACTCTCATAGATTGAAAAAGACCCCAGGCCTACCAGCTATACCTGCATCCAAATTACTTGACTTTAACCTATTACCAAACAATAACTACATTTCACCAGTTTGTTGCAGACAACTCTGGAAAACATTGTGGGAAAAGGAGAAATTGCTTGTCACAAACAATTTTTCTTTTCCTACAATGTTTCTGCCCTATCAGAAGATTATTTTCCAGTATCATTATATTTTGAAATGTCGTCTGCAAACTCTTTCAATTTGGGCAGTCTAAAGTTGCCATTTGGTAAAGGGTTAACCAATTATGTCATCAAGTTTGTGTTTGATTGTCAGTTTAAAGAATGAATTGATGTTTCATGGCATAAGTAGGAATATTCATCCTATTATTTGAGAAGCACACCAGTAACCATATGGTTCTAGAAATACCTTACCAGTACTAGAACTTCCAGGGCTCAATGCAATACTATAGTAAGTGCTTCATGTTTATGAAGCACTTACTATAGTCTTGCATTGAACCCCCGTCTTATTCTTTCCAGGCAACCGACTGCTCTCCCTCTAGATACAATTATCTTTGATTAACTAGATTGCATATAATATTCAAAAGCAGTTTGATAAAAAAAACAAAAGATTGTTTCTAGCAGATGCAAACACTTCTTTTGTTGCTGTACTGAAAGCTTGATGCAATTACAATGTGAATCGATCTAAAGTGTCTGAAGAAACAATAATAATGCACTGAGTCTTCAAAATTGTAATAATGACTTCTTTGGTGGGAAAAATCAATACATTGTAATGAGTAAATACTCTTTTAGCATCAACCTTTATGAAATTTCTGAACCAATACCTTGATTCAAGTATGATGTAATTCCCTGACTTTGATGAGGGAGTTACATTCATACAGCACCAGGTCACAGAACTGTCAATAACTGGTAAGAGGTGAAAATCAATATGCTGCAGCCAAACTTGTTATATCTTACAAACCTTAGTGGCAACCTTGGGAGACAACTATGATTTTCTATCCTTTACGATATATCATCAGATTTTCTATCCTTTACCAAACAAAATCATATTTTATATGCTTTACCATACAACATCAGATTTTCCATCCTTTACCATATAACATCAGATTTTCTATCCTTTTTCATACAAAATCATATTTTCTATGATTTACCATACAACATCGGATTTTCCATCCTTTACCATATAACATCAGATTTTGTATGCTTTACCATCTTACAACGGATTTCCTATTCTTTGCCATTCAACATAATATTTTCTATCCTTTACCATAAAACACTTACCATGCAACATCAGATTTTCTATGCTTTACCATACAACATCAGATGTTCTATCATGTACCATACAACATCATATTCTTTATCCTTTACCATACAACATCATATTTTCTATCCTTTACCATACAACATCATATTTTCTATCCTTTACCATACAACATCATATTTTCTATGCTTTACCATACAACATCAGATTTTCTATGCTTTACCATACAACATCAGATGTTCTATCATGTACCATATAACATCATATTGTTTATCCTTTACCATACAACATCATATTTTCTATCCTTTACCATACAACATCATATTTTCTATGCTTTACCATACAACATCAGATTTTCTATGCTTTACCATACAACATCAGATGTTCTATCATGTACCATATAACATCATATTGTTTATCCTTTACCATACAACATCATATTTTCTATGCTTTACCATACAACATCATATTTTCTATCCTTTACCATACAACATCAGATTTTCTATGCTTTACCATACAACATCAGATTTTCTATGCTTTACCATACAACATCAGATGTTCTATCATGTACCATATAACATCATATTGTTTATACTTTACAATACAACATCATATTTTCTATCCTTTACCATACAACATCATATTTTCTATCATTTACCATACAACATCATATTCTTCATATCAGAACATTGCAGAAAAACAATTTTTAGCTTTAGGAAAATCCTCCAAATTAGGAATAATTTTCTTGAAATTACAAGCAAGTTCTCCGTTTCCCACAATGTTTTCTGACCTGTTAAAAGATTGTTTTTCAATTTCATCACATTTTGAAATGTTGTCTGCAAACTCTTTCAATTTGGGACAGTCAAAAATTTGGTGATTGGTAAAGGGTTAACCCAACAGCCCAACTTTAAGGTTCCTAACGGAACCCAAATCTTCCACATAAACTTGGGACTCATCCTGTAATTTGGGTTCCTCAGAAGCCTGTATCACAGCTTAGGTGTGAAACTGGGATTCTAGTCATGCACTAAATTCTCCCTACTATTTCTTATCATACAGAAAATCCCAGCATCTTGTCAATAACATCCTGTGAATAATTGATAGATGTTCTTGAATTATTTATAAGAGGCATTGAACATTGATAAATGTTCTTGATGAATTTTTATGTCTAGACATATTGTCATCATCATCCTACTGAAAAAAATTGATTACTGTTATAATCATACATCCACGTCAAAAGATTCTTCTATTCTATTATTCTTAAATGATTCTTCAGCCAAAAGTTTTTCACCATTCTAGAAGTGACAGTTCACTAACACATGTTTCCCACAAAGATACAATTTCAATGCACCTGCAAATGACTTCACTAAACTATTAGAATACTGGGTAATTCTCTTAATAAAAAGATTTTTGTATCGTCTGCTTTCAAAAATCATAAATATCTGCTTAATTTTGATAAGGAAAGATACTCAGAGTATCAAACAGGTTAGATCACAGGCCAGTCACCAATTTATTTGGTGGTTTGCCTGGATCTAACCAGTTTGCATAGGCTTGAAGTCGGTTCCAGCACTATGAGGGTTAAGAAACAATTGTGGCAACAGAAGTAGCTGGTAGTTACAGGCAACTCCTCTTCTATTGTCACAATGGTTCCTGTTCACAAACATGAACAAGGTTTTATCTTTATGACACTTTAAGCTGTATACGTCCTTCTGTTGTTTTCAGTATCCCCTGTGAGGAATTCAAGTACTACTTGAATTTAGTACTGTGTTCATGATCATTATAAACAAACAGATTGTTCTTAAAACATATTCATGAACAACTAGATCATGTTCATGAACATCCAGTATTTTTCATGAACATATTCAATTCTAAATATTGGAGTTCTTGACAACATTCATGAAATTCATGAACATGTCCTGGAAATTCATGAACATGTTCAGAAACATTTTTGTGTTCATGAATAGTCATTTTTTATTCAGATCTGTTCCTGAACACAATTTTTCAATACTCCACAGGGGTAAGGACCAGTTTCAAAATTCATATGGTTCATAACGGTTTATGCCCACAAACACACACACACAGACTGTTGGTAGAGTGGAATCGGCTATAATCTGGATACAGACTATAGTTTAAGAGGCTGTAATATCTCCTCTAGCTTAGGGCCAACATTGATTTTCTTGAAGAATTACTGTGCTACAAGCTAAGTACCCTTTTCCCTCTTGGGCAGATCAAGTTTTCCATTGCCGATATCACTGAAACATTGAAACAATACCTTGGAAAAGTATGATGAGACAGAAAGAGGCATTGTACATTGAGACAAAAGGAGAAATTGCTCATTGCCATGAGCAATTTCTCCTTAAGTCTCAATGAATCTGACACTATCACTTTATTTACTGGATATAATGAGCCTCTCACATAATAATAAATTATGTGATGTACAATGGGTTATTCCATTCCATTATTGTTTCTCTTACAGGGTACTTTTAAATTGTTGTTGAGTTGGTAAATATGAACATCACTGTTGTATAAATCAATCATTAATGTGGAACAACGATATCGCAAATCAATTATGATAATCTTAACCTCCTCTTAATTTACTCGCGCAAGACAATCCACAGAAAACACTGACAAAAACAATAAATTATACATAAAACAGAACTGTCAAACCGTTCACCGGAAAGTAGAAAAACATTGTAACAAGCTGAGGAATTGCTCACTGCGAGGTATATTATTCATCCTTTATTACAAAATAATAGCAATTGGAGTCAGTCTGTCTAACTTGTCTGAAATAATCTGAACCCATAACCAAACAATAACATCATTTGACCAGTTTGTTGCAAACGACTCTGAAAAACATTGTGGGAAAAGAAGAAATTGCTTTTAACAGGCAATTTCTCCTTTTCCCACAATGTTTTCTGCCCTACCAAAAGATTATTTTTCAATTTCATCACATTTTGATTTGTTGTCTGCAAACTCTTTCGATTTTGGACAGTCGAAGATTTGGCGTTTAGTAAAGTGTTAACAAGGTAAAGGACACTTCAGCTGGGGCTGAAGGGAGACTTGTAAACTCAATCTTAATCATGACACTGCTATCCACTCCCTCACTACTTAAATAGAATGCATTTTCTTTCCAATCCATCCAAGGTTTTTTTTTTTTGAACATATACTTCTTTTTTATAGCCTTTTACACAACCATTACCTTTTTGGTTTGGCTTGTATGGGGTTAACGCATTACTAAACAATAACCACATTTGACCAGTTTGCTGCAGACGACTCTGGAAACATTCTGGGAAAAGGAGAAATTGCTCTTAACGAGCAATTTCCCCATTTCCCACAATGTTTTCTGCCCTATCAGGTGATTAATTTCATCACATTTTGAAATGTCTTCTGCAAACTTTTTCAATTTGGCACAGCCTAAAATTTGGTGTTTGGAAGGGTAGTTAAAACTGTGTCAATTTTTTTTCATTTATAATAAGCTTTCAAAGCTTTCACCAGTACTAGGACAAGGACTCTGCAGTATCTTGCCCAAAGGCACCGCTATCAGGAATCTGCTGCACACTGATGTTTCAAGGGCCTACACCTTAACAGGAAGGTCATGCAAGACTCACTAAACTTCTTAATGAGACATTACAATGCGTACATATTTAATATCACCATTCCATAAAAAGCAAAAATTTGAACTATTGCCTTCGTTATACCTAACTTTGAAGACATTAATGTTTTACCAATGAGACACAACAATAAATAAGTTATTACAAGCAATTCGTTCTTCTGTCATAATGATTTATCTATCACAAGTATTTTGAATGCTTTTCTCATGACAAGAAGAACCCAAACTTCAAACATGTTAAATGACTTTCTAAGGGCTCATAGCAAGACTATATATAGTAGGTGCATCATGTTTGAAAAGGACTCACTAGAGTTTTGCATAAAACTTGTGAAAGGTTGTGGAATAAATACTTTTCTTTAAACACCTCTGTCCTTTTTCAAAAACCGTGTATGTTCGATTCTACATATGGGTAGAAAGCTCTGAAAAGCTGATGGTACTTCCTGACAGATTAAGATGACCCTCTTTAGCATTTGGAGTATTCAAGGGAGATAACCTAATAAACCATCCTTTAAAATCCCATTCAAGAGTTACTTACCTTTTACTAATCAAATTTTCAGACATTGCAGTCTTTGCAACTGCCATGGTTCAGACAAGAGTAACATTCCCCCTTGCTTACTTCATTATATTTTATCTAAATATCATATTTAGGTCTTCCAGATGATAGGATCTGCCCTATAATTCTTGAAAAATTGCACATCAAAAGACTATGATGAACATCATTTTCTTGACATATGAATAAACTATTCAACAAAACTCAGTCCCCAATGTTTGTCAGATGTTTGTTTGCAATATGGTACAGTAAGTCCTATACTTTTGTGAAGGCCTTTCTATAGTCCTGTACTAAACTCTGGAATATAATTTTTAAAAAGCAATGTCCTATATTGTGAAATTATTTGTCAGATTTTAGTTAACAATCCCTTTTGTTAAACCATTATGAATGTTCCTTTTGATGAGTTTTTGCAACTGGTCAATTCCAAAAAAATCTCCGGAAAACTTCTGGTCTGAAGCAATAGTTGAATACAATTATTACATCTGTACAGGGATAAATTAGATAATATAGTTTTAAAAAATAAAATTAGTATTAGCCTTTTTCATTCAACAAACTCCTGTGTTAAAATACAAGAGCTGTCTGTAAGACAGCATGCTTGACTATTTGGTAATGTCGGAGAGGGTAATAGGTCAGTGAAATATTGTTTCTAAAATATGAGTGTACAAACAATAATTCCTTACAACAGCTGTTGAGAAACGAACATGCATGCAAAATATTAACCAAGAACTTTTAAGTACAAACGGCTTAAATTCAAAACAAGAGATTTGAAACTTGGTCAGGGACCTTACATTATTACCCTGAACACAATCATGTGTGAAGTATCAACCCATACCATACAGTTGATCATAAGATACAAACTTGTATATAAAAACTTAACCAAGGTGTGACACCAACAGCAACGCCGACATCAGGGTGAGTAGAATGGCTCTCCTTATTCTTCGAATAGTCAAGCTTAAATTGGAAAATCTGCAATGATGGAGTACATCGGAATCGACAAAATGTTGACGGAATCAATTTGAGATGCATTATGCAGTAGATTGCCATTTGATAAAAAAAAATGAGTGTGGATTTTGTTAGCCAATCATTGCAAAAACATGCATCTAAGGAAAATACAGGTCAATTTTGGTAATTTGCCGGCAATTCCGGTCAATTCCTTGCAATAACCCTATTCCAGTGAACCGTATAAACTGAGGTATTGACCAATATCAATTCTCATATTCAATGAAGTCAATGTGATCTTATTCACTTGTCTCTTATCAAAATGTTACGAGGTTCATGTAGTAAAACAGTAAGTGGCTTGGAAGAAATAATGTGTGCAGTACTAGCTAGACAAAAACAGCATGGACGACGGTGCACTTACCAGTGATATATAACAGATATTTTGTTGAAACTGGCTAAAACTCTGATCTAACCAATCACCACTTCAGTCTATTTGGTCAAATAATCAATTCATAATAGTTTCGAACATTACCAAAAAAAAAAAAACCATGTATCAAGTATTTAAGTATATAAATGAACATAATAAAGGATTTCATCAATAAAACTTCATTTTCAGCGGTACACAGTTGCAAACTAAAACAAAAAAAATAAATCTCCAACTACCAGATTCTATATTGACACTTAAACCTTTGCAATATCAAATGCATTTTTCTATAGTCATGTCAGATTTAATTGAAATCATCTGCTAACAACAATTTCATTCAAAAATTTAGAATTATTTTTTTCAAGTTTTTTTAACTTGAAAAAAATAATTCTAAATTTTTGAATGAAATTGTAGACAAAGAAATATGGTCATTGCTCAGTTTGATTTACTTTTTTTCTCAATTTCAAATTACCATCTTTTTAGTGGCCACTAACTGCTTAATCATTCATTTACACTCTTACAAAAAATATGTATCAAAGTCACAAAACAACACCTAATTAAAGAAAACCTTACCCTCAGCTTCAAATAAAAAGGAACATTTTCCATGCAGTCCACATACTTCAACAGAAAGCAGAATCGTGAGCTCAGCAAAGCTCCAGAAATTAGGTTCAAACACTGATTGTCTAATTATAGGCAGCTAATCGGTACCGTTTATTGATAATTGTTGGGGAGTTCTGCATGTGCTTTCATCACTGTATCAGCTTCCACCTTTAGCTCATTATAGAACAATCCCTCGACTTTAACTCTTACAGTGCTGGAACCACTTCTTTATGCAAACAGGCTAGATCCAGGCCAGCCGCCAATTAATTTGGCGGCTAGCCTGAGATCTAACCTGTTTGCAACTCTGAGTATTTTACCTCATTGAAATTAAGCAGATATTTTAGGTTTTGGAAAGCAGATGACACAAAAATCTATTTTTAGAAAATAACCCAGGATTCTAAGGGTCAACAATTCCCTCTCTATAGGAGTAAGTGACTGGTCTGAATTGGAAGCAAGGGCAGACGACTCTTCATGCATGTGAACAAATGAGATTCTTTTATGAACAAGGGAGATAATCTGTTATGACCATGAATAAATGCTTCTTTTGCTACATTTGTTTCAGATGTCTTCTAGTGAAGGTGCGGTGAAATTATTAAATATGATATAAGGGTTCTGCATCTGTTGCAGACATCTTTTGAAATTGTTTCTGATAGGAGATTTGCTTTAACCCTTCGAATGCTTGGGTAATTTTCTAAGAAAAAGAGTCTTGTGTCATGTGCTTTCTAAAACCTTCAACATCTGCTTAATTTCAATGAGGAAAGATACTCAGAGTAGCAAACAGGTTAGATCACAGGCCAGCCACTAATTTACATGGCAGCTGGTCTCGTCAAACCTGTTTGCATAAGCATGAAGTCAGTTCCAGCACTATAAGGGTTTACGATAGGATAAAGATTATCTTGCAGATTTTCTTTAGATAAAGAATTTAGATGCCTGATAATAAAAAAGGATTACTATCCCGATTTATTTGTATTTTTCACTTTAATATATAATTTGTTTCTCTATATTGGGTTTTGTCACTGAGAATACAGTCAAAGTGGCTATTACCAAATGTTTGAAAGAATGTTGGTATCTCATGATTTTGTAAAACTGCTACAAATTGATTGAAAGATGACTGGTTATTATGAGACAAGCTCTTTATTCTTATTTGGTGATTAAACTCACTTTTACTCGGAGTCTTCATTGATACTTCTAAGTTCATATAAAAACGGAATAAGAGATGGCATCTCATTGTAGGGAAAAAGAAAAACTGATGACAAAAATATTCTCCTTTTGTCATTAAAGATCTACTCATTCACACATGAAGACATAGAAGAATGTACAATTTCCCGGTATTTGTTTTTCTTCAATTTGAACAAAGTGTTCAATAAATTCAGGAGGGAATTAGAAATTAAAGGGTCAAACATATTGGGGGAACAGATGGTCGAGATAGTAACCATGGTAACAATGTTACCTGTTCCTGTAAATTGACAGTAACTGATGGCTAATCAATCAGGAAAAAGACCCATTCACAAAGAATCTTTATCAATGATGTCACCACACAGAAGCATTGGTCATTGGTCAATAACAAGTGGAAAAAATTTAAATTCTGTATAATATACGTTTTACCAACAACATATTTCATAATTATCTTGCAGCAAAGTGAAATATTTTGGAGTGTGCATGAATTTAACCCATTACCAAACAATAACGCCATTTCACCAGTTTGTTTCAGACAACTCTGGAAAACATTGTGGGATAAGGAGAAATTGTCCTCAATAAGCAATTTCTCCTTTTCCAATGATGCTCTCTGCCCTATCAGAAGATTGTTTTTCAATTTCATCACATTTTGAAATGTCGTCTGCAAATTCTTTCAATTTTGGACAGTCAAATTGGCATTTGGTAAAGGTTTAAGCTATTATGCAGAGATTACAACAAACACACACAGCCGATAAACACCATAAACCTAAGACTCCAGAAAGACTTTTTTTTGCTTGTATGGGGTTCAACGCTGTGTCATCTTTGTCTCAGCTATAGGCCTTTTCAGAAACTGTTGTTATCTTTTCTTGAATACTCTTAATCGGAGATACAAAATTTTCGGTAGCTTCCAGTTTAAGACTTCCGGGTATTAAATAATAACAGCTGACATTGAGAAACATAGATAAACTGATGCGGGTATTTTAACAATGCCGTCGAAAGTCGTGTTTGTAAAAACTACATTGGAAAGATTGTTGAGGAGGGGAAATATCAAAGTATATCCTTACTTTGTGTTTACTCTCTAGCGGACAATTTACCCCGTTTCCCGAGATAAAACACTGTATACCAACGCGGTTACAACGTTGCGATTCATTTTTAGTGAGAAGAGTCGATCCTCTGCTAAAACATTAATTTAAGTATAGAATACGATGATGAAGATCTGTTTGATTATTGCCTTAACTTATGATAACATAATCTAAAATACATTTTGCAATCTAACATTTTCAAACGATGTTGTACCATGTAAATGCAAACACAATTAACAGATGATATGATGCAAGCTGATCAAACCTACTTAATAAATGTTCCACTTATTTATGGGACATTCCATCAAATTATGTCCAATAAGAGTGACAAATAAAAGTTAACCTATAAGAGATTATGGAATTGATTTTATTCATGTTTAATTATCGGACTTCAACAATGATTACACCTACCGAGTCAACATTAGATTCCTCTGATTTAAAACATGTCCATACCATTCACTCTACTTAGAATTACTGTTTCCAAGACCCTTCAAGCAGAACGATTTACCCTAATCTGACTTTGCAACGCCAATCAAAATATGCTTCCGTCATTATATAGCAACCAATGGCATGCCTCGAAGCCATAAAACACACAACTATGTGTCAACGAAACATGATGTGATGCGCGCCTGTGTATTTCGGCAAGCTTCAAAAGATACATATCTTTCACGTCGAGGGTTTTATTGCTTCTTTTATTGGTCAACTGCATAACGTAGGAAATAACATATACGATCTTTTTTTACCCTCTATATTCGACCAAATTCGCATCAACCCTTTATGAGTTATTTCCCTATGTTACTGAGTGTCAGGTGGTTTTGTTATGTACAAGGTTTATTCCCATTTTGCTAAAGTATATTTTACCAATTTTCACACCATTTCAGACAGAAGTTCCATCTCACCTACACGGAAAAATTTGGTTGTTTTTGACACTAACTGAGTAGAAAATCAATCCAACCTATAATCACTTTTTCTATGGAGGGTTGGTGGAAAAGAAAAATATGTATAAAGTGTAGATCCAGAAAAGAATATTTTTCTTATGTTGGTCTACACTATTTCTCGTAATATGCTTCTAACAAATTATGCAGATTCAGAATTATCTAAATCTTTTAAAGATATTTTAATCAATTAAAAATGAAATGAAAATATTTCTTTGAACTGTAGATCTTTTGGCAATTTAATCTGTAGATAACGTGGGAATTGAAACCTTTATGGGATGTAGACTAAATGGGAAGTCCTTATGTAGAAAATTCATTTGCCTATGTACTATGTTTCATATTTGTTGAATCCGTATGTCTTGATCTGCCGACATGTATTTTTAGTTTGTTCTGTTTTACCCCAAATAGTTATGACTTTATGGTTCATGCGATGTAATACAGAATTACATTATGTAAAATGAGGCTTCTTTTAAGCAACGAAAAAAAAAAACCTTTGGACCACCCCTGGTCTTTGAAGTAAACTTTTAAACAGACTTAAGAGTAAGATTCGGCAATAAGGGTTTATTTGGAACATTTCACTTACTTTGTTGATGACTTTTTGCCTTGTAATTATATTGATAAATAGTTCAAAGATTTGCTAGAAAATATTGTTTCTCTTACTTTGAACTTTAATTAATTGCGTAGTAATCTTTTGATTAAATGTCTCTTATAATTGTTTAACAAGAACGATTGTGTTTTTGTTTGAGTTTGTTTTGTAATTATTTATCATTAAAATGATAATCTACACATTTGTAATCTCTTTTCAATTCAATGGATTGTTGCCAGTTTTCCTTCTTAATTACATTCAAAGGGTCAATTAACAAACTTTGGCTATCACAGGGATTAAGAGTCTTGATGCAAATTAACACCAATCTGCCACGTTTGCACCATATGTTCTAGTCACACCCTTTATTGTTTAGCCGATCGAGAGATAGAGTAATTAACCATCGGCAATCTGAGGTCCTTTAAGAATATGAAAGATCTCCACAATCCTGTGTCCCTCGTTATTTAGTAAGCGTTATTTGAATGTAGTTTCAACAGGTGGAAAAATGGACTGGGACTGTTTTCATAGCCCGTAATATTTGGATACGATATATCATCAAAGGTAGGCTGACAGAGAACCTCATATAACAACTAATTCTCTATTTAAGGTACTTTATTTATACGACAAATTTGAATTTTAAGAAAAAAATATATACTTATTGGAGAAACATAACCTCTACACATTATTGACAAAAGTGCTGATGTTTGTTCTATCTTATTTAAAATCCGTAAATCGAATTTAATGCAAATTTGTAATAACATTCTAGAAATATGTGTTCCATTCATTCTTTCCTTCCATCAACCAGCCGATTAACACATTTTTGATCTGTCAAAGCATTTAATTCAGACAAAAACATTTACTTATTTGCCTTTTTTTCCACACAGAATGTCATGTTTTAACTGAACTGCGGTGCGCTATTCGGGTCTCATTAAATTCAATTTAATCTAATTTCCTTTTATAACGAGGCTTGGCAACAGCCAACAACAAATCATTCTGTTGATGTTTTCGTATGTAAATCTTTAATTTTAGTACATGAAGCTTATAAATTTCAAAATCCGATCGATTGCGATCGTTTTCTTTGCCTTTGCTCACGTTCTTCTTTCGAGATTAATACCCGGAAGTGAAGGTATTCCGAATGTGGCCCGATTTTTCAAAGGGAGACAAACCACGTTTCTGAAAAGGCCTATATCAAAGGTAAATGATAAGCAGTCTAACATGAGTTAACCCTTTCCCAAACAACAAATTTTCAACTGTCCCAAATTGAAAGAGTTTGCAGACGACATTTCAAAATGTGATGAAATTGGAAAATAATCTTCTGTTAGGGCAGAAAAGATTGTGGGAAAAGGAGAAATTACGAGCAATTTCTCCTTTTCTCACAATGTTTTCTAACGGTATCCGCTTTCTAAAGCCGTCTGCAACAAAGTGGTCAAATGTCTTTATTGTTTTGGAAAGGGTTCAGCAAAGTCAGTAATGTTTACTAAAATTGGCTTATATTTTGAGATGCAAATGCAGCCCCACTGCAAATCAAAAACATTCACAAAAAAAGGTTAATTATATATCCGGAGGCCACTTTGTACTTTTAAAAGAACTATTCGGTGAAAGAAAGAGATTTTTATTTGGCTGATAAGCTTCGTTATACTGTTGATAATCCGGTCGTTGTTAATCCAAATTATTCACCATTCGGACAGAATTTGAAGGGTATGGTTTATATCGTAATTAATTGTACTGTTTTATCCGGAAAATCTGCATTCCAGATCCGGACAATAATTCGGGAACCAACCTAGCTTTTAAACGTATATGTGTATTGCTTATCCAGAAACCAGTATAATTGTTTATTTGTGCTTTACCTATGCAAATTGACGATACAGTTGTCATATGCTGTAGCAGATGAGCTTCACATAATGAGTGACATGTAATGATCAAGCATACATGTCTTGAAAAATCATTATGTAACCAAATTTCTTGTTTTTTATTTTTCTTCCATTTCACGCTTTAATTTATATTATGATTACCCGTAAATGCAATACCTTAAATGACAAATAGTTTTGAATAAAGATTTAAGTCATCCACAAAGACAGTTAGCAAAATTTTATATTCCGATACATTTCAGTAAATACAAGATAGGTGGAATCATTTTAATTTGCTTCTAAGGACAGTTTTTTGCTTTTAAGACTGTTTGTTAAAATGCACATAGAAATAATTATAAGTGAGATGTCAATCACTGTAAGCTAACTGCACTTAAGACTTTTAATGAAACAGACCCAAGACTCATGACTGATGATAGTTTCTCAGTGGTTTTTCTTCAATTTGCATGTTAAAGGGGAAAAGTTAGCAGTATAAAGTCAAGGTTTAACACTATATTTCACCATACATAGAGAGAAAAAACATTATTCATCCTCACATTTTTCAAATATTTGGATGAAAAATATATATATAATCTAGAGATGGAGAATGGAGCCGAATAACATCGAATATTTCATAAAACAAAATCACTGCTTACCCTGGCATCCCATGATCCCGCTCCATATGGTTAGGGAGGGGCTGGGAGGGCATCCTGGGACTTGGAAGACGTATTCTGTCCAGTATTGCGTTCCCCAATAAGAAAAGAAGTCAAGCAAGAGTTCTTTGATCACCTATGCCTCACCTGAAATAACAGAAAATTATGTTTTTATTTCAATTAATTCTCGTTTTTTTAAAAGAAAACAAATAAAAGGTCATATTAAATTTTTACCTTATATCCTAATTTGAAATCATAAGCAGACTGTGGCATAATCTAAGGAAATTTGTTGGGTTTTTTTCAGATGATGGTTAAATTTAGCCATTTTAAAAGATTGCATGATACTTGTAAAGGTTTATTGACTTGGCCAAAATGCTTTTCTGAGTCGCTTGCTACAGGTGCACATAAAAATAAACAAACACTTGATTACGACTGTTTATTGCATAGAGTATCTACATCCTACATCAATCATTAAGAATATTTTGGGTTGAACTTTAAATTGTTCTTTTAATTTCAATATATATGGGGTTTTACATCACATCAACATTATATCTCTTACGCTGCAATGCCAGACTCTAAACACAGAGGGAGACCCCATACTCAACTACCAATAAGGCCTGGTCAAGCTGGGTAGAACAATCTGCCCTCAGTTAGTCAGTGATTTCAAGCTCTGGACTCTAACCACTAGTAGTCCACAGAGGTTCTCTTAACAACTCAATTATGTATGCATGAATTTTAACACAACTGCAACAGATGGTTCAAGAAGCAGATAATTGCTCTAAGGTATAAATCTTTCAGACAAAGTTGTTCAAACATACATCATAAAGGATCTTGCTCTCCAATCAATTTTATTTTTTAAATAAAATAAGGTATGTTTAAGGTCAAAATATTAAGGAGTAATCAAAAGGAGAGTTCTAAGTGATATCCTTTCCATGCAATTTTCAGTAATTCTTTTTAAAAATGGTACATGTCACAATGAATTACACAATAAAATTCACACAACAGAACAGAACATAAATCTATTTGACAAGTACATGGTACATAGTCCTGTTCACATAAAAATATAATTTGGATTTAAGGTTGTGATCACTCTCTCACCCCTTCCCCCTCTCATCTCTCTCCCTGCTCTCTTTCACACACCGTCACACAAGAAGAGGGAAGATTAAAGTTTAATGCCCATTTCAACAGTATTCCTCTTGCATCGCAGTGGTCAGTGCACCTATCAATGCTTCTGTAATCTGGTGTTTTATAAATATCAATCTTGCACAGTATTCTTTCCACGCCACTGACTGCTTTACCAATAAAATTACATCACTCTATATGATTGTGAAATATTGTTTTAGTCCACTGTCTGCCTTCCCAAATAATCATTGATCAGTCATTAGAGACAAACTGATCATGTTCACTGTTGAATTCACTAAAGCAGATGTAAAAATATAATAGAAGAATCAATGTAACAGTATTTCATTAAAATTCTGAATACTCAACTCTCAGCTACTCTGAGCTATTGAGACTGTGCAACGTAAGCATGATAAATATTATAATAAACCTCAGGATCTGGTGGAGTGATAACCATACATATGTCTTGGACTTGAGGGACCAAAAACACATTTGACTTCAATAGAGGCTATCTATTTTACTGTGTAGTTTACTTTGGCAAGGCAACATTTACTGGCTACATATTGGAAGATTATATGTTACTATAATAATGATCAAGAGTGAGTGCTGTAAATTATTGGAAATCCCACTGCCGCCAACTTATTTCAACATTTAGTGTCCTTCATCATAACATTATTTCCTTATCTTGTACTGGTAGACTATCAAGGAACACAGAATAAAACACTTTAAAGTAAGTGCTATAGAATACATTAAGGGACACAGCCAAGTGAAACTGAGTTTTAAGAGGTGTAGGATAGACACAGTTTGTTTCAAACTTTGCTCACAGGTTTAGTTGGCTATGACTTAACTTTTCAACTCATCTCACTATGTGAAATTGAGTTATCACAGCTACATACATTATAATACATTACTTTTTCTTCTTTTTAAGTGGACACAAAAGGTAGGAAAAGAAGTCTTAAACACCAAATAGTGATCAATACAAAGTTTGATTGCACTTAAATTTGTGCTGCAGATTTAATACTTATCATATTTAGTAAGATATTTTGATAGGATGCACATTAAATATTTGAGTGTTAGATATCTATGGTCATTAATTGTACATTCATGATAAATAATAGGTGTGATTTTATGAAGCGCCTTGATTAACGTAAGGATCAACTTCTTATTATAACCTTGAATGTTTGATAATACAAATAAAGCGGACCATTGAATGGGCCGAGTTGACCGTCTGAAATAGACATTAGGCCGAGTTAACGGTATTCGAGTTAACCAATTTACATTACAGTCAACTCGACAGTTTCGGATCATCGACAGTTCCGGATCATCTTATGTTTATTGTCAAATTTCTATGAATGCGAATAAACTCTGGCCTTAAAAACTTAACAGTCATTTAGCATATTCATTTAGCTCTTGACAAAACCAAGTTGACATTTCCTCTTCTGGTAAAGCGATCACAATCAATTTGGAACGGTTAATTAAGACCGAGACAAGTCACCGGAAGTTGACCTAATTTCACCGATATTTTTTTTCGGCATTTTAGATGTAATTTAAAAAGATAATGTGCACTACACATTGACATCATTTGTAAGAAAAATTATAATAGAATGTATTTATGCAAAATTTTCACGCTAAAACGGGTCTGGGATTGTATAATTGCATGATGAATGAAGGCAGGTGAACTCGACAGTTTCGGATCACCTCTTTGATTTATAGGGGTCGTCTCAACATTACTTCCGGTCATTCTCGTACGCTCTTTAAAGTAAAAAGTATTATAATTCTTTAAAGGGAAATCACACAAGGCATGTGTTTGATGAAAATAAAGTATCAATTGATGATATTATTTTCTGTTCTTATTGTCTCTTTGTGAAGTTAACCCTTTTTACAATAAATGATATGACAATTAACGTGATTCGGAACTGTCACATTTGATCCGAAACTGTCGCGATGACCCCGATCTTGTTTTCTTCAAAAACTGAAAAATGGTAAATAAAAGCGGTAAATCATTGGTATGAATAGACAGAGGAAGAATTTTTCGTTAAATTCATATGTTAATTTCTACAGTCAATTGGTTGATACAAGAAAAAACGATCTTTTATCTATTAGTGATCCGGAACTGTCGAGTTGACTGTAGTTAAGTGTTTAGGGTTCATTTTGGTAATGATTCACATAATAAGAAGGATTCATGATGAATGCATAAATATGCAGTAAAACTTAAATAAGATACATGAACATGACTTGACACAGTCATTTCATTTAACAAGAACATTCATATGAAAATTCTACATTTTTTTATTTACATTTCCCCACCCACTTGCCTAGCAGAGTCTTTGTTCTTCATTGAAGTGAACTTTCGTTAGTGCACGACATAAAACAAACGAGAGCTATTTCATATCAAGCGAAATTATATTACCTCAGATATGCATTTGGGCTAAATTGATTTAGTCAGTCGTTTCTGAGTGTTTGTTAGGAAAAAGTAGCCAATTAAGAACGGGAAGTGCAATTAATATAATTTTTGTATTGCATGCTGGGATATTTTTAGGCGTTTCGATACCAGTAAAACTCGTAACATAAACAACGAGCGGAATATTAGAAAGATACTTTTTGTCATATCTCTTGAATTGATTTTACATGTTTAAATATTTTTATGCATATAAGAATATTTTTGATTTATTTCTTATTTTTTGAATGATTAAAGTCTTCAGCAAAGACATGGAGATACAATTATAATTTGTAGCTTACGATTCAGTTTAGGGAACGAGAACAACAACAACAACAACAACAACAATAACAACGTTAGGAAAATCATTTCCTGGTTATTTCTTCATGCGGCTTTAAAGATGTTTCTTGGGATGCTTGCGTGGTTTGTGTTGATGTCAGTTGTTTTAATCCACGCATCAAACATCGACGTCATAGAAATACGCGTTGACACATCTCGAATTGCTCGAACAACGAACAAACGCTTCGTCAGTGTTGCCATCGACACCGGGGTGCTAAGAAGGCACTGGGGGAAGTTTGACCCAAGGTAAAGTACACGCACATTGATGAGGCTACTTCACTGGTTAATTTTGCTGAATGACATTGTTGTTAAATGGGGAACCTTGAATAATGTGTTTCAATGTGTAAAAGTTTGGATAAATTAGATTTGTATTTGAAGAATAAGAGGTATAGTATACAATATATACATACTCCAAATTATTCGACATGAAGATTGCTTTCTATTTTTTGATGGGCCAATCTAACGTCGAAATTTCAAAGGATCCAAATTGTGTCAGACTTTTTGAATTCTTATTTTAGGATTAAAAGCACAAAATGGCCATACAAAGTCAATTGATAAGACAAGATATGTAAAATAGTTTTATATACCATCAAATATGGCATCAATTGTCGTTAAACAATTGAAAGAAAACACTATAATAGGTTTTTTGCATTCCAGTGCTCATGCTTAAGAGCTGGGACATGGGAACCCAAGGCGATGTTACCAGCGGGTACCCGAGTACCCGAACTAAATAAGATTCTCCCTTAGACTCAAGTCTGAACAATGCCTAACAAACTTATTGTATTTTCAAAGTTTAGAAAGTTATGTCCAGTCATGGTTATGTAAACTCTTCAGTTTGTCGGGGTAGTGTGACATTTGATAGAACGTGTGCAATGCAAATGGACGGGTTTTTTAATGGTAACACAAGATCGGATCATTGGCACTCATTGACAAGTGAATCATACTTTACTAAATTATCCCCAAACATAACATGTAAATATCTGTCACAAAAACCATATATACTCTCCAATGCTGCTCCTCAGTCATCAAAACCAAGTTGCTTTCTGAAAGCTTACATCAATATTCCATATTGAAAATCTGATAGGTCGCAATTAATAACGTTACCTCTCTTGCAAGTGACTGTACCACATATAATTGTGAGTAATGGTTCCAGGCCCTTATGACTAACTGCGATGATCGGAACAAAAAATGTTGATAGCTTCGGTAGCTGATGAGCAGTCTTCAATTTGGAGAGAATATAGAGTGCATGTTCCATATTTATACATATGTTGAAAAAATTATTTGGGGGATAATTGATTGCTAGTTTGGGATTTAGAAACACATGATTCTATTATTCACTCGTCAATGAGTGCATATTCACACATTTCAAATGGATTTTTAACCCGGGTAAAAGTAGCGTCGGGTAATGGGTAGTGATTTGCTACCCAGGTAGTGGCCTTTACCCGGCCCGTACCCGGGTACTCGAGTACCGTTCCAGCTCTAGGCTTGAGTGACAAATCGGTATTAAGATTTAAGATGTAATTAATATGTAAATTGGTTAAAACTTCAATTCAGTAAGTTTCACGGGGGCAAATGTCCGTATACCGAAAATCGTCACCTAGTGTTAATTAAACCATACTTACAAAGTGAATATGAGGGATTCAGACATGTTAAGTGCAAGGATTAATTAGAAAAGGATTCATTCACAACTTTGAGTAAAATAATTTGTTAATTCACAATAACAATGGTAATATTGGTCTTCAAATGTTGTGACAAAAATTTTGTTGTGCCCTTCACCATTAGATAAATCATTCAAAAGTTTGATGTACCAGGAGATATTGCCTGATGCAAACATTTCTCAATATTGCCGATAGCGTCAAATTAGTTTGACTAACTGTTAACTTGACAGGTCCGGATCATCTCACGTTTGTTGTCGAATTTTAGGAATGCGATGAAACTTTTGCCTTTAAAACCTAATGGTCATTTAGCGTTTTTATTCAGATGCTGACAAAACAAAGTAGACATTTTCACTCTGTTCAACCAATCACTGGAACAGTTAAAAGATAAAGAGCGAGACAAATGGCAGGAAAGCTGACCCAATTTCAATAAAAAAAATTTTGTCAATGGATTGGCTCATTTTATGAGATATATAATGGGTACTAAAAAATTGACCGGATTTGTAAGAAAAACTATAACAGAATCTAAACAAAATTATAACAATGTATTTATTTGAAATTTTCTTTCTTTTGAAAAAGGGACTCTGAGGTCTGCAATTAGATAATTTTATGAAACTTGACAGTTTCAGATCACCTCTTTGACAAAAGGGGATTGTCTCAACATTATTTGGCTGTTATCATAGTTACATTGTTGCCAGGAAAAAGTAAAATGATTCATTAAAGAGAAATTGTACCCGTGCATGTGCTTTGATAAAACTGAGTATTCATATATGATAATTTCCTTGTGATTTCAACTTGTTACAGATCATTGAAAGTTCAAACTCTTGCATCAGCCCTGACACCATGCTATTTACGAGTGGGTGGGACTGCAGCAGATTTCCTGATATTTGACGATGGTACAGCTAGCACAGAACATGCCAGTGTTGACAAACAGATGCAGTCAAACTCCTCCCATAAAGCATATCTAGAAACTGCTTCCAAACTAAACAACAAAGTACAATCTGCAATACTACAGCCTAGCGTTGTTTTAAGGTCAAAGAGAGATGTTGGTCTTGATAAGGACCTTACAAACTTCACCATGTCAGGTTTGTCATTAGAATGCTGGGTTATTTTCTAAAAATAGATTTTTGTGTCGTCTGCTTTTCAAAACCTTTAATATCTGCTTAATTTTGTTGAGGAAAGCTACTCAGTGAAGCAAACAGGTTAGATCAATATACTTGACTGCTGGCCTGGATCTTACCTGTTTACATAAGCATGAAGTTGGTTTCATTACTAAAAGGACTTTTTCATGTTCCTTATTTCAAACAACTGTAGAAAGAAATCATTATGACAAAAGGAGCTCTTGCTGTTCATAAGAAATTCATCCTTTTGTCTGAATGTTTTGCAACAAGTCAAAGAGAATCATACTGATGCTGTTATAAATTTGTTTTCTACTGATGCTGTAATTCGAAGGAATGAATTAATAGATTTGGTATTATAAACTATTTCCTCCTATCAGCTTCTGTTGTGAGGTGTTTTGAATTGTGTACCGTATAATGATATGCAATTTTCATATTGTGAATTTCTTCATCTACTTTTTTTTCACAAAAGTATTTTCAAAACTCTAATTTTGACTTCTAAGACTTGAAATAAGTTTCTTTATCGAAAGATAAACTACAACTAAGTCTTGTTAACTGTTCTATCATATTTCACAATGTGGACTACAGTGGTTGAGGTTGTAGAACATTGGCATTGGTCATGAGTTTGAATCATGTGGCTTGCAGGGTACTCTGCAACTTCATTAATCTAGATTAAGCATGAGTTCTGGTTATGTATCCTAGGGCTAAGGGCTTTTTTTCCCTTGAATTGGGAAGAGGCCTAGGCCTTTTTGAATTTCGGAGGTGTTGTCGTTGAAATTGCCGAATCGGGAAACCCAAAAGCTGGGATGGGTATGATTTAGAATTTTTCGGGAAAACGGCATGATTTTAAAGATATTTTCAATTGCATCGGTGCCTTTTATAGGCCCCTGTTAACACTATAATGCCCTGTATCTAGGAAGCAGAATCAAAAGTGTTTTATCCAAGTTTTAAGAACTTGTTTCTAATTCAATGTTACTGTAAAATAGATAAGTTAAAACTTAACATAAACAATTTGATTTTTCTGTTGTTTGTTTCAGCTGAGTTATACGATGAGTTGCATAAATTTGTGTCAGATGTGGGCTTTGACCTCATCTTTGACCTGAATGTTCTCCTGCGTCGTGGCAACAGTTGGGATCCTGGTAACGCAATAAAGCTTCTCAACTACACAGCCTCAAAGGGGTATAAAATGGCAGGATGGGAGCTTGGAAATGGTATGGAATCTTTCGATGTTTCAAGTTATTTTTTTGACAAAAGTGAAAGACTTTCAATAGTGTTGCAGAAAACCATCAATTTCTTCTTGATATTGTCACAGTTATATAAACTTTTTGTTTGCTTGAATCAGTTATTAAAATGCATTAACAGTGTTTCATTAATATTGTGATGCCTTCATAATAGATGAAGGAAAAATCCAACTTTAACAACTAGGATGAACCCATGGCAATCTATCAGTATAAAACCTCCCTGACTTAGAGGAAAAAGTAAAGAACTTGAAATCACAGGGCTCGTTTCTGCGTCAGTCGGCTTAGAGTCTATCTCTGATGACAATCCAAATTGACCAGTACCTTGATTCCAACATGAATATTTTGCATTATATGATATTATATTTTGGAACATTTCCAGAGTTCCAAAATAAAGACCAGAAATAAAAAAGTATTTTTCTCAAAAATATCTGTTGTTGTAATGAGAAAATTCTTATAGATTCTCTGATGAATATGTTATTATTTTAACAATTTTTTTTTTTTCATCTTTTGTATTACAGTAATTATTTTTAAATATTGTTGAAAAGTTGGGGGAATTAACTCCACTTAAGTCTTGCATATATCTTCTAGTTCAGTTAGATGTTTCCATTGAAACAAACCAGACCACTTTATGGAAATTCGTTACTTATCAATCATGAAAGCAAAAGGAGATGACATAACATTTATTGATTTGAAAGACATTTTCAATATTAAGAATAAATCAACAAGTCAGGGTTGGTAAACTCTGATTTTGATTAACTAATAGATACCAAATCCTTTTCTGCAATTGGCTGTATAATGTTTATTTAGGGTATTTCATTAAAAAATTCACTTGTCTATCAATGTGATTTGACAAACTAGGCATTATGGACAATTGATTTTGCCATCCCTTACAAGACAACTATGATGAGTGCCTATAACATAGGATTTATTTCATAGTCTTTGAAATAATGCATGTGGATTACCATAATCATCTCCTCTTAGATAAAACATTCTGAATTGAGTAATTGATTTATTCTCTCTCCTCATTTGAGAAAAAAGTAATGATTCAAAAGGAATGTATCAGCAGACTTTAAGTGTACATGTATTGTAATTGGACTGGAAGCAATGTATTCTTGAAAGGAGAATTATTTTAGGTCGAAAGAAGTAGATACATGTTACTAGGAATTTCCAACTGCACATTAAACTATTGACAATAGGTTTTGGGATATATCACCAGAAAGAACAAATTGCATCTTCCCAGACAAACCATACATCAGTCCTGCTTTGTATTTTCTACTAACAATCTTGGTAAAAGCCGTCTGTTCTCTTCTTTCAAGAGCCTGATGATACCCTCTTATTTGTTGGGAAGAGATATATCCCGCCTGCCCAGCTTGTCCAAGATGGCCGCTCTCTTCGAAATCTCATGCAGCGGTTCCCTGCTTTTAAAGACAATCTTCTCCTGGGCCCATCTGTTTGCCAACTCTCCAATCTGAAGCGAATAGCTTACTTTAGCAGGTGAATTCTGTTTGGTTTCTCTCAGTCTACTTGCACGGGTATGATTGAGTGGTGTAACCCTAAGCTAGTGGTAGGATGTAATAAGCGGAGCATATACAGAACTGTTGTCTTGGTGTTGTTAGGATGGCTCCATGATCAAAGTAAAAAACAAATATTTCATAAAGGGTTAGATAACAAGAATGTTATTAACATAGTGTTTACATTATTTATGATTTAATGTGTAAACAGGACAAGCTGTGTCTTTATACTGTTTCTAGACTGTTAATCCTTCTTCTTCATGTATACACAGTTTGCTGCAATTGTTAGAACAAGTTCTCCTTTTTTCAGCATGGTTTGTACCAAATATAGCTTAGAAAATAATTATTGTCATAATAAGGGCTTGGACTGGTACTCAAGTACCCGGGTATGGGCCAGGTAAAGGCCACTACCCGGGTAGCAAAATACTACCCATTACCTGTTATTTTAAACAGGGTTTAAAATCCACTTGAATGTTTGAACAGAGACTTGTTGACTCAGACTTTTCTAAATCCCAAACTTGCATTCAATTATCCCCCAAACAATTTCTTAACACATGTACAAATAATGTCATACACACTCTATATATTCTTCAATTTGAAGGCTGCTAGAAAGCTATCTAAACTTTTTATTATTTTGTACCAATCATCGCAGTCAGTCTTAAGCGCCTGGAACCAATACTCTGGTAACATTGTCCACTGCGACATCTGGGATTTTCATATCATATCGTATTGTCGTATTTGTTTTACATCGATTGTGAAGGAAGCTGAAAGCTTGTTCAAAGCCATTCTCATTGACTGCTTCCTTGATACTAAACCAGTAATCGCGCCCGTTTGTGGGTTAGTCCAGGAAATTTTCACCCTGCCTAACGGGGATTAGAACCGGGACCTTCGGTACAGGAGCCCGACACTCTACCCTTGCGCCAATGTCACCCACAATAAGGAATATTGATGTAGGCAATTTAGGGCTCCCGAAAGCAGCATTGGGTTTGATGGCTGAGTGAGTTGTTGTGGCAATTGCCTTCTAGTTTTCTTTAAGAAAAGTTTAAACCTCTATTTAGTAATGATAGGGTAAATAAAGTCAATTTATTGATAAAACTCTCTAGTAACTTAGAACATCTTCATCGTATTTATACCTCGCCACTTTCAAACCATTTCTTAATACATTTCTGTATATCATAGAAATAATAACTTCAATTAATAGCTAACAACTTTATTTTTTGCATAAGTTAGATACTTTTTAAGACACAACTGTAGGAGATGACTTAACAAACCATTATGTCTTGGGATGCAATTTGCTATACTAAAACATGTTTCCAAGTCATTATTAAAGCAAAAGAGTGTCTCTCATTCGTTCACTGTGTTTCGCTGATACTTTCTGTTTTTGAATCATATCAAATCCACCCCCAAAGCAGACATGCCTGTAGATGCTATCTCACTGATCATTTCAAGGGTTTAATGCAAGACTATAGTAGGTATTCACAAACATGAAGCACTTACTATATATACAGTGAAGCCTCGTTTATCCGGACCCCGATTATCCGGATGTCTCGCAATCCGAACGAAATTGAGAGGGAACGGAATTATTTGGCCAGTTTGTTGCAGATAACTTTTGAAAACATTGTGGGTAAAGGAGAAATTGCTCGTGACGAGCAATTTCTCCTTTTCCCACAATGTTTTCTGCCATATCAAAAGATTATTTTTGAATTTCATCACATTTTGAAATGTCGTCTGCCAACTCTTTTAATTTGGGACGGTCGAAAATTTGGCGTTTGCTAAAGGGTTATAAGTATACACGTGCATGCAGACCGTTTATGTCTTAATGTTTATAAGAACATGGTCTGCTTTATTAGTCCGGATGATTCGGTAATCCGGGCATTTTGTTGGGAACTGACGTGTTCGGTTTAACGAGATATCACTGTAATACCAGTGCACTGGGCTCTCAATTTTGTCCTTTGGTAAGACTGAATGGTGATTACGGGGAAATGAAGGGATTTAATATTTATTCCTCACACTATAACACTTGAATGAAATGCCTCTGTTGCAAAAATGTTTACAAACTACTTTAACAAAGGGATATATTGCATCTTATAATTAATTTGTACCCATATAAAACACATTTCTTACGCATATTATTAAAACAATATTGTTGTTTTGTACTACAAATGCCCTAATGAGAGAGTGGCTAATCTTGATTATTATTTTGTTCAATGATAGAACCCGATGACTACACAGTTTTCTATGGCAAGACTTATATTCCGCCAGCTCAGTTAGTGAGAGATGTGAGGGCCATGAAAAGTCTTATGTCTTGGTACCCGGCATGTGATCCTTGTGTTATACTGGGCCCATCTGTTGTACAGCTGGATGCTGTCAAGCGTATTGCTTATTTCAGCAGGTGATTAATGCCAGTAGTTCAACTCTAGCAATGCTTGTGAGCAAAAATGAATTTTTGGTTGGGGTTTAATACTATGTGAGCAGTTATGCAGAAACTGCCCAAAACAGTTATTGGGTAACTCTACTAAACAAATTGGTTTTCTAGATTTTACTTTTTTTCATTGATCCTTGTGCTCTGAAGTAGTCAATTCTGGGTTTGTCACTTTGTTTCTGTATGTTGTCTGCGGGAAAGGAATTCAAAATCATTGGCTCTACAGTGGACTAGATAAGTGAGCTAGTTAGAGGGCTTTTTCCGTGCAGAGTTTAAGAGATATCATAGAATAATTCTATATTGTTGGTTCTCATTAGAAATGTCTCCTCGATAGAATTATAATGAGTACAAACAATTAAGGTGTTACAAAAGCAATAAAGGAGGTTGCTATGGCAACTCTCTTCTTATCTAGATCTCAGGTGTTAGGAAATAGGTAAAGGTAAATAGTGAAATAAAAGAGATAGAGATCATTAATCTTAGTATTTTACCACCTCAAGGTAAAGGTAAATAGTGAAATAAAAGAGATAGAGATTATTAATCTTAGTATTTTACCACATCAAGGTAAAGGTAAATAGTGAAATAAAAGAGAAAGAGATTATTAATCTTAGTATTTTACCACATCAAGGTAAAGGTAAATAGTGAAATAAAAGAGATAGAGATTATTAATCTTAGTATTTTACCACATCAAGGTAAAGGTAAATAGTAAAATAAAAGAGAAAGAGATTATCAATCTGTGTTAGGAAATAGGTAAAGGTAAACAGTGAAATAAAAGAGATAGAGATTATTAATCTTAGTATTTTCCCACATCAAGGTAAAGGTAAATAGTGAAATAAAAGAGATAGAGATTATAAATCTTAGTATTTTATCACATCAAGGTAAAGGTAAACAGTGAAATAAAAGAGATAGAGATTATAAATCTTAGTATTTTACCACATCAAGGTAAAGGTAAATAGTGAAATAAAAGAGATAGAGATTATAAATCTTAGTATTTTATCACATCAAGGTAAAGGTAAACAGTGAAATAAAAGAGATAGAGATTATAAATCTTAGTATTTTACCACATCAAGGTAAAGGTAAATAGTGAAATAAAAGAGATAGAGATTATAAATCTTAGTATTTTATCACATCAAGGTAAAGGTAAACAGTGAAATAAAAGAGATAGAGATTATAAATCTTAGTATTTTACCACATCAAGGTAAAGGTAAATAGTGAAATAAAAGAGATAGAGATTATAAATCTTAGTATTTTATCACATCAAGGTAAAGGTAAACAGTGAAATAAAAGAGATAGAGATTATTAATCTAGTATTTTACCACAGCATTAAGCAGCTTGTACAGAAATTGCATATTTTTTACAGAACCCAATGCTTTTCACCATTTGATTGGGTTTCGACTCGAAGCAGAACAGCTTGCAAAAGATTACATTCAGATGGGAAAGATCCTCGCAAATTACAGGGAATTTCAGAACACAACAATACTTGGTCCCTCTACAACACGTCTTGTGAAAAAAAATGTTGATGAGTATTTTGAAAGGTGATTTTAAGAAAATTGAGTAATTCTTATTCATTTTTGTTGATTTTAATTGGTTTAGATTCAATATCTTTCTAATTAGAAATTGAAATTTGTCAATGAATGCTCCATGCATCCAAAGGGAAGTTTAGTTAAGATAAGGTTTCATTATCTTGTGCTTGTTGGTTTTTATGATTAAACCCTCATTTTGCCACATTTATTTCAACTACCATCGGCTGTGAAGTTGAGATATGGGTTGCCTTAACTTTGATGTTTGTGACTAAATCCTTGTTAGTTCAGGTGGTAGGGTGTCTGAGTTGGAATACAGGGGTCCTCAGTTTGAGACCTTGCACAGACAAATTTTTGTTCCGATGTTCAAAGTCATTGCAGCAGCATTTATTTGTCTCTCACTACCGGTAAATTATGTAAAAGAAGCAGTCAGCAGCTAAGTACTGGTGAGGAAATGCTAGGAGCATGGATACTGACTGCTGCAACATGAGAAACATTGTTGAAAATGATATTAAATGACAATTCATCACTAATTGATTGTAGAGTAATACATTTAACATATTTTGAAGCACAGAACACCATTCCCTAATATTTTGATCATGGACTAGTGGTGGATACAGGAAAGCTGTTACATAACTGATAAGTTGTTGATACTACCTCAGACACTATGCAAATGAAGAAAATGATATACATTTGTATAACACTTCATAATTCATTGGTGATATATGGTAGAAATCATCATGCTATAAGTAGAATTTGCATTTAATGGATTTCTTCTTTTGTCACAGAAGTTTCAAGAATTCTCCTATCATTGTATGAAAGATTTTATAAATGACATTACTAATGCTAAATGTTAAATACATGGTCAATTTATGATCTTTGCAGATTTTTGTCAAGTGGAGGCAAGGATGTTGTTACTTCATCTACATTTCATCAGTAAGTAACACTTATTTCTTTCTTCTTATTTTACAGGTATGATCTTTCTCCTGTTTATCATGATTATTACTTATTAACCTGTTACAGGGTAAATTTATGACTGGTCCAAATTGAAAGCAATAGCAAAGGACAAAAGGGAACATAAGAGGATGATTTACTTAGTTGGAGCAATACAAAATCATATTTTATTTCATAATATAAACCTTCAGCCCAAAATTAATAGTATTACAAATAACATAATACACCCTCTGTTTAGCGTTGAATGTCATTTCAACACTTTAATAACAACTTTTCAATCTTCATGCAATTTTCTCCTTGTTTGTGGTTTTATTATGATACAAAACTCAGGATTAATTGTTTTTCTCTCATTGTTGATTATACTATCTACATGTACTTGGTAAACAAACAAACAATAGATAAACTTCAAATTATTTAGTTACAATCTGTGCTCATTGGTACATAGAAGAAATCAACTTATGATATACCTTTTTCCTACAAAGTTTGCAAAAATTGTTTTTGTACAAATTTATTTTATGAGTTGTGGATATAACAAGTTCATTGCTTTACATACACATACAATATGTAATTATAATTAAGTAAACTTAATAAGATTAATTAGCGTACAATAATGGAGGCTTGTGTGACATCGCTATATTCCTCTATATAATAAAATGTTTAATTCAGTATAACTGAACACTCTTCATTACAGGTACTATATAGATGGGAGAACAGCCACTGTTGACGACTTTACCAATCCGGACGTCCTCAATGTTTTATATGATGAAGTCCAAATGGGTGTTAACTTGACCCGGCAATCAGGCTCTAAGGCTGCTCCCTGGATTGGGGAAACCAGCTCTGCCTGGGGAGGAGGGGCGGAGGGCTTGTCGGATAGATACGTGGCAGCTTTCATGTATGTATTATATATGGGTTTTACATCACATCAACATTATTTCAGTTATGTAGCGATGCCCGACTCTTAATGATGGAGGAAGACCCTATACTCAACTGCCCATAGGGGCTGGTTAAGTTGGGTAGAACCATCGGCATTCCGTAAGTCAGTCGGGAGATCATGTATGTATAACAGCAGATGTACGTCTATGTTTGTCTATGTTTGTTTGTCTGGGTTAGATTTTTTCATTTTAGATAGCTTCAACAGTAATTCCCATTATATTCAGTGTTCGTGTTACTTTATGCTTTTGCCGATTCCTTGCGACCTAGGCCATCAGAAAACCGAGTCCTAGTTTTTTATAACAAGCAATTTCTCTTTTTGTCTCTTTTTGTCACAATATTTTCTTCCCAATATTATATATATATATATATATATATATGGGTTTTACATCACATCAACGTTATTTCAGTTATGTAGCGATGCCCGACTCTTAATGATGGAGGAAGACCCCAGACTCAACTGCCCATAGGGGCCCAATATTATAAAGGCAATATATTGTTCACATTTAAAAATTGTTGTTGGCTCTTTCTTTCAAATATGTCCTGAAATGGGCCTCAGAAGCAAACTCCTTTTGAAATCGCTACATCATCTTGTGAATGCATATTTTACCTTGGTTTCTGTGCATATAAGACATTGCATCGTAGTTTTATTGTTATCACAAATAATCTCTTTTATAAGCCAATCCTTGAACTCCTAATCCTTCAACCATGACTTCTAACCGTTTCTGGCATGTTTTGTTTTCTTCGTAGCCGACATTTTACAATGGACAGATTTCACTAAAATCATATTTACAAAAATAAATGCAAGAGAGAGGTAATTTATGTACAACCAGTCAAATGTGAATGCTTACTGATATCAATAGTTTGAGATTTTAGTTTACTCATATTTCATTGTATAGTTACTTTTACTAATGAATAGGTATGGAAGGTAGAAGCTTATTGGATTCCACTCCTATGATACAACAAGAGATTCAAGACAATACAAATAAGGGCCCTCTGTAGCCTTGTGTTTAGTGTACACTGACTTTGAAGCCAAAGGTATAACCCTTTACCAAACACCAAATTTTTGAGTGTCCCAATTTGAAAGAGTTTGCAGAGGACATTCCAAAATGGGATGAAATTGAAATATTATTTTCTGATAGGGCGGAAAACACTGTGGGAAAAAGAGAAATTGCTTGTTAAGAGCAATTTCTCTTTTTCCCAAAATGTTTTTTAGAGTTGTCTGCAACAAACTAGTCAAATGTCATTATTGTGTGGTAATGGGTTAAACCAATCTCATTGACTTTTGTCGATGTTCTATTGTAGGTGGCTAGATAAACTTGGTATATCGGCAGCATGGGGAGTTGATGTAATCATACGTCAGACATTCTTTGGTGGACATTATGCGCTTTTGGATTCCAATACATTGGAACCCAACCCTGTATGTATACCTGTTAACCTTTATAGGGCTGATCAACTTCATGCTTATGGAAACAGGTTAGATCCAGGCCAGCCTCCAAGTAATTTAGTGGCTGGCCTTTGATCTTAACTGTTTGCTACTCTAAGTACATGTATCTTTCAACAAAATGAAGCAGACATTTAAGGTTTAGGAAAGTAGATGGCGCAAAACTATATTTTTAGAAAATTACCCAGCATTCTTAGGGTTAATTCAGATTTTATTGAGCAATGGATAAATGTTTGAATACTTTGCAATTTGGATACCCATTTATTCTGGTTATATATAGAAATGGATGAATGCACAAATACTTTGCTGTTTGGGTAAAATTGAAGAAAGAATTTTAGCCATATGAGAAATTTTGAATAATCCATTGAAAGCAAAATGGATTCAAACTCAAATGACCTGTCTCTGAATAGACAGTGTAAGATCACTCATAATCTTAAAACTTATAATAAATACCAACTTTTGGTATCATGATTCGTATTAATAAGAAAAACATTTAGACAAAAGCAGAAGATAGTTGAACAAACATTTTTGTCCATTAGTTATTTCCCTGTATTGGCATTCTAGAAATCGTTAAGTATTACATTAAAAGGGGGTCTTTTAATCGAAGAATGTTGTGGTCTTGTCACTTGGGAGTCCCGGTTAAAATCCAACAACACAGCTGATATTGTGGGACAGTTCAGAGCCCTAACCTCAGTACTGGTGAAACCTAGGAAAGTTGTGATATAACTAAAAAATTGTTCACTGGGCATATAACTTTTAAAGGTACAAATAGTAAAGCCACACCTTTGAATTCCCACATTTAATTATGATGTAAGTTCATCTGGAGAAAATAACAAATTAACGCTGGACCAAACAAAACTTTATTCGTTTGTGCTTAGTATAAATTTTTTATTTGAAAGAAAGATGCAAAAGATCATTAAGTATATTTTTTGTTGTATAACAGAAATGGAAACTTCCTCCTACGGATTTATCGCTTTACATTGTCCATATGTTCATGCAACTAACCAGTTCCAAATTAAATAAGTAAATATGTGCATGTTTAACAAATACTAAATGAAACAGATACTGGTATAATACTTATGTTTAATGTTTAATCATCACTGCAGGACTACTGGCTAACATTGATGTATAAAACCTTGGTCGGAGAAAGCGTGATAAGGGTACTATCACCCAGTGGACAGGGGACATTACGAGTGTACGCACACTGTGTCAATGCAGAAAGGTATGTCTTAACGTTTCAAAATGTGATGTAATTGGAAAGCAGCCTTCTGATAGATTAGAAAACATTGTGGGAAAAGGAGAAATTGCTCATTATGAGCAATTTCTCCTTTTTCCACAATATTTTCCAAAGTTGTCTGCAACAAAGTGGTAAAATGTGGTTATTGTTTGGTAATGGGTAAAGGTGAATGAGTCATGACACATAGGTTCCGGGTTCAATCCTCATTGGCAGCAGTGCACTTTTTCTTGGAAGTGTCCTTGGGCAAGACACTGCATAGGCCTATCTTGTACTGGTGAAACCAGGAAGGCGGTGTAAAAAAACTGAAATGCTTTTGAAATGGTATTAAATCCCATATAATATGAATAATCCTGAATATGGGATTCTTTGACTGCACCCTGAGATGATATTGATCAAGTATGAAAGATACCATTAAACCCTTTCCCAACCTCCAAATTTTTGGCTTGCCCAAATTGAAAGAGTTCGCAGATGACATTTCAGAATATGATGAAATAGGAAAATGATCTTCAGATAGGGTAGAAAACATTGTGGGAAAAGGAGAAATTGCTTGTCATAAGCAATTTCTTTCTTTCCCAAAATGTTTTCCAGAGTTGCCTGCAACAAAGTGGTAAAATGTCGCTATTGTTTGGTAATGGGTTAGCATGTAGTTATTGGAGAAAAAATACATTTTGACAAAATGATAATTTCTCTTCTTGAGTCCTTTACAGCGATGTGGCAATGTTAGCCATTATGGAGAAAGTCGTATATGTCATATGTCATAGGAGGAGTCTTGGAAATGACTCCAATGTCATGTTACATCACATTATTGCTATTCTCAATATCGAAATACATGTAAAAGGGAATGTGTTGGACACACGCAAGTTCTTAGCATAAGATATTAAGCAAAATGATACCCTAATTATGGTTGGTGGCTGAGGGTAATATATTCATTTCATGTTTGTTTTGTTTTTACATGATATGGTATCGATAAGGATTTATCATTTTGTTATTGGTAGTTTTATTGTCTCAGAAACATGTCTAGAAAAGATGAAATATCTGAGACCTTTTCATGGAATATTTCAAAACATTTTCTGAAAAAAAATAAATAATGAGTACTTGTTTTAATTATCTTGATGAGACAATACTAATGAATATACAATGTACATATATTGTGTTTGGAGAGTGAACTAAGAAGTAACAAACTTGTACCCTTTACCAAACTCCACATTTTCCACTGTCCCAAATTGAAAGAGTTTGCAGACAACATCTCAAAATGCGATGAAATTGAAAAATAATCTTCTGATAGGACTGAAACATTGAGGGAAAAGGAGAAATTGCTCTTAACGAGCTGTCTGCAACAAACTGGTCAAATGTCGTTAGTGTTTGGTAATGGGTTAAACCTCTGCTTACATTTCTACAATTATCTGTTACAGATCAGGGTACCAAAAGGGGAGTGTAGTATTTTACATCATGAATCTGGGAGCTCCTGTCAACGTAACATTCCCAAACTTCCTTGCAAGCAGCCCCATTCATCTCTACACATTTACCCCTGAAGGTGGGGACATCAAATCACAGTAAGGATGTTTTATCAAAATATTTATATTGCATGTAATTATTAACCCTTAGAATGCTGGGTAATTTTTCTAAAAAGAAGATATTTTTGTCATCTGCTTTCCAAAACCTTAAATATCTGGTTAATTTTGTTGAGGAAAGATACTCAGCAAATAGGTTAGATCACAGGTCAGACGCCAATTCACCAAAATACAACAAGGTATATAATGATTTAAATGTAATGTTATTGTCAAAATAATTTCAAATAGCATCTTGAGGTCATTAAAACATGCTTGCTATTGATGAACTTTATATATCAACAAGCCCCACTTACACCTCTAGTTTCGTGGGATTGGCCTTTTGCAAGTCACTTCAGATCCCTGGCCTAGTACTGATAGATCGGGGAAAGCTGTTACACAACTGAAAGATTATTGATACAGCATTAAACATCATACAAGTTATATTTCATTTTTTTTATTTTTCAGGACTGTAATGTTAAACGGCAAACCTCTGTACATGCCAAGTGATACCAAATTACCCAACCTGCTTACACCTGTAAAATCAAAAGCACCTATTTACATGGATTCACTGACTTACAGCTTTCTTGTGTTCCCTGATACCATTCTTGATGTTGGTAAATAGATAGGACTTGCAGATAATATGCAATATCATGTATGAAACTTAATGTAGAATCTCAGCTGTTTGTACACTTGGAAACATTCCTTATAAATTCTCATTAATACCTGATGCAATGAAAGGTTGTATGTCTTTTTATTGATGTGTTGGTTCAAAACTTTCTTTAGAAGTTTCTTTTTTAAGAGATATCTGTTATTTTTTTTTTAGTTTATCAGTATACATGTACTATTTTTCCACAATATACTCTTGGAATTTTGTCCCAAATTTTATACATGCAAATAGATTTATAATGCTTCTTTGTATAAAAACTGAAATATAATGCAAGTTTTACTGTCTGAAAAATGTCATTTTTTCTAATGCACAGTTCATTTATTTTAAAGTTCCAATATTTCATGAATATTATTCCATTTTTCAGAAAGTTTAATCAATTTATACATATATCCTATTGGATGAACCTGCAGTGCTCTACTTTAGCACTAGCTGTAAAAAAGGACGTATTTTCGGGAAAAATGTGCAATTATGCCTTTCCTCCTTGCTTTGGTTTTCAAAAGCATTAACAGCAATTAAAATGTAAACAACTGTCTTCTGATGTTGCTTTCAAATTGAAAAAATAACTATAGATGAAGTGGATGGAAAATGAAAGGGATGGAAAATTAGGTTTCATATATTTACATTTGACACTTCTGCAGAAATAGATAAAGGACAGCACTTTGACAGAGTGAGGGATTACATTATTTGACTCTACATTTCTACCCAATATCATTAAGAAGATATTTTCTCATGCATACTTTCTAATTGTCATACCCCATTGATTTGAATGGGACACATAATCCCAATTGATGTATCTAGATACTTTTTTTCTTCAAAGAAAGTCTAATTTTGAAATGCCAGCCTATGGGACAGAGTACATTGGCTGTTTAAGACAGGTTGGCTGCTAACACAAATTGATATACACTATAAGTCTAACAATGGGACTTTCTGTAGTGGTTGTTTAAGGCAGGTTGGCTGCTTAAAAGGGTGGCTGCTTAACACAAGATAGACTGTATTTAGATATGTTTTACTTCAAGGAAAATCCTTCAAGTTAGCATTGTTTGTGATAGAAGGAAAAGACTACATGTACCAAAAGAGAAATTGCATGCCATTAACAGTTACACCCTTCATCACTATGGTTTCTTAAATCGCATGCAGGTACATGGAACAAACATTATAGGAAATACTTGTTCATTATTTATTCATCGCTTGGAATACCTTTGTTCTATTAAGTTGAGGGTCACATTTATCATTTGTAGGAAATTTTATGCACATGCATAGGAAAACTTATTTAGTCTTATTCATTTGGAATATGTTTGTTCTATTCAAAATAGAAATTTATAAAAGAGGGCTGCTTTGTTTATTTGTAGAAAACTATTTTGCATAATATGCATTTTTTAATGTGGATGTATTGTATATAAGAGGAATAAAGATTTTCTATAGACAAGTTGTTTATTTTTCACAGTACCAGTTACATCGTTTGTCAGGTTATCCAAATCGCAATACAGCTTCATTTGCATTCATAAATAGACATTATTCAGACATAAAGAAAAGCACCCCTGTTAACCCTTATCATGCTGGAACTGACTTCATGCTTATGCAAACAGATTAGATCCAGGCCAGCTGCCAAGTTACTTGGCTGCTGGCCTGTGATCTAACCTGTTTGCTACTTTGAGTATATTTCCTCATCAAAATTAAGCAGATATTTGAGGTTTTGGAAAGCAGACAACACAGAAATCTAAATTTAGAAAATTACTCATCATTCTTAGAGTTTAAGAAGTGCTTTTTTCCAGCGATACCATAATATCTCACTTTGTTGAATGCGATGCTGAAGACGTCAAGAAACCACTACAGGAAAAGAAGAATTTGCTTATAACAAGCAATTTCTCTTTTCGTTAAGAGGTTTCTATCAAAAAAAGTTTGCTTCATAATTATCTGCTGTTGCTCTCAATTTAGACCAGTGCCAAGTTTCCATACTTAAGCGCGCGCTAAATGACCTTAGCTGTCGATGCGCCTTAAAACACCATTCATTCCATACTTTAGCATGATCTAATTGGTTTGACCAACCCCCTTTAAGTAGATCGGACAGGAACAATCCAACCTTTTTGCAAATTATATTTCTTAGAGCTCTATAAAATGCACATATCAGATAAGTCCTTTGACTGAAGTCATCAAAATGTATACAATAAACCCATTTTTGTTGATACATTAGCATTGTGTTGAAAAATGATTCAGGGTCTTCCCCGGGCCTTTTAAGCACTGTGGTACCCCAGCGCCTAAATTTCAAAATATGCACTACCACGGCACCTGAATTAATCCCAATGTACCAAAACATTTACCATAGTGCTTTAAATTTGTCCCACAGCCAGTCAACTTGCTTGTAAAATTGTTTGTTCCATTTGATTTGGTTTATAAACAGTTTTTATTTGTCTTTTAATTCCAAATATATTCCTAAATATTCACCACACATAGAAAGAAATCAACATGGGAAGGAGATACCCTCCACTTTGTCGCATCCCTTACCCCCATCTTACACCCCAGAGCTTGAATAAAATCCTTGGGAAGACCCTGTGATTCTAATGATTGCCTACATAATAGGGTTTTGTTTCGAAATAAAGAAGAAAGTAAAATGAATATGCTTCTCATTTGTTTTTATTCTTCTGACTTTCACAAGAGCATTCATCCTTCCTTGAAGCAGAAAACATAATATGAATGAAAATATTAAAAAAACAGATATTAAAAGTACAATATTCCTCAAGGGGTAGCTCAATGCATGAAGTTCTCTAGACATGGACGATAAAAAGGATAAAATACATGTCAATTTGAAAAACTATTTATGGTGATGTACAAAAAGATGAACAAAAACAAAGGTCAACTTAACAAATTGACTAGACTAAAAAGCTTTACGTAAACATTTAAAAATGCATGGCACATATGAAAGTTCAATTTAAAGGCTTAACCCATTACCAAACGATAACGACATTTGACCAGTTTGTTGCAGACGACTCTGGAAAACATTGTGGGAAAAGGAGAAATTGCTCTAAACAAGCAATTTCTCCTTTTCCCAAAATGTTTTTTGCCCTTTCAGAATATTGTTTTTCATTTTCATATTTTGAAATGTTGTCTGCAAACTTTCAGTTTGCTTTTGGTTAAGGGTTAAGCCCAAGAGATGCATGAACAGTATAAAATAAAACAGAAAGACAACTTGCTTTTCATTAATATCGCAGTTTATTATAGAAAAGATAAGTCAGTGACCAAAATCCAACTTGCATTTACTCACAGGTATTCCACAAAATGAATCTTATTTCCAACCATACTCATTTCTAAATGTGTGAAAGAAAACATTATCCAACAATCAAGTTATTTTATTTTTGATGAAATTGTTCCCTTACATAAAAAGTCTTAAAAATGTCTTAGTGATATTTGAATACACTAATAAATCATTAACTTTATTTATCATTCTTTGCTCAACACTATTTCAATCTTACTACAAGCAAAATATATGGCGCCTCAATGTTTTTTTACATTAATCAATAAATTGTACAGTCATTCTTGACAATACCTCATTTTGACACATCTGCTGCAGAAGTCCATAGAAACCAATGCTACAAAAGGATAAATTACTCCCAATGAGAAAATTATTCATTTGTCACAATGGTTTAAACAAATACCATACAAATACTTCATATAATAGTTTGTTGTTTGCTGTCGCTTTCGATTTGGACCAGTCACAAATTCTCATATGAGGGAAATGGAATTAGTACCTTACAACTTTGCCTGATATTATTAGTCAGTCAAATCAATAAAATCAACAGGTTTATTTTCATGGTCCTCAACATTATCTAATAATACACTGATACACTGTTCCACATTGAAGGAACACATTTGTAAACTCCTCTTAACTTTGGTCTTTGCTGCATGAGGCAACACTGACAACACAGTTGCTATTTTAGAGTTAAGATCAGCCTCATCACCATGATTGACTATGTTTGATTTTGGTTGGACATCACCAGATCTGTACCCAGAGTCATTCCTTTTCCTTTTGTTTCTTGTCGATTTCTTGGATTTATTTTTACCATTTGTGCCTACCTGACTAGATCCTGGACCAATAAACTGTACACCATCTGGACTAAAAGCTATCACATCACCTGACATATCTTTGACAACACTTTCACTTTCGACATTCTCTGTTTCTATATCACAAGGCTTAATGTCTGGCAGACTGTCATCACTTTCATAGTTAACAATGTTTAATGAAGGTCTTGTTGTTTGGGGTTTAGAGTGACATTTCAAGTCTATTGTTGAAGGCTTTGTTTTCATGTCCGGAAACTTACACTGTTTTAACCACTCACTAACCTTACCATCATGTGTGTTAGGAACAGTATGACTAGAGCACGCTTCAAATTTCTCTGATGAAAATGTGACATTCGCCTCCAGTTCATGACAAGATGTATCTGCAAAAATGTCTTCCATGGAATTGACACTATTGTTTTCATCATTGCATGGCATAGTAGAATCTTTTTCATGCTGAACACTGATATTTTGAATACTTGTTTTATCATTATTTTGAGAAGTGTCTAAATCATCAAAAACAGTACCTTCCCCACTGTTTTTCACTCCTACAAGACTTTGTTTTGTTGAATATGTCTCGTCTGAAGCTTCTTGTAGAGATTTCGTGCTTTTCACTCCACTTCCATTAACTCCTTTCAATTTTCTAATTGACTCTCGTTTTTCTCTTTTGAGAGCAAAATCAGGTCTGTCTTTCACTGTGTTAGGCTCAATATAGAGTTTAGAGGGGGTCAAATCTAGTTTGACTCGTTTAAACTGTTTAGAAGGTTTATCTCCAAGTTTTCCTAAGTCCTCATCTACACTTTCCTTAGTTAATTTGTTCCAATCTGAAGCAGTATAATTGTCCCTTCTTAAAGAGTCTAATATTTCATCTCTTTTATCATCCATTACCTCATTTTGTTTTATTAATAGATCCTGCGATTCTGTCGACCAATCATAAAGAAATTGTTTGGGTAAGGAGGTTATCAAAGTTTCCAAAGTTGGCGAAGATGGAGTAGTGGACTTGTTTCTATTGATTGTTGGGCGATATTCGTTGTCAGAGTCAGCAAACTTTCTTTTCTCTCCAGATGAAGATTGACATGTAATAGAACTCTCAACACTACAGTGATGTTGCATCAAAGGGCTGTGATTCGGGACTGACTTCATAAATATATCAGAGTCAGATAGATCGGTTCTGGAGACATATCTTTGTGGATTTTTTAGCACTTCAACTTCATTATTTGTTTCACTGACCTCACATTTTGTTTTAGCGTAGTTTTGAAAATTAATGATCTTACTGTCAGCAATTAAAGTTTCCTTATTGAAACCTTTGACACTTGTACATGAAGCTGTATTCAGGTCATTTCCATCAGGGTCATGATTAGTTTCTATTAATGAGTTTGCCAACGCCAATTTCATCTGTTCTTCATATGATAAGCCTATTTGAAATTCATGATTGATTATATCACTTTTTATTTCCTTTTTGTTTGAATCAAGTTCATATAGTTTACTATCAACTTCTGTTTTTGCTTTTACCTCTTGAATATTTTTCTTCGCCTCTATCAAAACATCAAATTCTCCCTTCTTAGATCTGAAATTTAAATATAAATCATAGGATTTATAAAAAATCATGTCTTTTTATGTAAGCCATATGATGCATACATGGAAGATGGAACCTATGCACAATTACTTGCCAATGCAAATAAATATTTCTTAAGCTGTAATTTTACATTGATTGCCAGACTATTGATTCTATGGCAGATAAGATTGTGTGCATAGAATACACTGGTCATATCTAAAGGACAAGCTATTTAGATATTGCATTGACAAATGGAGATATTGCCCAGGGCTCACCCTGGCTGGAAAAAAGTCTGCGCCAGCACATTCATCAAATGACAAAAATAGGAGCCAAATTTAAGAAGTAGGAGCCATTTTCTGAGCAAAAGGTTCCAATTAAAATTTCTTTACTTTAAACGCTTTTCATGTTATATGTACTTATGTGTTATATCCTCTAGGAAAATTATTTTCTTTTTGTTATGTTTCACCATTTGTATTAAAATTGTATTGTCATAAATAGGTAATGTGTAATGCCAATAAAAATATTACGTTAAAAAAAGCCAAGACCCCCTCCATTTCCAAACATGAGTTTGAAAACAACACATTAAAGTCGAGATTAGAAATGATTATATTTACAAACTTTTTTTGTTTAGTCTTTTGTTTTTGCTTTTTAACTATTTCAAAATATCTTTTTTAAAAGACCATGCCTGTCATTTATGGTAAATTACTTGTAACAGGAAAGAACCAAAGCATAGATCTGAATCTAAAATAGTAACACTTACAAAAGGGTAAGATTTCACAATGTAATTACTCATTCCTTTACCTACTAATCTATTAATTGGTAACTAAATAATTAATCAAATTTTTAATTGGTCCCATCCCTGGTATAATAAGTATTTTGATCGTCGCATTAGTATCATACCTCCAGATTAACTCCTCTGTGAGGGATTTCAACAAGACAACAGTAGTTTCCAGACTGTCAGTTTCTTTCACCAAAAGCTGGGGGTGTTGTTTCAGATCTTCAATTACCTTCTGCAATAGTAAAGCACAAGCCAGTCATAATCAATGATTAACCCTTACCATCGATTATTCTCATGATATAAACAACATAAGGAACTCCTTTGTCAGAACACAAATTGCTCCTAGAGAACAATTTTTCCGTTATTACAAAATTACCGCCCAATATTACAAAGAAAATTGCTCTGATTCATAGTTCATTTTTGAAATATGATTCTGCTCTTAATTTCAACCAGATGATGAAAAATCTTTGTGACAACAGAACTCTTGATCTGAAACATTTAGATTGTACGAGGGTTGTTCGGAAAGTTTGTAGAATTTTGTTATAACTCTGTGTAACATTATTCGATACTCTTGAAATTTAATACATGCATGCATTTACTTGTTTTCAACATAAACTTAACATAAAAAAACAAAGACATAATTCTAGCAAGATATATTGGTAACTGTAGCAACGTAGTTACCGGTAGCCGGATCAGGTCGGAAAATGCTAACATTTCAAACATTATCCACATAATTAAAGCGTGGTTGGTCTCACTCAACGTGTTTCACGAGGGACGAAAAAAAAGCTTGCAAAAACATGACATCATGACGCCATTTCTTCTGAATTTCAAAACATTATCAGGATTTTTATAAAAACTAGAGCTTTTATCCGGTAGAGAGAGAAAAATGTTCCGACAAAAATGACGTCAAACAGTGACGTTGAACTGCGGATTGTAACTAAATTGTGTGTTGCACCCGTGAAATCACTAACAGAAACACTTTAAATGGTCTAGTCAACAAAAAAATATGGAAGTTGAAGTCCAACTAATATTTTCAAATGTCAGTCAGATTTCAAAGCGGACTAAATTCAATGCATGTTTATCCAAGAGGGGGTCAACCGTCTACAACAGGATGTTTCATTAAGGAATGTGTAAACAAAATCACTTAAGCGGACAGAAGCACAACAGTAAGAGCAATTGCAAATGATTTTTATGTCTCAAGCTCTACCACTCATGTAATTTTAACAGATGGACTTGGTATGGCTAAAGTAAGTGCATTCTTGGAGCCACGGCTCCTTACAAATACGGAAATTAGCACCAAGTCTCTCTGTTGTTCACTGAGGTTCTAACCGGTAATGATGCAGAAGGAGACGATTTCTTGGACAAGATTGTTATAACGGATGAGACCAGGCCCCATCATTTTAATTTGTTAACCCAAGTTATGTCATCAGTATGAACACTTCTTTAACACAAAAAGAAAATTAGTTTCCTAGATTTGAGGTACTGAAACACCCACGGTACAACCGTGACCATGATCTAATGGACATCCAAGTCAAAGGGTAACTAAGTTTGTCAGCTGAACCTATCAAACATACTCAGAGTGTTGTGTAATTATTAAGTGAAGGCGGTTATCTCAAAACATGTAAAATGGATAAGTAAACAAAGAAAGTGTGTCAACATTGCTAGTGACTATGATGAGAAAATGCAACAATTGTAAGACTTAAGTGACACTTAAAATTGAATGACATCATAAAAAACATTACCCTGCTTCGGGTACGTGATATGTACGTTTTTGTATTATGCAAGAACAATTCAATTTTTTGAATATCTCAATGACTTCTTCAGAATTAGCAGCACATATGTTAAAATTTATGATGATCTATTTTGTTTGATTCAAAAACGCTTATACGCTTTTATATAACAAAATTCTACGAACTTTCCGAACAACCCTAGTAAAACTACTAATATCAATTTGAGCAGAACTTATTTCAACTTTTCTTGTACTCCAAACCAAGCTTTTCAGACTTCCATACGGAAACGTATAACACCTTATGGCTGGAGGGTTTGTTTTATGCCTTATGGATAGTTTGGCCTGGGGTCTTTCCCCTCCATTACTTAAGACCTTGTCACTAAACAACAAATAAAATATTGTTGATGTGATGTTAAACCCCAAAAAGTAATAAAACCATTACCCTTATTTCTGCCAGAGTTGAATTACAGTTTCGTTTCAGTCTTTCCCACCATTGGTCATAACCTAGTCATTGGTATATGAATGAAATATTGTTGAAGTGATGTAAAACCAAAATAAAATATTTGAATCATTACCTTTATCTGTGCTAGAGTTGGATTACCACAACGCACAATACCCTGACAGCCATCCGTACATTTAACGACATACTCCTCTGGTTTTCTCTCAAGTATATAGTGGATATGGCAATCTACCCCTTTGTCCGTATATTCACGTTTCCATTCCAACATCCTGTTGATCTGCGACCAGAATCGCCCTTCTTTAAGAGTCCCAGGTATATCATCTGTGAGGATATACAAGCAAGAAGAATTTAGTGTTCTGATTTCATTGTTATGGTTCATAGGCTGTACATGTTTTTGATACATGTAAAAAAGTATTATTTACCATTTACACATGCTTGCACACTTTGAATGAGAAAGAATACAAGAACCTTGTACAACATTTTATGTAGTTTTTTTTCAGAACTTTAAAAAAGCTGTTTAGTTCAACTTATCTTGAGAACAAATAATAAGCAATAAACATATTTCAGATGAAAATAACAACACATGCTTGAAACCTTTCTACATCTTCATATAATTACTAATTTGATAATGAGTGAAATAAAGTAGACTTCTTGATTAGTTGGTCGAATTTCTCTCTCATTGTCAGTCCGCAAATATAACAAGTGATGTATTACTTTTTAATTCATGAAATATCCGAATGTTTGTATACACAAACTTTTAAACTTATCAAATATAAGAATGTATGTTGTTACAAACTATCTGAATACCTGCTCGTTTTCTCTCAGCCAGACAAGGCAGGATAATCTCATTTCCTGCATGTCTCCAGATCCAACCATAGTCCCCTGTGGCGAGTTTCTTGGTTCTGTAGCAAACACCAGTTTGAGCTAACAGCCCACAAAGCTACAATAAAAACACCAAAAATAACAGATGAATAGCGCAAATGGTATATGATATAGGCAATACACACTAATATGAGGTTTTGCAGGAAGATATGTGCAAAATAAATCTGAAGGACTTTATACAGTCTTGCATCTAACACTCAAATAATCATAGAAAAAGTAATTAACATCTATGTTATGCCATTTTCAATGTGTTAGGAATTGAGAAAATATTTCTTGAATTGTCGAGAAACAACAAAGAAAAGACGTATTTAGTACCACATTGCAGTTGATTTTGATTAAGAGATAAGGCAATGTGAGTTGTCTTGAAAAAAAAGCATAATGTGCTAAAACATTGCTAAATGTTTTGAGCTTGAGATATGCTGAAAGTAATTGTCACATTGATGTTTATCTTTCCATCTGAACCCTTAATTATGGGTACCTGTACAAAGTTGAGATGGTTATATTGAATACCATTGATTATTGATTAAGTGTTTAAGGATTAATGTCAAGTTTGATCACATGGGTAAACTATCAGTGCCAAAGAAACAACTTTAAGCAGCTTTTGTCAAGAATTACTGGCAGCATTGGTGAGTGCACTTACTGTAATGATATGACCAAGATATTGTTGAAAATGGCCTTTATACCCAAATTAACCAACCAAACTATTAGATTTTTCATTTCTGTGAGATGTATTTTCTAAGTAGACACATACGGGATTTTCAATAAACAAGGGTATATACGCTCATTATTGGAGAAAAAGGTTACCTCTCCAAGCCCAGCCCTTACACCTCCCATCTCTTGTGTGTCCACTAGCAGTACAACCCTAATAAAAAATAGCAAAAACAGTAAAAAACTAAATCCATTTATCTGATTGTTTCATCAAGTCTAGTCCGTTCCCTCACAAACAATTTGTGACTGGTCTAAATTGAATCTATCAGCAAATGATACAGGTGTAGAAAAGTGGTTTTTTTTCTTTTGTAATACTGTGAAGAAATCATTAAATCAATTGAAGAAATTGCCTTCTCATGGATCTTTTGTTTTTAATCTTATTTCCCATTAAATTCTTAAGATTGCATGTGTTAGTTGTCAATATGACTAAGATGACTGCAGACTAGATAAGGTTTTACACACTGTTTAAGAGTGGTCACTAAAACCAAGATTGTCTGTAGCAGAAGTCTATCAAAACTACATGCAACATGCTTACAGATTTTGAATATCCATTAACCCTTTACCAAATGCCAAATTTTTTACAGTCCCAAATAAAAAGAATTTGCAGACGACAATTCACAATGTGATGAAATTGAAAAACAATCTTCTGGTAGGGCAGAAAACATTGTGGGAAAAGGAGAAATTGCTCGATTAGAGCAATTTCTTCTTTTCCAACAATGTTTTCCAGAGAATCTGCAACAAACTGGTGAAATGTTATTGTTTGGTAATGGGTTAAAACAGTAATGGTTTCAATGTAATTTTACCCATCTTTCCCAGTATCATTTGTATATAGACTGGCTTCTTGTGGTATATTCAGGTTTCCATTTAAAGCCGTATTTTGTAACATGGGATAATCCAATTGATTCCCTTTCTGGCCCTTTATTAACACTGGTTTAGTTTCTTGTTTAGGTGGCAGGTTTCTTGGACCTAAGAAAATGAAAACAAAGAAAAGACCTTTGTCAATATTTCAGTTTCTATCTTTGGATGTATTGACTGTTTCATTTCTATTCTATTACCATTGGCCCTTTTACAAAAAACTATAAAAACTGTTATGGTGGACATCCTTCCAAAAATATTTGAAAAGGAAATGGCATAATGATTTTAATAATTTTAATCTCTATCTATTGTTCAAGCTGTATCTTCCTCTTGTGAAAAAAAATGTTTCAATGATTTGAAAATGTGCAGAGATGGGCCATGTATAATAACAGGATTTCTAACCAAAATATATTTTGCAAGAAAGGAATGGTAGAACACCATGGTATAAGTGAAATATTGAAATGAAAATATTAAACAAACACAAAAGGTAAAAAGACACAAGGTACCTGTCAGTCTATTAGCTATCTCTTTTCCAGCAGGAAGCAGCTGTAAACATGGTGTCTTCTTCTGACTTCGCCTTTTGATGTATCCCCTCTTTATCAACACTTCTAATCGCCACCAGGCAACACAGAAACCTGAAACAATGGAATAAGACTTTTTATTCAGGTATAAGTAATATGTAGTAAACATGATGAAAACAAATAATTATAGTGACAAAAATATCCATTCAAATGTACTTCAGTTGATAAACTTTGGTATCATTTTTAAAAATGATAACATCAGAAAACATTGAGACTCATCATGAGTAAGTTTTGATTTTATAAGAATGAAATTGTTTTGTGCTGCAGAAATTTAACACTTCGAATGCTGTGTAATGTCAAATATAGATTTTTGTGGTCTGCTTTCTAAAACATTAAATATCTTCTTAAAACTTGATGAGAAAAGATACTCGGATTGGCAACGGATTAGATCACAGGCCAGTCGCCAATTTTCTTGGCGGCTGGCCTGGATCTAACCTGGATCTAACCTGTTTGCATAAGTATGTAGTCGGTTCCAGCACTATAAGGGTAACAGTTGTCATAATTGGAGATAATTGATTCCTGAAATGTATGAAAAGACCCGGATCAAGAAAGATGATCAAACCTTCATGCCATTCCTCAATAAATGGTTCCTCACATAACTGGCTGGCCCTTGTTTTGACTCTACTCTCTGGTATAAGAACGTCCTTACCATTCCTGAAGTAAAGAAAATCATGTACAGAGGAGAAGCAAGCATTGATTATTATAAAATAAATGAAACCTATGTCATAAAAACACCATGACACATGACGTCATGTTTACATCATTCTCAACTATGTTTTTATTTCCTTTTTTCATGTTCTTTATTTTCATTTTGTTTGTTTAAAAGAGTACATAAAGGCAACAGGATAAATAGAATAAATGGTTGATCTCTTTGAAAAGGAAATGTTATCCGGTTTAACTTCGGATTGATATCCGATTCGCCTTCGGCTCACTGGATAACATCCCTACGCCTTGCACGATAGTATTTCTGATTCACAACACCAACCATCTATTCTCTATTCATCTTTTGGTCTGAACCCTTAATTATGGGCACAAAGTTAAGATGGTTATATTGAAAACCATTGATTATCGATTAAGTGTTTAAGGACTAATGTCAAGTTTGATCACATGAGTAAACTATCAGTGCCAAAGAAACAACTTTTAGCAGTATCTGCCAAGAATTATAGGCAGCATTGGTGCGAAACACCAAAAACCATATTGCTCAAGATGAGTAATTTCTTCTTTTGTCACAAAGGCAACTATCTTATACCTTAAAAGAATTGTGTAATGTTTTCATATTCTATAATCGTTATGAGCAATTTTTGCTTTTCCCACCATGATTTCCAAAGTCGTCTGCAACAAACGGTCAAATGTCTTTACGTAATGGGTTATACATACACCAATCCCAGAGCAGCCTGTTCCTCGCTCATATCCAGTAAAGTGACCAGAATTGCACCAGCACTGCTTACACATCTTCCATAGAGAGGCTTCAAACTGCTGAAGTTTCGTTCTTCATCCAACTTAGCCAGTCTGGTACATGTTTCCCCACCTATCTGAAAGAGATAAAGCAACTGTTATAGCCAATAAATTTAACCCATTACCAAACAATAACGACATTTGACCAGTTTGTTGCAAACTACTCTCGAAAACATTGTGGGAAAAGGAAAAATTTGGGAGTTTCAAGAAATTTGGCCTTTGGTAAATGGTTAACCAGGCAACACATTCTGTAACAGATAAATTGACAGCAGCTACAGTCAATGTTGCCATGCACATATCAGTTAATCTGTTCTTCTTAAGGGATTTTGTGACTGGTCTGATTTTGAAAGGAAGTCTAAGGGATTTAGCAAAATTGAACAATATAATAAACATTTTCTTTGTGCTCTTTTTATTATCTTTTCCCCAAACTATTTCTTACATCTTTTAAAATAGGTATGTTTAAATGTATAACTTGTAACATTGTGTATGAACAAAGGTGTAAAAAATATTGATATAAAGTTGGATATCTGTACTTTGTATCCTTCTGATTAACAACTGACTTGATGCAGCTCTATATGCCTTGAACAAAATCTCAAACACCTTTTTCAAACAGAAGTATCAACAGGAATTTGAAGAGTTATGTAGATCTGTATTTGTTAAAGTCTGTATCATAGCAATGATACATACCCCTGCCAATCTTTTAGCCTGTTTTACAGTAATAATTGGTTCAGGTGATAACTCAAGGGAAACGATTGCCCTTGATGTACATTCAGCTGCCGATTTCAGATAATGTCGACTTCGCTGACTCTTTTCATGGGCTATCAATCCTCTCATAAACAGATATCTCTGCAATGAAATTGATAATAGTAGTTAATTTCTACTTTTATTGGAGATTAAGATGAGAAATATTTATGAATCTACATAATAACACTGACTATCCGAAACGGAAGACATCAGACATGTTTTTCTAAATAAACTACAGCTAAGAACATTAGTTGGGCGACAGTTGTGCAGTAGTAGCACATCTGACTACTGTACAAAGGGTCCCGGTTCGAATCCCTGTCAGGAAAGGGGAAAATTGCAGGGAGAAGCCTATAAACCGGCGCGATTACTGGTATAGAGTGACTCACTGGGCTTTATTAAGCCTTCTTCACAAATGATGAAGAACTAATTAAACAAACAAAGTCACTTAGAAGAAAACGAAAATACCGAAGCGTCTAGGGTACGAAACGACCAGGTATTTTAAAGCCGTTCCAATTCTACGACTATCACATTATCATCAGTCTTAAATAAATATAAATATATAAAACACTAATCGGTGCTCCTATTGCAATTACTCAAATCTTAAATATAAGCAGAATTTTACAGATAAATGACTCCAAATTACCAAATCTTTAGATACTTTCACCCCTCCCGCCATCTTAGTTTACATTTCAAGTTTATTATGCGGCGATAATATCATACTAGTCCGAATGATCCAGACGGAGACATTTGCCCCCTCGCTGCAATGTAGAAGGCGGACATTTGCCCCCTCATTTTTTTTCAACTTATTTAACCTGAGCGTATTCCGTTATAATTTAACAGGAATTTAGATGGACATAATATTCTTACCAGACTTACAAATCAATTTTGCTCTATTACGTCGATGGCACTTGTTCATTTATGCTCATCCAACCGTGAAACGGCGGAATACGTTCATATGTTGATCTGACCTTATTTTTTTCTATGTCTCTGCCTAAGCCAGATCGATAAAATATTGGGGTGTTATCAAAAAAAAAAAGGTTTGAAATTGTTAAGTTTAATGAATTGCTAAAGTTATTATGTGTGCTGTTCGGGCTTCTCCCATAGAAAATAATGGTTTCTACCAGAGACATAGAAATGTTATCTATGTCTCTGTATAATCTAAGTCATATTGGAACAATACCTTTCGTTTGGCAAACAAATAAAAGAAAAGATTCAATAATCATAGTTATGTAAAACAAATACACCCCCGAGGATTCGCTTTGTTCCGAGTAAGTTTGCGATGATTAGATATGCTAATTTTAGACAAACATATATTACTATAATATTCACCGGAGGAGCTAGAGCGAGCCTACCCCTACAATATCGACGATTATAGTTCCTATCTTTACAAAGAAATCGAGGGTTTCCAATATGAAGACGTCTCTATGGTTGGCCTGATGGTGGTGTAAATACGACACAATCGTTCCGATTTGCTGAGGATGTTCTGATATCTGATGACCATATCAAAGACCTAATAAACATGCTTATTAGGTCTTTGACCATATCAACCATGAAGTCGTATAGTATTATGCCATAGATGAAACTAAACCCTTCTGATTCCTGGTCAGAACCCCTTATGTTTAAGATGTCGGCTGCCTCAATACATTTTATATGAGAATTAAAAGTCAAGTTTTACGTTTTAAGGTAAACGTGTTTCGCATTCGACTGAGTTCGAAAACATCAGCCATGCGTAGATCTCAAACCATCATGGCTGGAGTAATCTTTAATTATCCTCATTCAACCAAAGGGAGGTCACAAAAACAGATTTGTCCTCTGCTGTATACTGGCTTTCTTCGACTTGCCCGATGGGTTTTCAGTGTTTCTGTGTGAACTGCAAATCCCTTGGATGATTTATGAATGATGTTGTCAGTTTGTGACCTGGGATCAACCCCGGGGGACATCATCACGCCTCGTGAGCGCTCTGTCACACCACCGCGGTGCTGACGACGAAATCGGTTGCGCAACTTCCGGTTTAGCGTTTTTAGGGTAGCTTTTACTATTTTTATGCAATTCGAGACGAGTAATCAAAACTCCCAAAACATGCTTCAACCTTTATTGACGCCAACCGCCTATAGGTAAACCTTCAATCTTGAACTTGTGGAATTGGCTGAGATTTCGTTATTTTTCCTTGCCGAAGAAAGTCAAAATACGCCGTTCGTAAAACCAGTAATTTCTAAAATATCAAGCAATTTGCCATTTTATGTCAAGGTAAATGGATGTTCTTATTAATAATGATATTTAAAACTACCAAGTGGTAAAGTTTGCTGCATTTAAGGGTTGTTTGAATAGAACATCACAATATTTACCTGGTGGTGCGGTTGCGGACTTTCGTATTGCAATTCTGAATTGCATCGACGAGGAAAATTACGAAATATCAGCCAATTCCTCGAGTTCAATACTAAAACTTAACTCATTGGCGGTTGGATTCGATAAGGGTTGAATCATGTTTTTAGATTTTCCATTACGATTCCGGAAATGTAGGAAAATAGCAAAACATATCCGAAAAACGCTAAACCGGACGTTTCGCAGCCGATTTTGTCGTCAGCACCGCGGTGGTGCGGCAGAGCGATCACCAGGCGTGATGATGGCAAGGTCCAGTTACAGTAGTATCTCGTGGACAGAATTGTCAACAAAGTGCAGTAGATATTTTGATCAGGTTTGTAAATTATACTGATAATAGGAAAACAAGTCTTTCAAATCAATGTAAAGGTAATAACAGATTTTTTTTCCGGAGTATTATTCAAGCCAAGATGCTTTTCATGTCGTCTGCTACGAAAAGCATATTGTGATAAACAATACATTACAATAAAGCCCTTTAAGAAGATAATGCTGTAAAAACATATTTTTTGTCAATTTTGCTGTAAGATCAACTGGCCTAAGTGTAGCTTATTTATGCAATATTTATAAAGCATCGACGATACCAAAGGATGATTTGTTACATCTATTTATACGAGTTAGCTCCGGGCTACCATAAAGATACGAGATGTATTCCCCTAGCTAACTTGTTTAATACCAGGCCCGTAGTTGGGCATACGCCCGTACGCCCGGGCGTATCATCATTTTTTGAACTTGAAAAAAATAAATGTCTTTTAAAGTCCAAAAATGTGATAAAAAACACCTAAGGGGGGTTAGGGGTTAATGCTTAAGAGTTTGTCAATTATTTTCAAAGATTTTCAAGCTTAGCAAGAACAATTAACATCGCAAAAACAATAAGTACTACAATGCTACGTGCGTTCATTGAATAAAAAAAGTACAGCGAAGGGACAGTACTGTACTCGGTGAATCTAAGTAGCCCCCTTACTAGCACTGCATCGTTATAAATCATTTTGTTCCGAATGAGATGTTTACGAGGCGGTCTTATTTTGAACAATGGCCGACGGGACCGATTTTATAGAGGGTATGACGGGGCCGCAAATATGTCTGGCAGGCTGAAGGGCGTTCAAGCCAGAAGCAAGCAGATTGTTCCGGAGGCCGCTTACACGCACTGCAAGGCACACTGTCTCAATCTCGCAATTATTCACGCCTCTAAAGAGCCCTTTATGCGTACGATGATGGACAAAGTACAGGAGATCGCCTTTGCGTTCAACTATTCAGGGAAGAGGCTCCTTTGTTTTCAAGAGTCCTTGGCTAATGACCCAGCAAGTCGTCAAGAAATGGAAAGACGCACAAAACTGCAATCATTATGCGAAACTAGATGGGCGGCTCGTGCTGACGCACTCAACACATTTCTGTCATCATTCAGGACTCTGGACACGGCGTTACATCAGTTGTCTACAGGAGGTGACAGTAAGGCAGGGTGCCATAGAAACGCCATATTACGTTTCGACTTCATCATTACCCTTGTAGCTGCTGAACACATATTGTCGGCTTGTGTGTCCTTGTCACAACTGTTATAACGGAAGTCCTGCGACCTGAACGAGGCTGTAACGGAAGCGCGTGTATTGCTAAAACTGATCAGGGATGAAAGAAATGATCCCCTGGTTTGGGACGCCTTGTTCCAGAAGGCAACTGATCTGGCAGCTGACGTTGGAATTGAGCCTTCGTATCCAAGAAATATACAGGGCAGGGCTCAGCACAGACCCAATGCTCCCGCAGAATCCGTAACAGATTTCTGGAGGGTCAACATGTACTTGCCATTTGTTGACCATCTGTGCGGGGAACTTGATACCAGACTGCTTCAAGAAGGAGAAAGGTTCAAGGTACAGCACCTGATACCCAAGAAAGCGCCAAGTCTAAATGAAGAGGTAGGTTCAAATGAATCGCGTTACGCTGTTTTGATGCACGTCACTTCGGAAGTCATTTTTCATTTTATCATTAAAGATATTATATAATGTACGTATATTACCTAAAACCCTTCCTCTGATAATTCATATTACATAAAAAGCTGTGCGCGAATGTGTAATCATTGTCATACTTGGAGCTCTACAGGTTTCTTATGTAAGATACATAATCAGAAAAATCACAGGCGTACATAGAGTGGAATTAACACTTACCTAAATATCATATTGCATTTCTCGGATGTAAAAGCATTTTTAAGCCTGCTATTGAAATTATCTGATTGCCTTAGTCGGTCAATTTATTGTGAATAAACGTAAGTGTGTATATGATACATAGCATTAGATTAAAATTGAACTAGATCAATCAGTTTTAGGACCTTTGGTACTTTTCATAGGCAAATATGACATATTCAAATGTGATTATTATATTCTTTTTGAAATACCTACATATGAAATTAGCATGATGCTCATGTCCTTTATCAAATTATTATTATCAAAGATAAATTTTGAGATCGCAAACATAAGCGAATAACACTCCTTTGAATGCTAGTCAGTGGTAACATTTTTTTTATTCAAATATGATTCTAAAATAATGTGAAACGCATCTTATTTGTATGTCTTAAATTTGGAATATAAGTTGATTACGACAGTGCAAATGCGGTAATGTAGCAATCACAATCTTTTTACCACAGGTCATACGAAAGATTCACGCGGCATGTGCATCGGACCTGACGGCGGACATTGACCAGTTCCTGAGTGAGGTGCGGCGATGGAAGGCCCGCTGTCAGACGTCAGAAAACCCAACCGACTGTCTCCAAACGGCGCTGTCGCAGATCAATAGAGAGCTGTACCCCAATGTCCATGCCTGCTTCTCCCTTCTTCTCGCAATGCCGGTGTCGACAGCCTCGGCTGAAAGATCATTTAGCACAATGCGAAGGGTAAAGACGTACCTCAGAAGTACCATGACAACAAAGAGACTGTCTGGCCTAGGTCTCCTCAACATCTACAGGGAGAGAGAGAGATTGACTCAGAAGCGGTGGTGGATACGTTTGCCAGAAGAAAGGAGAGGCGGCTTTCTCTAATATTCAATGTTTAGATGGATTCTAGCTTGATACATGTTCAGTAAATTTATTTCACATGTACGTGTACACACATACCTTATAAGTTACACTTGGTCACTTACACTATGTCACAAAAGAAGGGCAACGTTTGTGAGTATTATGTCTTCTCTATGTTTGAAAAATATGATACTTTTTATTTCCAATAAAGTGAATATCATTATAATAATGATTATGATCAGCTGACCGTTTTGATATTTCATAGTTATTTGTTTTTGGATTTAACACCTGTATAAACATATTTTGCTAATGAAGCAAAATCGGCTTGAAAATGCACACAGAAATAGGAAACTATTTATTTTTTGAATTTCTTATGAGTCTAATTGTGTTTCCCTTTTATACTAAATTTGATGTAATCAGGGATAAACAGTAATATAGTAACATGATTGAAATAAACATTATTTGCATCAAAAATCATATTACATCTAGAGATCGTCATTTGTTTACACAAAATATCATGTTTAACTTTTATTATACTAGAGTGACATGTTTGACAAGTTTTCGCTCGATTTTTCTTCAACGCCGACCAATTATATAAGCATATATTTGGAATAATAAGACATAATAAATACATCTAGAATGCACCATTTGCCGTCTTTTTTTTTATATTTTTTTTCGGGGGAGGACCCCCGAACCCCCCTTCCATTATGTCGATTGTGCGTATCATTAAAAACGGTCCAGCTACGGCCCTGAATACTTCTCTAAACCCTATAGTATTAGTAATCATTGGAATTGTCTTGGTTAGACGATTCCAACGAGTCTACCAACAAAATAGAATTTGCGTATCTATTTTTGAAAAACTGTTTTTAAAATAACCAAATAAGCCCTCATATATGTGGTAATAATAGACCTGCTGTGTAAGGGTATTGATTTCCCCATGTTTTGATAGACGGGACTCTTAACGGTAATGAAATTGATATACAAGACACTTGAATAGGTGCACTGACAGTCGTAATATGACTGGAATATCGTTAAAACAGCATAAAACTCTCGTATAATAAAATGATAAAATCGGACGGTACAAGAAAAGTTAGTCTCAATAATGATCCGTGAACGGAGCTTTTTTCATCATTTGGACATTTAACGTGCTTCGCTTGCGTCAGTCAAAATAGCAATGACCTTCGAGACCAGTTATCTGGACTAAATAAAAGTAAACCATCCAATTGGGTTCTACGGTTGTTACGAGACCACCTCACTCTCTACAGCATAGCAACAATCAATCAGGACAAGATGTAACCTCTGCGTTACTGGGCCGACTCTTTAGCTCAGTGGTTATCAGTGGATCCAAAGTGGATTTTTCTAGCTATGCTTCGTTACGGACATTGTTCGTAAGATGGGGGCTCGTCCGGGATTGGCCATTGAGCCATTATATCGTCCGAAATGGACTTACAAGCCGAAATGGCTTACATGTCATCATAAATGATGACTTCTATAAGAGGGGGTGTGTTACGAGACCACCTCACTCTCTACAGCATAGCAACAATCAATCAGGACAAGATGTAACCTCTGCGTCACTGGGCCGACTCTTCAGCTCAGTGGTTATGTCTTGGACTGTCACCCGGGAGAACCGGGATCGAATCCTCATAGGGGACATGAAATCCAAAGTGGATTTTTCTAGCTATGCTTCGTTACGGACATTGTTCGTAAGACGGTGCTTTTTCTCTCTAAAAGTACTCGTTAAATGCAAATTTACATTACTTAATCATATAACTGTTCTGTCGTGTGTCACTGTCCAATTCCCTATTGGGTACTCCAATATACATATAAATACCGTTTCTACAGAGCTAAAAAGCTGTATCTCGTTCATTGAAATAAACGAGTTACAGCTGTCTTAACTTTGACAGTGCCATAACGGTATTTGGCTCGCTTTTCATGTTTATTTCGTGCTTGCACCACGTGTTTCCGGTAAAATCTTTCTTTCTCTCCAGCACATGGTCCGTTGAACCGCATGGTTTTGTCGGTAAGCTAATTTTCGCGTAAATATTTAATTATGGGCGTCCAAAAGCATTGGTTTACTTTGATTCTTGTTCGTTAAATTGTTAAAAGTCATTGACATACAATTTAAGCAGAGATTATCCCGTCCATTAAAGAGAAAATGTGAGTTTTATCTTGAATTGAGACGCGATTGAATTTTGTTTAGGTTAATGGCGGCTGTTCCTGCATTGAAGTTATTCTTGACATATGACCCGATTCAACCGTAGGGCAATGGACAAGCATATAAGTAGGTGAGTAAATGATTTTGATTAGGGTTAATGTCCTTTCAACAGTTTCCAGTGAGTAGACCTATTTTTTCAACGATTGTTTGCTATCTAGAGCGCCGTCAGTACCGAAATAAGTTTTGTCTGGACTTGCCTTAGACATTCAACTCCATATAGATCTAGTTCTTAACTATCACAAGATCATTCTGTCATTTCTGTCAACCATGTAACCTTAACTATCTACTGTATTTACACAACATTTTGGACATTTTAAACTAACAAGTACGATTGGAAGGTTTTGAGTTTAGATTCACCTTTCTACCAAAGTATCAGAGCTATTGCTTTCAAACTCCTGGATCTTTATAACTGCCATACATGCTATTTGTTGACCATATTACATAGCTTTGTATTGTATTTAAACAGTCATGTTGGCCGCTTTATAACATAGAAAATTGGAAATTATTGTGTTTTGGGTCATCTTATTCTTGCACAAAAGCTATTTCATTTAACTTTTGAGTAATAAATCATTATAAGGAGATGGTGAATATCAAATAACTTAACATTTTATGCATTCAGAAAGAGTTATGGTCCCTTTAAACATCAACAACTTGGTAAATGTAAAGTTCCTTTTCACAATAAGTATCAAGGCCATTGCTTTTAAACTTGAAACTCTTACCTTGTTTCACATGAAGGTTATGTAGGATAAGTTGCATAAATATGGAGTGCATTAATCTAGATTTTATTTCCAAAATATTATTACTTGTATACGTTTTTAATGGGATTGATCACCTCTAAATTATCAAAATTGAATTAAGTCAATTTGCATAAATCTGATTTACTTTAAACAGAGTTAAAGCCTCTTTTTTGAACTAAGCGAATATGGTTGATTTGAATTTACATCCACATCCACAATATCTTTAGGTATAGCTTTTAAAAGTCATTAAATTGTACATTCCCAAAGAAATTGGATGTACAAGATATACAATGTTCTTTTCTGGTAATCTGTTAAATAATACTATATGAGGGAATGAGTAAACTTACTTCATCATCCCTCACTTAGCAGCATCATGTGCAGTCATAGCATAGTACTGGTTAATTAAAGAGAGCTGTAATTTAACCAAAATTTTGTTGACACAGTATTAATTCCTATATAAAACAAAATCTGCTGTAGAAGAATTAAGAAACCAATCTTCTAAAATGATAAATTGCCCCAACTGAGTTTTTATCCTCTTTCCTCAATGGTTTACACACAATAGCACAATAATTTACTTTTCTTTTGCCATTTTCTTTTTTGTCTGCATATACTTTCATATTGGAGGGTTTACTAAATTGAAAGACTTGGAGCCAGGATGTGAAGAGAAGTATTTTCCATATCGCCATCAGGAGGAATTTCAACTCCCCATGACACCAACCATATCCTGGCTAGGTTGATGATGGCCATCATGAAGGCACAAGAGGTCCAACAGGTTTTGTAAGTCAAAGGGAACTGTGAGTTATAACTTTTCAATTTGAATTATACTGAAACTCTGAAAAGCAACTTTAAGGGACTCTCGTTGAATTTTATTGAAATCAATTCCATTTGATCACTTGCTTTTTTATCCAGTAATTCATTCTTTGAACAACAGTTTTCTTTTTGGTTTTAGCTCGCAATCTAGTTTACTAGATGTAAAATTGCAATCAATTTGGAGCAGTCATATTTTCCAAATTTTAATTCAAAATTTATATCAAATCAATAAATCATTCAATGAATCCTAAACTCAGCCTCACAACAGATGACTGATATGATGCTTTTCTAAGTTTCAGTACTGTTTAACTCTCTACCAAATATTCATGACATTTTATGATCCTGCTGTTGATATCTTTTGAAATTACCGTGTGAGGAATAAAGCAATTTTTCCGTGTCATGATTATTTAAATCCCACCACAAATATATTTCTAGGGGTCAACGCAATACTATAGTAAGTGATTCACAAACATGAAGCACTTACTATAGTATTGCGTTGAGCCCTCAATTTGTGATATTACTAGACTTCAATTGTCTTCTGCAAACCCTTTCAATTCTAGATGATCAAAAAGTTTGTTTGGTAGAGAGTTAAATCTTTATGAACTGTTGACAACCCTTCACATAAATCTTTTAGACAAATACCTTTTTTGAAAACATTGTGACAAAGGTAACAGATAATACAACTTTTGAAAAGCTTCACTAAACTTATTCCCTATGTTGGAGGTTCAATGCAAGACTGTACAGTCAGCGGTAATGTCTTGCTCGTCTTGCATTGAATCTTTGCTATTTATAGTGGATTTTTAATGTTATAGATTTCCTTTTACAGAACTTTTTCCATTTTTCCAAATGCCATCTGCTTTTAGTAAAGAAGGTTGTTTGCAGTTCATAAAGTGTTTAATAATTTACATTTTGAAATTGTCTATTTTCAATTTTAGTTTTGTTTTATTGTTCTGTTTTTCAAGGTTTCAGTGCAATGCTTGTAGTTGGTTCTTGGCAAAAGCGAAGGACAGACTTAAGTCTTGCATTGAAACATTGTTTTTTGCTTCCTATATGATCCAGTAAGTCGCAATATGAGAAAATATCAACCATCCAAACAAAAGATGCGTCTCAGTCAGCCATCACTAGTCGGCAGGAGCTGACAGTGGATGAGCAGAGGCAATCCGTAATTGGGCACTCATAAGTCGATACTAAAACATTCGGGGGGAGCAGTAGTGGGTGGTCCTGATTGAAGTAGATTTTGCCTTGGAGGCAGTCCAGATAGGACTTTAAATAATCTGTGCTTGATTTTTCAGATTGATATTTTATAGAGATATACAAAATTTAAAGCCTGTCTCTATGTCATTATGAGACTGAGGTGTAGGTTGGGTGGTTTTCTCTCACAAGTTTAAGGTACTCTACCCATGATGGAGAAAAATCAAAACTATTTGCTTTGGTTAAAGAATAAAATAAAAGAATTTATCATTTCAAAGGCATTCACCAAGCCAATTTTTTGGGATTTGTCTTATTTTTTATTTATATTTACAAAAGGGTTATCAGTAATTTTGTTTTTAAATCCAAAATAGTTACCTCCACTTAAATATCAATTTTACATTGAAATTAAAATTACATGAATGAAAGGTAGCAAATAAAGATTTCAATCCATAAACAATTCTTATGAGATATAAACATTGGTTTTATGATGGCATTTGTTCTGTTGAATCTTTGATTTTGTTATTCTGACTTTTCTAATTTTTCTCCATCAGGTGTGGAATACCTTAACTGTTTTCTAGAAATGATTTTATTCTCCCTCCTTAGGGATGTAGAGATAACTGATTTTCTTCTTTCTGTCACAAAATTTCATCATGTCTATTCTATTAGTTACAAGACTATGAACATGTAAGATCTCATTGTATCTTGCTCAAGGTCAATGTCTGTCAAGATTGTCAAGAGTCAAGATTGCCTTAAAAACTGGAGTTATGGCCATCGTATGGTAAATTTGGATGTTTTTGGCATACCCACTTAATTTTACAAAAGATTTTTATCTGGTCTTTACCAAATATTATGATACTGTTTGTAACCATAATCATTTGCTCAGGTTTGATATCTGGCAAGATAACCCCAGGAGCTTCTAATTGTGACACTTGATTGATGTTACATGGATGTATCGGGAATGTAATCTGTATTTCTCAAAGAGTTTTCATCCAATCTTTGTGAAAATGCCAAGGTCCTCTAGAAACTTGAAAATAGTGTTGTTCTTAGTTTATCAGCTCTCATGGAGAATTACTCCAAGATACGACTTTGTCGTACGCCCTGGAATAACGACCAACTTGCATCCCGTCTTATGTTCATCCTATCAACAGGGGCGTACGTCACCGGTCGCAGCTACCATGCAAGTCGGTCTTACGACCGAAAATATACAATGAACCAGTCAAATTTACAACTTCCGGTTGCGTAAAATATATCATCTGTCAAAATAAATCACAGGATTAACTCGAGAATATTACGATAAATTGTCATATACATATCTCATCATAATCAGGAATCAAATGCTCAGTCTCAAAGTAAATCAACGTGGCTTTTGATCATTGAAAATAGTTTGTTTACATTCGCAAAGGACAACTATTCAACCCATTTGACCTACTGGTTGTTTCGTCACGTGGATCTGTCTTTACATCCGTTAAATACCAAATAAAATACGCTAGTTAATACAGTGGCAAATGTCGTATAATGTTAAGTCAAAGAAATCATAAGTTCTGTCTAACTCGGATGATCCAAGCTGTAACTGTCTGTGTTGGTGTGTAGAATGAATTATCTACTTCTGGATCATTCAGACTAAAGTTCTGTCCTGATACTGTCAACCCCAACTTGAACATTACTAAAAACAAAAATTAAAATATGCTGTTGTGTTGCCTGGAAAGCAAGCATACATTGTAATGATCACTCTTACTTCGATATTATTTTGATCGGGATATTGCCAGCATAAAATGTCGGCTGATAGCGTTGCCACTTTGGTTTCTTTGCATAATTGTTTTTATCTTACCATTAGCTTTAATATCGGCTACTGCTTGTTACTAGATAAAGGAAAATGTTTTCCTCCATAGAATTTGAATGGGTTAGATCCTTGTATAGTGAACATGCCTTTTGATTTCAATACAGCAGTATTCCTCATGGCATTGTGGAAAAAATGAGAATTGGCTTACTTTGGTGGGAAAATACTCATTTTGTCACAAAGCTTTCATCTTTGTCACTGTTAAATAAGTCTCCTGGTAGACTTTTCATAATGGCAGTCATCAAGAGTGTATTCAACAAGCTTCATTCACAATCAATGTAAAACAAATAAGATAAGCAAGTTTTAGGTTAATAAGATAAACAAGTTTTAGGTTCTATTCGGATACATACATTTAGCTTGCTATTGGCTGTGCATTAGGGCCTCTCATCAATAATGATATGCATCATGTAACAATGACAAACTGCTTCAATATTTCAGGGCTTTTTTGTGTTTTATAACAGACTCCCTTAAAAAATACCTTCCCAATTGGACATTTCTTTAAAATCATACAGTTTTGCCAAAAACTCAAGTCATACCAGCTTTTAGGCTTCCCAATTCAGCAATTTCAGCGATAAAATTTCCCAAATTCAACAGACTTGGACCGTACCTCTTCCAAATTAAAGGAAAAAAAGCCCTGTATATGATTAATACAAAGTTTAACATTTGAACCATAGTCTGTTTCTGTATAAAATCATGTTGTTCTTCACAAAATCATATGTTGTAGGTACTGATTTAAATTCTTATGGGAACACACATGTCATTTAGTGATTAAAAAGAGTCAGTTGGGTTAATATTATTAGACAAGATTTAACTACATACTCATCTGCTTGTACATGTATGCTCTAAAACTAAAGTACATCATATTAGACAAAGGCAATTAGGTCTTTGTTTCTATATTGTTCAATGTAAATAAACAATCCTACAAATATTGCTTTGCTAATCTTCTAAAGGTCATTCATTTACAACAGATAGCTGTGTTGTAGCAAATAGGTCTGTTGTTAAACTTTGAAATAAAAGAGAAAGATTCTTTGAATTTTCATTAATATTTTATTCACCTGTTTCCACACATAGAACACTGCTTATTTGACATGTATCTATCTTTTTAAGAACTTTTAAAAAAAGTATGCAATTAAACAATTTATGAAATGTAGTTGAACACATAAATTATGATAAGAAGACAACATTATATTGTTTAACCTGATTCCTTGCTTTAGCATATCTGTTCAAAAAATAGAGTCACAGCTTGATATTGGGACATTACTTTCATGCTTGTTACCAACGGTGCCCTATTCCTCTTAGTTTAGAAATGTCAAAAGAGTTGGAAGAATATATATTAGTGACAAATTAAAAACACTCATGATCAACTTTAGATTTTTGAAATAAAACTATTAAAAGTATTCTACGACATACATACTTTTATCACAATGTTTCCAAAATACTGTTTGCTTCAAAGCAATACCAGATATAATTGAAATTTCTTTAGCCAATGAATATCTGAAAAAAAAAGGTGATGGCATTTAAATCCAAACAAAAAGATTTCAATTGTGTTGACATGTAATGGATACAAAATGAGAAATAATGATTTAACATTTATATATACAAATTAAATTCTCTTTGCTTTCGTAAAACATTTCCTACACATGAAATAATTAGAAAAGAAATGCTCAAGTTACTGTCTGCCACTGGTCTTATGTAGGCTTAATAAGATATCTGAGGATAGTATGGATATGCTTTTTGTCTTAATGATTTGAATTCTGTTCAGTTATTGACCCTATCCAATTCAAAATGCTCTTAATTTAAATAACATTCTAGTTTTTGTGTGTGTAAAATCTGATAAGTTACAACTTAATTCTTTATGTTTACAAATACGGTCATTATAATCACATCTTTGACAGAAAGATCATTACAGCTTGGAAGCCAATTTAATTTAAATGGAACAAAATCAACTTTGCAAACAATAGAAATCTTAAGGTTTATGAATAAGACAGTGTGTACAGAACATCCACTAATCATTTTATACTTTGGAATCTTTCTAGATATGCTTATTAGGCATGAGCTTTTATAGCATATGCTGTAACAAAGTGAATGGCATTGTAAAGAATAACACCATTCTGCATTTAGTTCTAAAGTATTAAACATGCATCATAAATTCTTTCATAAAGTTAGATTTCCGGGACTCTAATGTATAGTAACTGAAATATTTAGGAGATCAAAAATGTCTATGAGGAAATAAATGATACATTATATTTCAATTTCAGTGTTTTCATGTACATTGTATGTGTCAGGATATATCGTTCTACGTAGGATTTATCTTTAAAGGATACTGACCCAAATTCTAATTATTTAAAGCAACACCGACAAAATCATGATCCCTTGATTAACCTTTCCAATCCACATTACCAATAAGTATCATTATGTTATTTCTGTTTGTGAGAGGTACACTTTTTCTTTTGTTTCGCAAGTCCTGAAGAGAACCTGTAAGACTTGCCACACCCACGCAGATGCCGGCGGACACCACTACGCATCCCTGCATGGTCACGAAGCTGGTGTTCACTGGAAAACTTCTGGTGGCAGACATTGCATTCATAAATTGTCCAAATGTACTCTTTCTCCTATGTCTGTTAAGGTCAGCCATCACTGCGCATGTATTATCACATTCTCTGTACTTCACTGACTTGGTAGTCCCGTGTTTCGAGCATCTATAAAAAGAATTAGTACTAACTTATTCTCAAGTACTAACTTATTCTCAGGGGGGGGGGCTCTGTGGCCTAGTGGTTAGAGTACAGAACTTGAAATCACATGGCCCTTCTCCGCGTGGGTTCAAACCCTGAGTGGTTAGAGTACAGAACTTGAAATCACATGGCCCTTCTCCGCGTGGGTTCAAACCCTGAGAGGGATATTGATTTCCATGAGAGGCAGTCTCCCGACGGACTTACGGAAAGCTGATGGTTCTACCCTCCTTTACTGCCTATGTGAATCCCAAGAACGAACATGTTTCGTTTAAAAAAAAGAATAAAAACCATATAAACGTGAATACATATGCATGAAGCATCAAAGTTTTCAGAATTTTTCTAGGGTTAAAAGAATTAAAACGTAGTAGCAAGCATAGATTTCCGTCAGGACCTAAATATGTTGCGTTTCTGGTTAACCATATGACATCTACAATTGTTTTATAACTAACCATATAAAGGAAACTATATAAGATTACGGACGTCGATCGGAAAAAGTCGTGAACGCCGCTGACTTTCGCCGAAATCATTAAGTGGCGTACGTAAAATCTTTGGAAATTGCCAGTGCATACTGATATGTGTTGCCATATACTGATCCTTGATTATAAGGGTTGATTGACCCCCATATAATTAAATCAAAATTAATGCACTTAGAATCTAGATAGTACATAGGCTGACATAGTTGCGGGCTGCCGACGGCCCAGGGGCTATTTGCAGTATAAACATATTGGCAACATGCTATTTACATTTATCATAATGTTTTGGGCTAATTGGATGAAATACCTGTGTCTTTTGAGGTCACATATTGAGTAAAATGCCTTTCCGCAACATATATAAAGCGCCTTCCCTGCGTGCAACCTTTGGTGAGCACTGAAGCCGGATCGGCTCTTCAGTTCTTTGCCACAGACACTGCAGATTGCCATTGTGATCTGTAACAAACATAGACAAACAGATATTCCGTCAAAACGTCTTTACTGGCTGTAAAGCATCTGAATAAAGCTTAAGCTAAAAAGACCACATTATTAAAGTATATAGCAATACTCAGTGTTCCATTTCCGTATTTTTAAAGCAGCATGTTTTCCATTACATGTAGGCAGATAGACTTGAAGTAGTCTCACCATCGCTTTTATAAACAGCCAGACCTGTTGCTGACTTCCTATGATTTGTGATCAGTTACAAAAACCATCTGTTTAACACAAAACTTTCATCAGATCTGCGCAACTCAATGACCCTCTTGAAGGAGGGTTTATTAAAATACATGTTTCCTTCAGGTTGATCATCCTCAAAGCTTCTAAATATGCAAGCTATTTGACGGATTGCTTGAAAAACTTGAAACCTTATCATAGATCTAACCTCACAATTTAAGACGCCGTTGTCCGTAGATTATCTGACTCTATTCGGACACCATTTGTGACATGATTAAGAACTTCAAATAAGCATATAGGAATTGCCATGTATGCTCAAGTTAGTTGAGAAATCACCACCTGAGTCTTAATCGACCATATTGCAATCATTTGTACTTACACGGATGAATTTGTCAGCGAGAGTGTGGACATTCGATTTATTTGGATCAAAACGCATTGTGTACATCCCTATAATTGTTCCTGTGCCCTACAAAGTTTTTCTTGTACCTGTTCCCTATCCATTTCATATTTGGTGCACCACGTTCATCATAAATTTGTTAGGTTCGTGGAAAACATTGTGGAAGTGATCTTCATAGATTATATATTCTTTCTGCATCCAATTTTGGTCAAACCGAAGAGATTTAACGTGAATTGAAGGGGTTTAGACATAAAATCTTCCACTGTTTGTGGAACGTATCAAACTGCGATCGGCGAGGTTCGAACACTTTTGTCGTGTGTTTGAAGAAACGGCATATCTGGCACCATCACACCAAGCGACTGAGAAAATCGGAACGTAAGGCAGGTACTTTGCGCTACATTTCGTGCACAAACTCACTATATGAAAGGATACTCACCGGTTTTTATGAAGTCAAAGCGACGACAGTCACCATTTCTTTCCACGTTCTCTGTCCTTTCTGATCATGTGATTCCCAGCCCTGGTTCTTTGGGGGCCTCTTTTTAAAAGTTGTTCAAAGAATTTTGATATCTTGAAAAACACGGCAACTCGGCTGCGTTGAACTTTGAACACGTTATTGTTTTCACTATATACATGTATGGTAAAATTTATAATTTAACAAACATCTTTTTTTTCCAAACCTCTGGGCAAATTTCAATTAGATATCATGTGCAGCATGCCTAGGTTGCCATCATGGCCCTCTTGTGAAAATAACCTATTTAAACATGCTTTTATAAAAGAAAATGAAAGATAACAAAAAGTTCTCTCACCAACACCCTGCGATAAATTGTCCTTTCAAGGAGGTCTAAACTGTGTCCAATATAAGATTTGAAGTGGTGGGTACGGCGACCATTTTTACGACGGTCGTAGGGCATTAAGACTGCCCTCGAGCAGGCGTAACTTAACCTCCAAATCCGGCCAATTTATACGACACTTGTAGCTACGACAATCGGAAAATATTAATAGGAAATGCTTAAGAACTGCGACCGGACTTACGCTGATTTTAGCTACAATTCGGGAGTACGACCTTTGATAAAATGGCCCATTGATGTTGTTTGAAGTCTATGTGAACCAATTTATTTGATTTTGTGTAAGACTGAATAATTGGATCATGAACCTTTTATTAGTTACTATTTATAGAATTTCTGTTATTGAAACTCACAGGGGCTGTCGAAGATCTGCATTACTGTCAAATTACAGTTGGCACTAATATCCGATGGTAGCCGAACACCTCAGGCTATGAACGCCTCAGGCATAACCATTGAAAATTAAGACATTGTTTTTGTCATCATCAATATATAATAAGATTATTAAGAACCCTACATGCAAAATCCAGAATTTATTCTTTCATTGTTGGTAGTTACACATGGCACTTAGCACCACAGTCATGATTATTTACCTTTTACAGATATTCCATAGCAGACCTCTTCAATTTGAATTCTTATCAAACTTCAAAAGGAAAATATTTGAGGTCATGGTATCTTTGCTAATTTTGAAATCCAGTATAAAATGCCCAAAGACCATCAAAGCTATAACCCTAAAGGCTTATTGGGAGTCTGTATCAGTATTCCTTATCAAAGATTACATTAAATCTTCCCCAAACTTCATGCAACTGTTTGTTGCAATGATATCCCCTTTATGTTTAGTATCCAGCAAGATTACTCAAACATCTTCACCAAAATTAACCTTTTAGTTAAAAGGACTTCCGCACAGATTGGGATATTATCTATTTAAAATTAACCATCTTCTACTGATAAAATGCCAAAATGGATTTCTAATATAACATTAAACTAGATTATTAACAGCTTTCCAAACCCTTTAATAACCATATAGAAAAAATATAGATCATTTATTTTGTATTTCAGATATTGCAAACTGTTAAAATGTTTTTTCGTAGACAGCAAGGTAAACTTAGGGTAAAAGTTGTTCGCTTTTAGTTACCATCATCATATTTAACAATCTTGTCACATGATGTTAGAAAGGTGTGCCAGAAGGACTCCATGCGTTTATTCATAAAATGGCTTTCCTATAGAAGCACTTAGAGGCACGAATGCTCACTTCTCATTATTTATCAAAACTACAGTTTCAGCAACTTAGAAGTAAAAAAATTGAAAATAGTCTTTAGTGTAGTGACAATGATTGATTAGATTTTTAATGTTAGTTATTAACTCCCAGAGAACAAATCTCTGAGCAAGTCCCTTTAAGGTTTTTGGACTAGCTGAGCAATAGTAACAAGAGAAAATTGATGCAAGCCTCAAAGTCGCCCGCAAAAATTATTTTGATTTATCTTCCTTAAAAAACATCCAACAAAACATGAAAGGAATAGAAAAGAAATTTAATTATTATACGTACAAACCTATCTAGTTATTCAAACTCATTAGAAAGAGCCTGTTACTCGGCTAATGAAAACAATTGCACATGACATTATGAAACCAGCAACTTTAAAGACATTGTAACAAAACAAGATATGGCTTTTAATTCTTATTTTTACCTTTTATCAATATGGCTTCTTCCAAATTTCACAATATTAGTTTTGTGCAGGTGTTTTCAATTTGGAGAACTATCTAATTTCAATATGATCAAATGTGTTAAGAAATATGCAACAGAAGAATTTAACCTGCAAACCCATATAGAAACTGAGTCTTTCTAAACGTTTATGAAAGTTGTCTGTAATTGTTTTCATTTTTTGCCAACACAAAATATGTATTGGAAACTGCTTGTTTAAAGATATTGAATTTGGAAGTCAGATGTCAAATGAACATGCGATATTACATTTGCAGCAGAAGCTAGAATCTATTGAGGAGGCAAAAGAAATAAATGTTCAATACAAGCAATTTCTGTATATTATTTGTCATACTTTGTAATTGCTGTCAGTCTATGCTTACAAATTGGAGAATTAAATTATCATATACAAAAAAAAACACTTAAACAATGAAAATGTTCATGGAAGCTGCACCATTAATCATTTTCTTTAAATGTCTACCAACTATGATTAAACTGATAGACTCGATCATTGTGACGGAATGCGAAATTCGTTATAACGAAGCACATTTTCTCCCATTATTTTCACACTCAATTCTTTTTCTAGGCCTAAAAAGTTGTTTGTTTAGGGTAACCCGACCCTACCTAGCCAAACCTGCCTACCCTAAAGGTTTGATTGACCATTGGAAGAAAAATCAATTGGCGCTGTATTTTTAACTTATCTATTTGAAAAGTCTTGAGCATTCCCGACAGGCTAGTTTTTTTTAGTTGAATAGATCAAAAATGTCCGACAAACATGTTTATTGTGTCTTCTTTCTGCGCTTAAATTCGACAACTTCTGAAAATGCATTTTGATGGAAGCTGGTCTGTGGCAGATTTTAGACAGTTCTATATGTTTTAACTATTTTCTTCAAAAAGAAATATGCATGTTAAAGTGAAGCTCAAAAAGAAAAAATCAAAAAAAATCCCTACCTACCATACCTATTGATTTTGAAGCTGTTACCCTAAATAAACCATTTTTTTTTTTTTAGGCCTTATATTAAACAATCAATTTAATCATAATCTTAGTAGCACCCTACCATGTTTTAAGTATTAATATAGTACTAATGAAAGGTTAAAAAATGTATGACACATTACCGAAGATCATGTATATCTAATATCAAATTCTTTTTAGAATGTTATTAATGTATATTAACATGGAATAATGTAGGGGGAAAGGCAACAATCTTGTTTGCTCATGTTCAATTCTAAAGAGCGAGAAAGCTAAAAGCAGAAAGCATTTATAAGATATGAAGACAATATTTCAATTGCAATATTGGTTAGATGAAACCATTGCAAGAGAAAAGCAATTAACAAAATGTCTTCTTATTACTTTATATCTTGGAGACACCACTAATAGCGAACTACAACTTTTAAGTGAAAATTTCCTTATTAGCACTGACCAATCCAAGCCTTTTTGAAGTTGTATCATGTAAAGTGATGTGCACCAACTTCGCATGGAAAACACATTTGTATTTCTGCCTAAACAAACGATTACATATAACACTTTTAAGAGAGAGTTGGACGTGGGACATTCTATGTTGACCTAATTAGAACTACAAAAAGACCAAATCTTAGCATTTTACAGATGTTTTGCTACTGTCATTTTTGAAACACAGTTTTCGCAACGCATAAATGCTTGGTGTTGATGCTATGGTGCCAAGTGACCTAAGATTAAATGTACGGTACGAAGGTAATATGGGACGAATCGCATAGAAAAAAATCAAAGCGTTTTAGTGATTATCTTTTTGCTTTTAACAATATAACATTAAAAGCATCTGTATAAATACTTTCGGATTGTGAAATGTTACTTTACCGAAAGAAAGTAGGCGATTTAAAGGATAGAATTTTGATAAATCTGCCTAAAGGGTGAAAACCGCTTTTGCATCGGCATTAAGACCTATCGTTGTCTTTGTTATTTTCGTCGATCAAAATGGAATTTATAGGCGATGAATTAAAGACTAAATGGCTGCATAGATTAATAATAATTTAAACATAAACAACTATAAACAATCAATGCTTAGGCGGTTAAAAGAAATGTTTGAATGAATAAACAGGGTTGGTCTTTTAACAAAGGCGATTTGACAGTTGAGATGATATGAGCACCTGCAGACGCTTTTCATTGGTCGAATTGTTTGACTGCCACCTTGTAGATTACGTTATAAAATATAGGGTTTTAGAATATTAATCATAGAGCAAGTCTAAAATACCTCGTCAGACGAGTTTACACATTTGACTGGCACTCAGACACATATTATTGATAAAGAATACCGATTTTTAGGCTAACTAAACGAGATACAGGCTGAAAAATGGACCTGTTATTGTTAGAAATGGATATTATTTTAAACTAATTCTCTTGATAAATCCTTTTAAGAACACAAAATCAAACTTTAAACATTTTTTGAAACAATGAAAAAAGTAGGAAAGGTGTAGAAGTAATAAGATAAAAGCCTCTGTTACGAATTATTTTCAAAATAATGGAAACAAAATTCAATATAGCATCCCTTTCCCAATATGCACTAACCAAAAGCTTATAAAAATATGATCGCCGCCTTCTGGCGGGCGATCAATAATTGATTTTGCCAGCATAGTGTAGTGCAACATTTTGAAGTCCATTTTGTTGAGTATTGATAACAAATCAGCAGTGCATGCCTTAGGAAAAAAAAAAAAACTCCTCCAAAAATCATTTAAAGGACATATTAAAATTATAATCTTTTTCTGAGCAAAAAATGCATCCCATGTTGCTCCTTTCCACCCAGGTGTTTAAATGGGTACATGTGAGGGAATAAACCAATGTGCCGTGGCTGTATGTGCGCCATATGTAAACGGCTGGTTTATCACCCAATGATCAGGGAGGTAATTGTTAAAGTCGCCTGAATATGCCTAGCAAAAATATGAGACTATAAACCCTACTTTACCTTTGACACTCTAGGCACATAACACTAGCAAGATGTGTCTGAAAGCAACTCATTACTATTCATTAAAGTCCCCGGACGTCAAAATATTTTTTTTTTTCGGGTGTTTGTCCTTCCAAGTCCACAATGCATCTCCTGATGCATAAGAACTTTTCATATTGGCAGTGAAATATTTATAGTCAATTCTAGATAACAGAATGGTTTCATCATTTCAGCTTTGCTATTTGTGCAATTGTTTGGAGAATTCGGCAATGCTTACAAGACCACAAGGCCTTTCTCTCGCAAAACAGTATATGTAATTGTCTGATGATTAATATGCATCTAAAGATTCTTACGCGAGTAAATTTCATATTCATAGGTTTGATAAAGAGCAAAGATAGGAGTTCAGAACATTTGCTTGTACAAACTCCAATCCAGTCAAAATGCTTGAAAAGGTCATATATTTTTGATGCATTTCAACTGATTAGATGAATTTCTAATGTCTCCTTTTTATCTTCGGTGCATTTCATGACCCATATTGCCACAAATATACTTTAGTTTTGAGCGTGAATAAAAAAAAAAACCAAGTTTTAAGTTCAAATGCAAAAATAATACATCTGAGTTTTCAAAAAGTTACAAGATTAATACAATATCTACATAAATACATCCTTTTATAACAAAAGCAATGCTTCTTAAAGTTGTGGGTTTGTATCTGGTTATGCAAGATCTGCCTGGCACTCAAAGAGCACATAGTCCAAAGTACGTAAGAAAGTTATCAATGTTTTGAAGTTGTGGGTTTGTATCCAGTTGAGCAGGATCTGCCTAGCACTTAAAAAGCCCATACATAATCAGTTTGGAAGTTGTGGGTTTGTATCCAGTTGAGCAGGATCTGCCTAGCACTTAAAAAGCACAAATACATAATCCATTTGGAAGTTGTGGGTTTGTATCTAGTTGAGCAGGATCTGCCTAGCACTTAAAAAACACAAATACATAATCAGTTTGGAAGTTGTGGGTTTGTATCCAGTTGAGCAGGATCTGCCTAGCACTTAAAAAGCACAAATACATAATCCATTTGGAAGTTGTGGGTTTGTATCCAGTTGAGCAGGATCTGCCTAGCACTTAAAAAGCACAAATACATAATCAGTTTGGAAGTTGTTGGTTTGTATCCAGTTAAGCAGGATCTGACTAGCAATTAAAGGACACAGTGCCAATGATCAGCAGAGTATTTATCTGTTTACTTGAGGACTGTGGGTTTGTATCCTGACAGGCAGGATCTGCCTAGCATTCCAACAGGTAATAAGCAGAGATTTGAAGGTGTTTTTTTGTTTGGCAGGTGTATATGTACAAAGTATGTTAGTGGCAATGTGGATCATTCAGTAATATGTGAAGGTTTGGGATTGTTAGAAATATGTCTTCTTGTTGAATTGTTCAAAAAGTATGTTTTTTCATTTTGATGGAGAAAACTTAAAAATAGTTGTGGAAAATGGGTTATTTTCTGGACTGGGATGAGTATGCATGTATACATTTATGCTTGCATCATATTCAGAACCTCAGAATGTGGTCTATTGTAATATTCATAGGCTTTGTGTTCTTGTAAGGATTGCAGGGTTCTTCACTTGAATTGGTTTCTTTAAATGGTAGTACCAATGCAGACCTTTTTAAACCTCTTGATATAGAGTGTTGGGCTATTGGGAATGTTGATTTTGAAGTGACAAGCAAGTTAACTTGAATGTACACTATTTTGTGTACAACCTCATATCTTGGAGAATGCCAAATGACCATATCTGTTGTTACATCTTAACACTGTATTCATTCATTCATTCATTCATTATTTTTGGGCGTCAGATAATGATTTACTTTGTAAGTCTTGAGGGAAGAAATAGAAGCAGTTTTATGTTAAACATTATGTCATGTATGCTGTTACAATTTTTTACTTATCAGGATAAAACCATAAGATGTAGATTTAATGTCTTAAAACATGTATGCTTTGTTGCTTTTTCTGGGATATCAACCAAAACTCTTAAAGCACAATATAAAGCATTATTAGGGTCCTGCATGGCTCAGTGGTTTAGGTAAAATTGTAACAAGGTGTTATTGGTTTAAGCCTCACCAGCACCACTTGGAATTTTCATGACAGTGTCCTCGGGCAAGATACTGCCCTGCCCTATGATTTACATACTGTTGACATGGTGTTAACCCCATATTAGCAACCAAAAGCACTATTAATTAGGTGTTATTGCATTGATCTCAGTAATATATCCTTGATAATATGGTCATCACTGCAAGCTGTTAAAAGATGGACTATCCATCTTGCAAAACCATTTTATGATACCTTAATTTTCAACTGTCCTCCTCAAGTGTATACAGTTTCACCCATCCTTTACAAGCACCTGCCTTACCATCCACATCATACATTCACACTCACGTATACCCAATAGTTTAACACTTAAATCACTTCTCATTCTTAAGCATGGATTGAGTGTTGTTCATCTTGACTATCAAGGTACAACCAAATCCTTAGAATGCCACTACACATACATCCCATTCCTTCTTTCTAAATTTCGCTTTCGTTTTAGATGGATAAACAAATGGGTCTTGTAAGAAACAATACATACACAAGCTTTAATCGACAGGGTGTTTGATCATCTCAAAATCTTTACATATGTACATGTACCTCTTTTACCATGGTTTTGATACATTTCTTTCAAAATTAACTAGCAGATGAAATTCAAATGAGCTATATTGATGCTTAAGTGTGATGTTCATTAAACCATTCTTTATTGCATTCTACATACTAAATGAATGAATTGTATAAAAGTTTGGTATTTGTTGAAATTGTGTGTTCATTCATTTGCTATTCGAATGAAGCCTGTTATAGATAATCTTGGGGTAGACACAGATTCTAAAGCCCAGTACAAGAAATCAAACATACCTCCATGGACATTGAACAGAGCAAATCTTTTTATTGAGCTAACCTCTAATGTGAAAAAAGAAACTGAAAGTTATTTTTCACAGTTTATAGAGCAAGATTAAAAAACAATTTTCTTCCTATAAATCTATTTACACTGATGGATGCTAAGACGGCAATTCTGTTACAGCTGCAGCTGTATATTGAGAAAGGGTAAAGTAATGCTGCTTACTTCTTAAAGAGACACTCAGAGATGGAGATTTTAACTTTTTGAAATAAATCGTCTTCTACCGTAAAAAGTACAAAGATTCCTGCAAAATCTGCAAAAGCAGCACTAAATCTTCCCATTTCAGAGTCCATATAGTTCCATACATTAATTATAAACCCTGTGTCTTAACATACACTAAGTCTATCTGGCAACTGAAACGGAATGATGTTTTAATTGATTACATTCAATTAAATCTTGTAGAATGGTGACCTTTCTTGCAGATTGGTATGCAGAGAAGTTACAATTGCACAAATCTAAATTGTTCTTTCACACATAATTACAGATTTCTGTCTAAGGAAGATCCCCTGAGTGCATGCGATGCAATACATCCTTTTCCATCAAACATATAACTGAGTTTCAAAGAATATTTGTTCATATATCTTAATGTAGACACTATTTAGGAGCTTTTAGAGACTTTCAGTTTGAATTAATATTATCCTTTCTTAGAGACTAGAATTCACAACACTTTTTGATTCCTTTCTCATTTAAAATACTCATGTATTATCATTATCATTAACTCATTACAAATTATTGATTTTCTGTCATTTACTCATTATGAATTGTCTATTTACTATCATTCCTTAGAAACTGATATCTTTTATTTCAAATAGTAAAAAATGTTAAAAAACCTGTAAACAATTCTATATAGGTTTATCAGCATCACCATAATGCGGGCTTATTGACAGCAGTTGTTGGTGTGTTTTTTATTCACCATTCATTCATTTATTCTCTATCTTACTTTTTTGCATCAATCAGAATAAGCATGGCAACTTTGTGAGAATTGGTAGAAACAAATGAACTAACTCAGGGATTTTATGTTCTGGGAGAAATAAATGTCAAAAGTTTGATATTAACAATCATTATCACTAAAAAACACCATTTTTAATTTCTTTACTTCTAAATTGCTGATTTTCTTTTTTTGTTTTGCAATGTGAGGTGAGCAGACTCAATGCTTATACAAACAGGTTAGTACACAGACCCGCACCAAGTATATTGGCGGCTGGCCTGTGATTTTACCTGTTTGCTACTCTGAGTATCTTTCCTCATCAAAATTTAGCAGATATTAAAGGTTTTGGAAAGGAGACGACACAAAAAACAATTTTTAGAACATTAACCCAGCATTCTAAGGGTTGAGTTCTCTTTCATTCCAAGCAAAAAACAAGTAGAGGATGTACAATGACGATTAACCGAAATTTGATCTCAATGTTCCCAACACACAAGTCACCTTCAGACATTCATAAGTGAATAATATCAACCCACATTAAAGGTAATTTCATCACAATGCTTGTTGTGTGTAAAAAGTATATTCATATAAAAGCATCATCTCTTTCCCTCATGGCTCTTATCTTAATCATTCAAAAGAACAGCAGGAGAAATGAAAGTATCAAACAAATATTGTTTCCTTCATTCTTTGAGAGAAAAATCATTGGGACTTAAGATCCTTTATATGATCATATTTTCTTTTGTTTCACAGAAGTTGATTAATCTAGATTACTTGTCAAATAACAGCCACTCTGTTAAATGCTTAACATTCATGTTGAAACACAACAGAGCAAACAACAAGTATGACTTTATAAAGCCTGCTTTATTTTGTATGAAATTCCTAAATGTTGCTCATAAGTATTGTTGGATCCACAATTTACAGATATGTTACATTTAAGTTATTTTTATAACACCAAGGCATATTCAGAAAAAGCAATTAAGTTTCAAATGAGATTGAATAAGAACTCTTCTGTACTATTGTTGTCAAAGTGGATCACCTCTGCATCTAATATTCTTTAACCCTATTGTTGTCAAAGTGGATCACCTCTGCATCTAATATTCTTTAACCCTGCTTAAACATTTTTCAATGGTTAGATTATCAACCCATCCAGCAACCCACTGATCACTTTAGTAATTCACTACTCTTTGCATCAATCAAACAAGGCACCATGTGGATGTTTGTGGAAGTGTCTTTGGGCACTAGCCTATAGTACTAGTGAAATCCAAGAAAGCTGTAATAAAAGTGAAATACTATTAACTCAGTGTTAATAACTTCACACACAACCTTTAAATGGTCAGGGAGCACACTTCATGATTTCAAAACACTGGCAGGGTTTTTGATATGATATGCTTTATAAATTATGTGCAAAATGTAAAAGCAACATTACATTCATGCAGAAATAAAGGAATTATTACAAAACATGGTTTAAATTAATTAGAATTAGTGATTAAAGAAACTGCCTTAAAATTAAAATTAATAAGGCTTTAATTAATAAAAGATTATACAAATCTCTTACAAACAAATGACTGTGGGTATTACTTTCAATATCTCCTAAAGTGAATACACGTCTGGTGTCCTGCTTGGCCTAGCGGTTTAGGTAATATGACTGAAAAGTTGTTGACACAGAATTTAACCTTGTACAAAAAATTAAAAAGAAAACATGTCTGACAAATATGTGGGTGCGTATTTGTCCTGTGATCAATTTGCACAAAGGACTTATAATTAATTGCAGTAATTAACATCCACTTTGGTATTTATTTTTCTTTTCCCTTGAATAGATGGAAATTACTTGAGCATGCCATCTTCTGCCTAACACAAATGGTTTCATATATAATGTAGAGAGGCTGCAAACTTAATTGATGATATCTGTGTAAAATATCACTTTGGATAATCCAGCACAGTAAGGTTTGGCCAATGGGTCTGGACTGAGAGGAAACCCTCCGGGTAATTTCTGTTTCAATTGGGACTACTCTGCTGCTCACCCCTGAATGGGTATCGACATAAAGAGTGCCGCGGATATGCCCTGACTGATGAGCATCTGTTTGGCTTTGGTTGATTTCTCGTGCGCAGGATCAAGGTTGCATTGGTCATGTCTAACCTTTTTTCCTTTGACAGATGTTAATAGGTTATATATTTTCAGATGTAATGCTTTGTTCTTTTCTTCTTTTACAGGTATTACAGTGAAATGATGTAAAGAGCAAGAAACAATGGAGGAAACAAAATAATTAGTTGGTAAAAAGAAAGCATAATTAATGAATGAAAATATTGTTATTAACATATTGTATTTAATGCAGGTATTTAACAGATAAGCTTTAGGAAGTTCAAATCTCCAGCTAGAGAATACAAATTTGGGTGTCCAGCTGCAATAAAAACTGAGCTGAAAACATTGCAGGCGCTGAAGTGCGAAGAATGCTATAAAATGAAAGGTTAGTAATGATGATTGCTTTTGCTTTTAGTCATGATATGGCCTTTACTGAATTTAGGCTAGGGTTTTGCCAAAGGACATTTCAACAAAACCAAACAAACTGATGGGGCTTGAACTTGGGACCACTTCCTCAATTGGTGGGCCATGCATGATGCATTCGTTTTCATCTACTACTGCAACTAAATTGTGTTCAAATGGGAAAGTAGTCAGTGCCTTGGAAGTCATATTGTGCATCATTTATATGAAAATGACAGAAATCTAGATTGATGCACTAACTGCAACTATATGCCTAAAACTGTTTGTACAAAAGTCAATTATGAAAAAGTTTTAGTGAATAATTGTGAGAATGAAAACAAATTGAATTCATCTTTCCCTCATTTGTGTGTTTTTTTGCATGTATTCAAGCAATAGTGACAAAAGATGAAAATGCTTCAACAAGGATTTCTTCCCTTTTCACTATAAAGGTATATATTTTCATACTTTGTTCTAAATGTGCATTGATTCATTAGTCAATAGTATTATCAACTTTATTTCAGGTGATGGACAAAATTAATTTGAATTGAACAGTCAAGCAATGTGACCAACACATGGATTCTATACAAGGTATTTATGAAAAAATAATTCTTAAATGAAAATACTAAAACTTAAAATGGTGTAAATACGATGGGATAGAGGTGATGTGTTTGCGGTTTTTCTGTGTTTGCGTTTTTTTTCATTATTCCGAGTTAGTAAGTCAAAATAACAAGAGAGCTAAGTCGTTTTTTTCGACTAACAAACTCGAAATATCGAGATGATTAACTCGTTATATCGACTTATTAACTCAAAATGACAAGACAAACAAAATTAGTGTGTTATCCTGTAGAAATAATTCTGACACATGAAGCTCTTTACAAGTAAATTCTCATTTCATTACAATATTTCAAATCATTACAGATGAGTTGATAAATACATATTTGAGGGAATGGGTATAATCAAAGCAAAAACAATCTACCTACATTGTACTTCAATATGATCGCATTGTACTTCAAACAGGTATTAAACAGTAACCACCTTAGAATATGAAATCTCCAGACAAGGCATTTCACCTTTATTGACAGTTTGAGAAGATATGTCCAAGCTTATATAAGAGGGACAAAAAGATGAGAAAAGGAATAGTGAGTATTGATTATGAACTGTAAATCTTTTATTCATGTCAAATGGACTTGGATTAAATGCACAAGGGGGACAAAGGCTTGGTTCCTTCCAGAGGCCTTATTGATGTATGGCCGATTAGTATGGAAGCATGTGTAGATGAACCGTTGCCGTTCTTCAACATGACTACTTATCATGACTTATACAAAAGGGATTAATTTGTGTTCTCATTGTTGTACAATATTACAAAGATAACTTGTAGTGCCTCTGTTTACAAACGATAAGCACCTATAAGTCTTTTCCTTTCATAGTGAGATAATAAGTCAAAGTGTATATCATGCCAACAACTACCTTTAAAGGTGATCATAATTGGGTTTAGTTTTTATTTAACTATAAATAATCAACATTGCATAACCTGAAGAACTTTCACAAGATAGGTTCTATAATATTTCAAATATTTTACAGGAAAAAATATCTGAAAGTACTTGAACCATATACAAACATTGTCTTGGAGAATGAAACAATTCATGATAAGATGATCGCAATGTACATATATGATATAATTAAAGTTTCTAGAGGAAGACACTATTACACACAGATAATATGCAGAGAAAATACACTTTACATGCATCTCTTTTTTGTAGGAAATCAACCAAGTGTTCCAAGTTCATCAATGTCACCAAGAATATCATGAAAAGAATGCTGCAGAGGAAAGAACTCTACTATCTTAAACTTAATTTAAAACCATTATTCCAAAATGGAAAGCTGTGATTGGTTCAATATTTTGAAAGTCATTATCAAAGCACAATTGTGTAAAATGTTTCTAATAAGAAATCAATTTCAGTTTGAATCAAAGAAAACATTGTGTCACTAAAAAATGCTAATTTTGAGCAACATTCCTTTCTGTAACAAAGTTTGTTTTAGTTTTGTTCTTCAACATTTAACATTTATTCTTGTTGTTCAATTTTGAGAACATTGTCTTAGGATAAAGTAGCTTTTTCTCAAAAGATGAGGATTCATTTTGTCACAATTTTTTCAAATTTACTTGCTTCCTGAATCTGCATAATGGGTTGAAAATAATGTTTTTCCTCATTTTGTTACAAGGGTATTTGTTTTATAATGACTGAGATATATAACTGTTTAACTCCCAAGCCTGACCTATAGTAGTTGATGTATTCCTCAACTTTATTACTTGTCCAAATAGAAAGCAACAGACATATGGGGTAGAAAAAATTGTTACAGAAGGAGAAATATCTTAAGACAAGAAATATCTCCTTTACAACAATGGTTTTCTCTCATGCAGCTACAGCATACCAAGTCTGAATGATCACAGATTCCATCAAATATTTTCTTAGGTCAGGATTGGGTAAACACCATGTGTTTGTGTTGTCTTATTTCTGCATCCTCCCACGCGCCCTAATCGCTGTTGCATTTTTCATTCACTTTTGTTTAACCTGCTCAAGATATTTCTAAGAAGCATTTTGATGCCAATCCTGTTCAGATGTACAATCAATACAGGCTGATTGTATTGCCTACAAAAGTTCTCTCCCCTTGCCTACAATAGTTCTCTCCCCTTGCCTACAATAGTTCTCTCCCCATACCTACTATAGTTCTCTCCCCATGCCTACAATAGTTCTCTCAGCTTGCCTACGATAGTCCTCTCCCATACCTACTGTAAATCTCTCCCCATGCCTATGATGGGTCTTCTCCACATACAATAGTTATCTTGCCTACACTCTTGCCTGCAATGGTCCTCTCCCCTTACCTACAATATCTTCAAATGCCTACAATAGTTCTCTCCCCATACCTACGATAGTTTTCTACCCATACCTTCGATGGTGTCCTCACCATGCCTACAATCTCCCCATACCTTCGTTGGTGTATTCCCCATGCCCACGATAGTTCTCTCCCCATACCTACGAAAGTTTTCTACCCATACCTACGATGGTTCTCTCCCCATGCCTACGATGGTTCTCTCCCCATACCTTCGATGGTGTCCTCACCATGCCTACAATCTCCCAATACCTTCGTTGGTGTCCTCCCCATGTGTATGATAGTTCTCTCCCCTTGCCCACGATAGTTCTTTCCCCATACCTACGATAGTTTTCTACCCATACCTACGATGGTTCTCTCTCCATGCCTACGATGGTTCTCTCCCAATACCTACGATTGTCCTCTCGCCACATCTACGATGCTTCTCTTCCCATACCTACGATGGTCCTCTCCCAATTTCTACGACGGTCCTCTACCCTAGCCTATGATGGTTCTCTCCCCATGCCTACGTTGGTCTTCTTCCCATGCCTTCGTTGGTCCTCTCCCCTTGCTAACGATGGTTCTCTCCCCATAACTCTGTCCTCCCCTTGCCTACGATGGTTCTCTCCCAAGCCTACTTTGGTCCTCTCCCAATGCCTACGATGGACTTCTCCCCATACCTGCTATAGATATCTCCCCATACCTACGATGGTTTTCTACCCATGCCTAAGATGGTTCTCTCCCGATGCCTACGTTGGTTCTCTCCATACCTACGATGGTTTTATCCCCTAACCTATGATGGGCCTCTCCCCTAGCCTATGATGGTTCTCTCCCCATGCCTTCGTTGGTCCTCTCCCCTTGCTAAAGATGGTTCTCTCCCCATAACTCGGTCCTCCCCTTGCCTACGATGGTCCTCTCCCCATGCCTTCGTTGGTCCTCTCCCCTAGCCTATGATGGTCCTCTCCCCTAGCCTATGATGGTTCTCTCCCCATGCCTACGTTGGATCTCTCCCCATACCTACGATGGTCCTCCCCATTCCTACGATGGTTCTCTCCCCTAGCCCACGATGGTTCTCGCCCCATACCTACGATGGTCCTCTCCCCATATCTACGATGCTTCTCATCCCATACCTACTATAGATATCTCCCCATAACTCGGTCCTCCCCTTGTCTACGATGGTTCTCTCCCCATATCTATGATGATTCTCTCCCCAAACCTACGTTGGTCCTTTCCCCATGCCTACATTGGTTCTCCCCCGAAACACGTTGGTTCTTTCCCGAAACACGTTGGTTCTTTTCTCCATGCCTACATTGGTCCTCTCCCCATGCCTATGATGGTTCTCTTCCCATACCTACAACGGTCCTCTTGCCATACCTACATTGGGCCTCTTGCCATACCTACAATGGTCCTCTTGCCATACCTACAATGGTCCTCTTGCCATACCTACGATGGTCCTCTTGCCATACCTACAATGGTCCTCTTGTCATACCTACATTGGTCCTCTTGCCATACCTACATTGGTCCTCTTGCCATACCTACATTGGTCCTCTTGTCATACCTACATTGGTCCTCTTGCCATACCTACATTGGTCCTCTTGTCATACCTACATTGGTCCTCTTGCCATACCTACATTGGTCCTCTTGCCATACCTACAATGCTCCTCTTCCCATACCTACATTGGTCCTCTTGCCATACCTACAATGGTCCTCTTGCTATACCTACGATGGTCCTCTTGCCATACCTACAATGGTCCTCTTGTCATACCTACATTGGTCCTCTTGCCATACCTACATTGGTTCTCTTGCCATACCTACATTGGTCCTCTTGCGATACCTACGATGGTCCTCTTATCATACCTACAACGGTCCTCTTGCCATACCTACAATGGTCCTCTTGCCATACCTACAATGGTCCTCTTGCCATACCTACAACGGTCCTCTTGCCATACCTACAACGGTCCTCTTGCCATACCTACAACGGTCCTCTTGCCATACCTACAATGGTCCTCTTGCCATACCTACAATGGTCCTCTTGCCATACCTACATTGGTCCTCTTGCCATACCTACATTGGTCCTCTTGCGATACCTACATTGGTCCTCTTGCGATACCTACAATGGTCCTCTTGCCATACCTACAATGGTCCTCTTGCCATACCTACAACGGTCCTCTTGCCATACCTACAACGGTCCTCTTGCCATACCTACAACGGTCCTCTTGCCATACCTACAATGATTGCCATACCTACGATGGTCCTCTTGCCATACCTACAATGGTCCTCTTGCCATACCTACATTGGTCCTCTTGCCATACTTACATTGGTCCTCTTGCCATACCTACATTGGTCCTCTTGCCATACCTACATTGGTCCTCTTGTCATACCTACATTGGTCCTCTTGTCATACCTACATTGGTCCTCTTGCCATACCTACATTGGTCCTCTTGTCAAACCTACAATGGTTTTCTTGCCATACCTACGATGGTCCTCTTGTCATACCTACAATGGTCCTCTTGTCATACCTACATTGGTCCTCTTGCCATACCTACATTGGTTCTCTTGCCATACCTACATTGGTCCTCTTGCGATACCTACGATGGTCCTCTTATCATACCTACAACGGTCCTCTTGCCATACCTACAATGGTCCTCTTGCCATACCTACAATGGTCCTCTTGCCATACCTACAACGGTCCTCTTGCCATACCTACAACGGTCCTCTTGCCATACCTACAACGGTCCTCTTGCCATACCTACAATGGTCCTCTTGCCATACCTACAATGGTCCTCTTGCCATACCTACATTGGTCCTCTTGCCATACCTACATTGGTCCTCTTGCGATACCTACATTGGTCCTCTTGCGATACCTACAATGGTCCTCTTGCCATACCTACAATGGTCCTCTTGCCATACCTACAACGGTCCTCTTGCCATACCTACAACGGTCCTCTTGCCATACCTACAACGGTCCTCTTGCCATACCTACAATGATTGCCATACCTACGATGGTCCTCTTGCCATACCTACAATGGTCCTCTTGCCATACCTACATTGGTCCTCTTGCCATACTTACATTGGTCCTCTTGCCATACCTACATTGGTCCTCTTGCCATACCTACATTGGTCCTCTTGCCATACCTACATTGGTCCTCTTGTCATACCTACATTGGTCCTCTTGCCATACCTACATTGGTCCTCTTGTCATACCTACATTGGTCCTCTTGTCAAACCTACAATGGTTTTCTTGCCATACCTACGATGGTCCTCTTGTCATACCTACAATGGTCCTCTTGTCATACCTACATTGGTCCTCTTGCCATACCTACATTGGTCCTCTTGCCAAACCTACAATGGTCCTCTTGTCATACCTACATTGGTCCTCTTGTCATACCTACATTGGTCCTCTTGCCATACCTACATTGGTCCTCTTGTCATACCTACATTGGTCCTCTTGCCATACCTACATTGGTCCTCTTGTCATACCTACATTGGTCCTCTTGCCATACCTACATTGGTCCTCTTGCCATACCTACGATGGTCCTCTTGCGATACCTACGATGGTCCTCTTGCCATACCTACATTGGTCCTCTTGCCATACCTACTTTGGTCCTCTTGCCATACCTACATTGGTCCTCTTGCCATACCTACAATGGGCCTCTTGCCATACCTACATTGGTCCTCTTGCCATACCTACATTGGTCCTCTTGCCATACCTACATTGGTCCTCTTGTCATACCTACATTGGTCCTCTTGTCATACCTACATTGGTCCTCTTGCCATACCTACATTGGTCCTCTTGCCATACCTACATTGGTCCTCTTGCCATATCTACAAATGGTCCTCTTGCTATACCTACAATGGTCCTCTTGTCATACCTACAATGGTTCTCTTGTCATACCTACAATGGTCCTCTTGTCATACCTACATTGGTCCTCTTGTCATACCTACGATGGTCCTCTTGCCATACCTACAATGGTCCTCTTGCTATACCTACGATGGTCCTCTTGTCATACCTACAATGGTTCTCTTGTCATACCTACAATGGTCCTCTTGTCATACCTACATTGGTCCTCTTGTCATACCTACATTGGTCCTCTTGCCATACCTACAATGGCGATCGGGAGTTTCGGCAATGAAAGACACAAGATGACCTTATGAAATCCATTACTGATTTAACTTTAATTTGAATTAAACAGCAAACGTACATGTACGCTGCTTCCAGTTCCTGTCTGTATAACAGCAAACGTACATGTACGCTGCTTCCAGTTCCTGTCTGTATGTCTGAAACGCAACGGATTGAACTAATGAGTGGTTAAAGAACCGAACGGTTTTCTTTTAACACTCGGATCTATTGATCCACGATACGATGCAAGTATAGATCATTCAACACTATTATGAGTACAGTGATCCTTTTCTACATTGCTTCAGGTTTCTTCGTCGAGATTCGTGGGCGTTATAATATAATTTCCTTCTGTAGAATGAATGAGTCTATACAGATAAGGTCAAGAGCGGCGTTTGAACCTTGAAAAAGAAATTACGATGACATAGGCGTAGGAGTGTTTTCAACATTTGGGCAACTTCAGATGTTGACCGGTCTTAAGAATAAATATGTTCCTAAACTTTTTCATTACTATTCATGCATTTACAAATTCAATAACATTATGAGAATTAAAAGAAAACGTATTAAAATGTGTATCTTTAATAATAATAAAAAAAAAACAGAAAAAGGGATATGCTAGATCTCGATCTCACGCAGAAATCAAATGTATTGATCTAAACAAAAAGTGGCAGGGACCAGACTGTCACAACCACGGATTCAACTGTACTTTGTCTAAGATTGAATTATTCTGAAAGCTTTAGCTAACAATTGAAGACAATATTGAGTCTGACTTCTTAGAACACACCACTGTTTCCGTCAATCAAAACTTCCCGGGTATTTTTGTGAGCTGAGTTTTCATTGGATAAACCAGATGTGTTCAGATTGCCATTTGCGATGATGACGTCAAAAAGTTTTTGGTTATTGATAGTAACAAAAGGTGATTTGGTATTAGATAAAGGACAAAAATACACATTTATTTTTATTCTGCAGTAAATTTTTGTTTCTTTTATTTTTCTCTTCAAATACCTTCATTTGCCATTGTTAATATTGGGGCAAAGTATACTCTGGCCCTCCCCCGTCTGATTATTGGGGGGCCGGGGTCCCCTGCCCCCCTCCCAGCTCCTACGGCCATGGATGAGTGGGGATAGTTCGCTAGTACCCTTCCAGCTGCCCCAAAGTTGGAGATCTCTCTGCGCCCCTGATTGCCGTTCAGCACGCATATTCCATCCAACAAGCGACATTATGCCGCTTACACATTGGTATATACCTCCGAAACCCTCCATACTCTCTTCTCAAACCGAGCCTAAAGCGCTAGACCCGAAATGACACCATTAATTCGAAGCTTACAGAGGTTGGGTGGTAACCAAATTGTATATGTTCTTGTTTCTTTGAGTAGAGTATGAAACATTGACATAATTTTCTCAAAATGAGTCTTCGTCACGATTGGTATCCAGTCAAACAAGTTACAAGGTTCATCGATGGGAACAAAGGCCATTATGCCAAAAGACATACATGGAATGCTTCATATATGATCCTGTGGCTTGAAACTAGTATTAGGGCATATTTATGTTTAACCCATAGCATGCTGGGTGAATTTATAAAAGAGTTTGTGTCATCGGCTTTCCAAAACTTTAAATATCTTAATTCTGTTGAAGAAAGATACTCAAAGTAGCAAATAGGTTAGATCACAGTCAAGCCGCCAATTTACTTGGCGGCTTGTCAGGATCTAAGCTGTTTGGATAAGCATGAAATCGTTTCCAGCGCTATAAGGGGTAAAGTAGGAGACTTGAACATTGTGTCAAACCTGTTAAATAACCGAATGTAGAATTCATTGGTCTAAGGCAGAGTCTTGAGGAAATTATCAAACTTTCTGAAGACACTCTCCCTCTCTCCCTGCCAAAATGATCATTGACAAAAGTAATGCACTTTTAATGAATACTTCGATAGAAATAGTGGTACAGTTTGCAGTTGATACAATTATCTTTTTTATTCAAGTTTATCAAAGGTTGATATTTCATGATAAGCTACATATTGTGTGTGTTGAAATAAGTATAGGTAGCAAAGGACAATAAAACTATTAGCCATGATATACCATTTCTATCAACTAAAATAAAAAGAAAGGCAAAACATGTATTTTTCCTATAATTCAAAACCTTTCATCTTGACTCCCATATAAGAATTTCGCCTTGCGTAAAAACACCTTTTGGTTACCCCTTTCCCAAACAATGACGACATTTGACCACTGCTGCAAACGACTTTAAAAAACGTTGTGGGAAAAGGAAAAATTGCTCGTGGCGAGCAATTAATCCTTTTCCCATAATGCTTTGTGCCCTATCAGAAGATTATTTCTCAATTTCCTCACATTTTGAAATGTCGTCTGCAAACTCTTTCAATTTGGGACAGTCGGAAATTTGTTGTTTGGGAAAGGGTTGAGGCCCTTGCTGGCACCCCTCCCCTTGCTAGATCTCTCTTGAAATATAAAGCGTTCTAGCAAAGAACTCCAAAGAAAATGCTTATAAAATGAGACACTGAAAAACGTTCAGGCAGAATGATGATGTCGCTCAAACTAAATTTGACATTATATAAATACATGTATCTATTTTTATAATTTGAAATAAAAACATAATTATTGCTGTAATAAGGAATGGCTCGTGATTAACAATATGATTTATCCAGGGCTCTTTCACGTTGTATAACAGGGGCCTATAAAAGGCTACTTCCCAATTGGAAATTTCTTTAAAATCATGCAGTATTCCCAAAAAATCAAAGTCATACCAGCTCTTTGGCTTCCTAATTCAGCAATTTCAGCGATGAAATTTCCCATATTCAACAGCCTTGGGCCTTAACAAATTTGCATGAAACAAATAGTGAATTTATCCGATGTCAAATAACTGTTCAATATTTTAACTTCGTCTTACTGGGAAAGTACAAGTCTTTCGTTAGCATCGAAACCGCGCATGACACCTGCTTTTTCCGGTGAAAGCTAGCACGTCCAGGATTGAACGACTCGAACTTTTTAGCAACATCCCGGTTGACACGAACCAGTAACTTCTGTATTTCCAATCTATTTCCGTGTTCCTGGATATTTTCACACAGAGCACGTATGAACCACGACCCTTCCCGCCCATTCCGCCAAGAATAATAGCCGGGAACCGTAGAATACCCGAACAGGAAGTCGGCGTAGATAGGAAGCTTGATGGCGTCAGCATCCGGACAACACTTCGCGTCGGTCACGTCCACTTCGACCCCTGGATCGGTGTCGCTCCCCCGGCAAGCTTGGATGAAGAAGAGTTTCGGTTTCCCAACGAGAGTTAAACAGGCGTCGCCTTTAAAATAGTCTGTGAGTTCCTTGATTTCGACGGCTGCATCTGTCCCGAATACAATTCCGTCCTCCCCATGAGTTAGAATCACACAGGCGAAACAATCGGCATCACTGTGGTCTTTCTCCGCCATCTTTTTACAGGCATTACGCATGAAAGAGGCAGTCACATTAGAATAATACGTCACTTCGAATCCTGTAAAAGCGAAAAAAATATTAAGTATTACGTAGTACCGGGATCTTTACATACAATAAAAGACTAGTATAACGTTTACCCTCCCTTTTATGGTAATCCGTAGATGCTATATGTGTTTTCTTTCACTACGAGCTGCAATAGGTTTCTATAAACCGTCAATTAAAAACGATGGAATGAGAAAAGCAAGAACCACGTAATCATGTATGAACGGCGTATTTAGAATACAATATTTTAAGTATTCTGAGTAATGCAGACGTTGTTCTTTGGTTGAATCTGTTGTAGGCACTATAAAGTACATATGTGACTATTTGACCCTAGAAATGCTAGTAGAAACTTGCATGCTTGCCGATCTTAGGAAAGGTTGTTCATGAACAATTCCGATCGTTGAATTTTTATAAGTTATCGCAAATTGAACTATTCTTGTTCATGTTTACACGATAATGGGTGAGCGTACAAAACGGACACACACCAAACAACACACCACGACAAATTATAGAACGGTAGTGCTTTGCTAAACAAATTAAGGAAAAGATTTTCGTTAGTCAAAATGCATAAATACATAGAAAACATCTTTAACAAAAATAAAATATTTACATGGTAGGCATGAAGAGACGATTCCAATGATGAGTTATTTAGCAATATTGCTTATCTCAATATTGAAATGAGCAAGAATGCTGTTTTGAACTAACGTACATTTTCAACCGTAGGTGTTTAGGAAATTCTATCCAAACTACGTACCCAGCTTATTCAAAGCTCGTTTAATATTTCTTCCGTCGACGTTACTTCCATCCCTGTCACCGTATCCTTGGTTACGAAGACTGTTCGAGAACCGTTCTTGGTTAATCACGAGAGCGTGCCCTCTCTGGCTGTGATTGACATCGTATTCGTCTGACAACGAGTCCACGGTTCGAACAACATTAAGATGTTGTCTAGGAATGTCAGGCAATACCTTAAAGAAAAATAATGTTTCTAGGAGTTTATTTGTTACTATTTACGTATGGTACACCATATTCATAATTGTAATTGGTTTGGTAAAGATAAACTACGGGAAACAAGTTGAAATCTGCAGCTACTTTGCTAAAACAGGCATTCTAATCAAAGAAGGTACACAAGAAGCATTTGTTATTTGGCTGGTTCTGTCGAGGGATGTGTCACGTTCGGGCAAAAGTATGATAGTCTTTTTAAGTTCCAGAGGAGATTTGTCATAAAATCTACGGTAATATATTATATTCACGATTTGAATTGACTTGGTTCCCTTTTGCAGGGTTCATTTCGATCTCTTCGATCCACAAGATGCGAGGATGGTTCCCAGCATGTAGTCCCAATAATTAGAAAAAGTCGCATTACCTTCAGATACAAAATGAAAATGGTTTTGTATGAAACGGTATCGTTTTACTTCAAACGAAAATCATACGATACTTTAAAAATGAAACAACATTTTCGTCGAAGTATCTCGAAATAATGAAGTCGTTACCGTTTGAACATGGTCCCCACTTTCCTTTTCTCGCTGTTTATTCCACGGAAAGCACGCAAAATCGACGGACGTTTTAAGCACGTTCTCTGGAGCCTTATTGTCGCCTTCGGGTTCGACTGAAGTATCTCTGCTTAAACTTTCCGGTAAAATGTCGTGTCCTTCACCTTCCTCGTGCCGCGCATCTGTGAGGTCTGTAATATCCGTTGTCACATCAGCCATTTCTGTAAGGAGACATGAATATTTAGACTCTCCACCTTATATATACAACTGTAAATAGTCTATATAGGCATATCTGTGCATAAACCTGAAGCACCCCGAAAAAAAAGAAAGAAAAAGAAAGAAAAAACCCTAAGACCAAAATCCCCTCAACCAAAAGATTACCGTCTCTTGGCAAGTTATTTCCCTTATTTTCATATTGTCACAATGGAATGTTGTGTTATATTCATGGATTGACATAGGAATCAAAACGATAGTTTTCGTTTAACACTCTCCCTAGTGCCTTAGATCCTGATTTTGATCCAAATTGAAGGTTGACAGTTATAAAACATAAAGAATATTGTTGTTATTTACATAACCATTCTATCAAATTGAAACTTGCTCGCTGTGAGCATTATTTCGTTATATACGAGCATTCTTTACTTCCATTGCGTTTGCATATAGGCTATATGTATATGCGTATGAGCGAAATAGTTTATCGAATAAAATTTCGCGCCTTGGTGCAGTTGGCAAACTATTGTAGTATAATCGTACATGTTAGTAAGAAACCAATTTCACGATTAAATGTATAACGTCTTCAAACATCAAGACACACACACACACACCCACCCCCACACACACACCATTCGTCACGGTTGATAAAGTAGCAAGGTATTCCCTTAAACGTTTAATGTATGTTATATTGGGTTTTTTTTTTTGGGGGGGGGGGATGCAAAAGATTCCTTGGATACTATCAAACTAACTTGTGGGGTTTCATGAACAAATAAATAGTTCTTCGCACGGTAGTTCCCGTCTTGTTCTGCCAATTATGTATCAATCGATTTCAGGAGAAAGTGAAAATATCTCTTTGCATATAAGTAGAAAACGTCTTTAACCTCAATCTTCTACGATATCAAAAGAAAACTAAAATTGACATTAACTCCAAAATTTAGGCATATATACGCAGAGAGCGTTTCCATATAGATACAAAAGTTATAGATGGATTTTCACTTATTGTAACCAAATATGTAATATACTATACGCATTATCTGTAAAATAAACACGATAAAACGCTTGGTTTGCTTTTAACCATTACGTTATCAGGCTATGCATTAAAAAGACTACGTCTTTATAGCATGTGGTTTTGAAGTTTCTTATCTTATCAGGAAATGCAAACAACAAATACAAAAAATACAAACTGTAGAGTTTGTCTCTATAAATCTCAAATCGAGGGTTCAGTGCAATACTATAGTAAGTGCTTCATGTTTATGAAGCACTTACTATAGTATTGCATTGAACCCTTGAAATGTCGTTCCTCCTTTGTTCGAAGAATAATAAATACGACATTTAGGTTTTACACTTATATGCTGTACATACATGCATGCACCGTAAATTAATTCAATTTCCCTCGTAAATAATGCTCATAAATCGCCACATAAGTTCGTATTGCAAAAATCAAACCCAATGCGCAGATTGAACCTATCTAGTCCTCGTAGAGTAAACATTTATAGTTTTGAATGTGTTTGACGCAGTGTCAACAATTTTTCAGTTATTTCATGGCTTTTGTGTGATTTATGCATATATAGCCCATCTTATCCGAGACATGGATAACATTATCTATGTATCTGATTTTATAGAGAACGTGGGAAATTCGCACAATACTACCATGATTTTGCTGGTTATATATATAATGTTGATAGCGGCTTTCTTTCAATCGCACCAACGTTATGTATGCAATTTCGTGTTGCTTATCAAAGAATACTACAGAGAAACTCAACCAAAAATGCCGGATGAAGCATACGGCACAAGGCCCTGTGTCTTTTATATGGAAAGGTGGTATAATTGAAGTTATGATGAAAAGAGAAGTATTTCCCAAACATGTCAAACGTGTTGTTAAGTGTTCGGAGCATATTAAAGAGTGTGTAGTAAAATCTCGTTTATTCCCCCGAGGGTATGTTTAAATGTCACCCCCTTTATAAACCTAACTCCTAAACGGACATAAACTTCAACACGATCAGCAGAAGACGCCATTTCGAAACAGTTATATTGTGATGAATTTTTCAATTCCTCATGAATAGCAAATCATCATTTTGACGCATAGTTTCATGTAACCTGATTATCAAATATCCATTTTTTCTGTTTGTGTCTCTCTTTTTAGTTTAGTTTTAACTCTTTTTTTTATTTTACATCGATTGTGAAACAAGTCCTTACAACTTAGATTATCTCTTTTTCATTTATCATCCCCATAATCCATCTTTAAGCCGTTTGCAGCAACTCATTATTACATTGACAATTAACATCAATATGTAGACACTACGCAGAAATGCGGTATATTAATTGAAACCTGACTCATACCATGTTCCGCTTAGGTTAAAAGAAAAATCGAGAATGCTAAAACGATGCCTTACTCAATAAGTCAAGCATATGATTGGTAAGTAAAAGCCAAATAATTCATATATTAAGGCCACACTAAGGTCAAAGGTTTTAATTGAACAACTTTGCTAGTTTTGGACATAATCTACGATTGTTTACATGATCAAAACCACAAGAAAATAGGCCTATTGCGAATTGAATTGATAATTTGTCTATTTAATCACAATGTTTCCGATCAGGCGATTCTTGGTTGAGATATAACTCGCTTGTATACGCAATGCATATCAACGCACAAAGAGTTCCCCGTAAGTATTATATAGACATTGGATTTTATATCGGATCAACAGTTCGGGGTTGGATATGATTCTAATCGATTTAACTTTTGATAATACTCTTACAATTCACGTTACCTCTTCAACTCTTAACCTTCGGATGAAGATATTTGTTATATCGTCTTGGATAATCACAGGTGGTCGACACGGTAATGTTTACTGTTAAGTCCATACACTTAAATTATACATTTGAATGAGCTAATCACAGGCGGTAATTTTGAAATATGAAACATATCATCTTTCTTTGCGTAACTGATACGATTGAGTGTGATGAAATAAGAAATCCGTATTGTAGAACAAATCGTCTTTTAGTCACCATCATTTAGTATATACTCGACAGTTTCTTTCAACGCATTTATGATAGCAAATGTGTAAACATGCCTTTGATATTCAATACGCGATTGTGCTGGTTCTTAAATTCTAGTTTAAATGAACCCAATGAGAACTTTATAGAACTGCTGATTGGTTATATGAGCAGTGTCCCCATCTTGTTGAACCTCTCAAAACAGTATATTTTCAGAGATATGAATTCTATTTTATCTGGAAACCAGAATAGCTTCAAACTTTAAAACGCATTCTTACAATGAGAGGACTGGTGTTTTATATGTCCTTTAATGAGAAAACTATAAGATACCTGTAATCTCATCCAGGTGTGTTTACCGTAGGCGTGTAAAATAATATTAATCATGAACATACCTGACATGTAAATGTTTTATGTCTTAATCTTCCGAGCACACACTATGTTTACACGGGGCCTATCGTAAATTTGAAACGTTTCAAGCTCGGCAGATATGCATGAATACCAGCCTGTTTGGGATCGATGTCATATACTAAATATAGATCGTCGCGTATTTTCAATCATGATCACATCGGATACTGTAGGCCAAACTATGTATCAATACAAACATTGTTTGTGTCTTCGAACGGAATATGGCGTCATCGATCTTTGTTAAAGGCCCATTAAAGGAGATTAATGCTATATCAAACTATATTATTTGGTAAACTTTTGGACATATTCAAATAGTTCTCACCAATAAACACCATTAGCACAACTAACATGTGAAAGTAAACCAGAAATAACCCAGATTAGCAAGTTTTATAATTCAGATTTCCTGATTCTTCACCTCCGACCTTGACAGTTGCCACACATATTTTTGAACGGACCAATCAAAATTCATTATTTTGAATATGTAAACAAACAGGTTGTTGATAAACATGATTAAATTGGAGACAACTATATTTCAAGCACAAAATAACTTATTTTAAATGAGTCATTATTAGGGTCTCAATGCATTCCTAAACTAATTCTCATGACCTTTATGAACATAATAAAAGAACTCCATATATTTTTTCAGTAATTTATTTGTACTCCTCTCCTTTGATGTGCCTTTAACCCTTAGAATGCTGGGTAATTTACTCATAATATATTTTTGTGTTGGCTGCTTTCCAAAACCTTAAAAACCTGCTTAATTTTGATGAGGAACAATACTCGGTGTAGCAAAGAGGTAAGATCACAGGCTAGCCACAAATTTACTTGGCGGCTGGCCTGGATCTAACCTGTTTGTATATACATGAAGTAGGTTCCAGCACTATAAGGGTTATAGATGTTCGGGAAGTTGACCGTTATTCAGAGGGTGTTGTTGGGGCTGCTCATACTTAATTGTCCTTTGGTTGGAAGTAAAAGCGCGAATTGGTCTCTCAGATGAGCAGCGTTTAAAGGTGCCTATTCACAAAAGTGAAATTTGAAAGTCACACGTTTTTTTGGAAACAATACAATGTTTGTAATGTTGTTTAATGTACAATTGTCAGCGGATGTCTCTCAGTTGAGCAGCGTATAAAGGTGTTTCTTCACAAAAGATAAAAAAAGAGAGTCAAATTGTTTTTGGAACAATACATTTTTTAGATTGTTGTTTGATGTACAATTAAAAGCAGCTTTTTAAAGCATGGTTCATTTAGGAAGCGTCAATTTGTTTAAGTATGTACAGCTTATATATATGCGGTAGATCTAAAAAGCGATATCACGCTTTTAAATTAATATACATGATAGTTGACTGTATCAAAAACAATTTTATTTTGTTCCCAACATATTTCTTCAATACGTATCATATAACAGTACAGCTGTTGTGCAGTTTTAAAGAAACTAATTTCTTACTCCGAATTTTCTCACAACTGTGAACAAGCATCTTTAACGAACTTTTCGACATCTTTAAGATCATCATAATGTGGCACTTCTGTTGTTCTATATCTCATTAAATGATCACGCAGTTAAGTTAACGTTGGTTTCTTACACATGTCCCATAAGTGTCCTCTTCGCCCGCGCCGTATAAACAATTTTTCAGCCGTTGAGTAGTAAAATATCCCCCCCCCCCATTAAAATCAAGTTCCGCACTGGTATGGACGTAAAACTGCCCACGAATTTTGTAGAGGTGTCACAGAGGTGAACATCGTGACCCGAACCTTTCTGTGAGATAGATCTAAAATACATATGCATGCAAAGCAACTATATGAGAAAGAAATAAGTCTATAATTAAAAGTAAATATGCTGTAAATTCCATGAGTCAAAGTGATCATGAATTATAGTTTCACTCAAGGCAATGAGTGATGAGCTAATGAATAAAAAAAAACACACATAGTGTGTACGTTGACTCAAATATCTAAACATGTATTCATAGACATGGCTTTATTGCTATATACAGCAATTTAAAACAGTGCCACTCAGATCAAAGTAGATAAAGATTAGACATGACGAAGAAAAACATGCCACCACATCCAGCCCCATGAAATAAGAAAAGAAGAAGAAGAAAAAAAAAATAATAAACCATACACATAATAAACAATAATCATCATCTATCATAACAAGTACTGTTTTTAGGCGTACGCTTGAAAACTATATTGTAAGGGACGTAACGAGTACTTCCTTATGTTTAAGGTAATAAGGAGTTGTCTCGCTTAAATCAAACCATGAAACGAACCCCTGACATAAATATCCAATCTCCCATGCAGAGTTATCGTCCCCCGGATACTACCTCTGCAACGGGCTCACGCCATCTTTGCCACGAATCGTGGCAAACTCTGTAATATTGCGATCCGAACTGTTCTATGCATATAATTAAGTAAAGAAATGTATGAATAAGACAAAAATACTTTTAATTTATCCATACAGTAGAAATTGAATATGTATTTCACTGATTTTTGCTAGATCTATTTTAAAGCCTTCTTACGCTATTGAAAATCAATCCGCGGAATGTTTACGTCTTTGGTCTCCCGCTCGATCTATAATAAGTCCTGGTTATTGGACAGCTTGGATACCAGTGATGTAAACAAACACGAGGTAGAAATTGGTAACGATGTCATCACTTTACAACTGTGATTTATAGAGATTCTGCTACTTGCAATGATTAAATTCAAAATACGTGATATCATTGTCTTTGGAAAAGGCAAAAGCTTCTTAAATGGCACATTCTCATCATCTAAATGGACGCAGATCTCTTCAAATCGATGTTCTGAAAACTTCCACGAATGTAAGATATCGATAAGTTGGTGCTTTTAAAAAAGTACTTCCAAATAACCTCCAAATAAGCTTCACATGCTGTGAAATGAGAGCTGAATGAGTTAAAAAAGAGTTGCAGAGAAGACACTATGATCTGGATCTGGATTCTTACACTGCAGGACCTTTCGGTATACACGCAGCGGGAGAGAGAGATGGGATAAGTTAGTTAGTCCCGATATTGAAGGGCTGCTCTGAAACCCTGTACTGTCTCTGCGCGCACAACTTCACTACTAAGGTTATTCCAGTCAATAATAGTTCTGGGAAAAAAGGAGTTTCTATAGAGGTCACTGCTACAGTCTATTTGTTTAAAGCACTTGTTATGGTTGAGGCCTTTAATGATATTGTCACTAACACAGTCACTAAACTTTTTGGGTCTAATAAGTCTCTTACCACTAATGGGGGTCAGATAGGCATGACATGGCATTGTTGGGACCAGCCCCTCGACCACCTTGAAGAAGTATGTTAGTCTGGCGTTCTTCCTTCGATCTTGTAGGGGAGGCAGTTGAAGGTTCCGCAGCATTCTGCTTACACATCCTTGATCTCGTGAGGAATAGTCGCCCGAGATGAACCTGGCTGAGCGTCGTTGGACTCTTTCCAGCTTGTCTATGTCCTTCTGAAGATAGGGGTCCCAGACAGCTGCACTATATTCCAGTGTGGAGCGGATCAAGGATAGGTATGCGGTCTTTCTGCATGATAGTGGGCAGTACTTCAGGTTGCGCCTCAGAAATCCAAGTGTAGAGTTGGCCTTGTTGGTGATCTTATTTATATGGCTTTCAAATTTCAAGTTATCAGCAAATGTAACGCCAAGATATGGAATTTCGTCTACCTGTTGGAGAATGTGGCTATTAATGATCAATAATGATCCGTGAACGAAGCTTTTTTCGTCATTTGGACATTTATCGTGCTTCAAAGGCGTCAGTCAAAATAGCAATAGCATTCGAGACCAGTTATCTGGACTAAGAAGACACAAGTTGAAGGCTGTCAGTGTTTGAAACAAAATGGATATTTGGATGATGTGTTCATGGTTTGTGGGTTCACAGGAAAGGCATAAGCATAGAGACAAAGATGAGAGGAAAGAACTATGTTCAATAAACTGCAAGTACCTTTTTCTTACTATGCTGGTGTTTTATTATATATAATAATACATGGTTTACCAGTAACTTTATGATGTATGTATGCTCATACTTTGTGCAAAAGAATAGACAAACCATTAATGATTCTGAAGAAATAAGAAAACTGTACACCCTTGGTTCTCCCCTCTATAAAACTGCAACAGCTGTTTATCTTCGTGGGGGGTAGGGCTTGGGGTGGCAAGGATAAGGGGAAGTGAGGACGCGGTTATTTTTAAACGGGTCGATGGATCAAGGCAAATTTAAGCTTGATTTAGTGCACTTTTGGGCATTTTAGTAAAGTGGTAAAACCTCCAACAATAGTGAGAAAAGCATTAGAATAAAGCTAAAAAATGACTGACAGATTGTCAAGTTATATCAAATCCCTTTATCAAACTGATTTCTACCCTTTTCAACATAACAAATGTTATCTTTAGTTGCTTACTATTTGGATAATTTTTACTCTTCATATCTGAGAGAATTGGTCGATGCTTCTGTTAAATTTAATTTGAATATAACATAGCATTTAGTCTATCAATTCAGATGTCCTTATATTTTCTCACAATGCTCTTTCTGAACCAATGAATGCACATACTTTACCATGTCAACAATCTTAATAAGGGACAAAAGACTGGTTAAACATTCCATATTTGATTCATTAAATGCAGAAAAAAGAATTTCATTGATTACCATGATAAAAATTTGTAATAAGAAGAGGAACTCAATTACAAAGAGGGCCTTTAGCATAAATCTTTGGACAAAAGAGTAAGTTGTTAATGATAACCAGATTTTTCTTTAATTGAAATGCTTTCAAAAGCATGAAAATGGGTCACATTTTTGAAGCATTGTTATAACTTGGTAAATCATGAATTGTATGTCATTCCAGATTATTTGGATGAACTGTATAATGAGCAAGTTTAATTAGTTATTATTAACCTCTCTTATGAAAAGAATTGATAAATGATAGGGTTAAAGGTGGCCAGTAAAATGATTCTTTTAGTGTATAGGATGGTCTAAGGTACATATTCTGTTATATTTGTTAAATGAAGAGTAACAATTAAAGATTAACAATTAAATTTTCATTTCAGATTTTCACTTTACTTTTTCATATGATTTTAATTTTATATACAGATATCAGCTATGGTTGAATGAACAATACTCATGCTTTGCATCAAAATTCATCATAGTTTTTATAACTGCTAAGCAATGTCAAAACAATTATGACAAAAGTTTATTTCTAAAGTTTCTTTCATAAATACTTATACCAAATTCACAATAAGTGACTAAATGATGAATGCAGGGAGCATCCCCAGATATGGTTATAATTGCTACTTAGTTTTCAAACAGTTGCTTGTTAATAGGAACTTAAATGACAGATTGTAAGAGTTTCTTATATAATTCAAATGTTCTCTATGAATGATCTTTTAAGACAAAAATATACATGTATTATTATCATTACAGCATACAACAATCAAAATCTTTAAAAGACAAGTTCTCATCATGAGAATATTACTGTTTAATGATATGATGATGAAATATTGAATTAACAAATTAGCTGCATTGTTGTTAGTTACAAACCTTCACTAGTTGGTACATAATGGTTTGCATTCATTATATTTCAAGAAAGATGATGTCAGAACAGTGTTCATAAAAGTTGACAGCCTTTCAACCGTAAATATTATTTGCTGTATAAAATGGAAAAGTAACTAAAGCAAAAATTATTCAACCAAATACTGTTTCACCTGAGGATCACCAAATAAGTAGAAACAGTGTCCATCATGTGCATTATCAAAGTATGATTGAAGAATATGGTGTAGGTGAAGAGATAAGATTGGAACTTTCTTATCAGTAAATTGTGACTAGCTAATGAAAAGCTGAGTTTGATCTGAACAGAATAACACTTGGATCTGTTCGATGAGTTAGATAAGTTAGATCTGGTTGATAATTCATTTGTTTGTTCTAATGTCCCAAATGAGTACCCACAACATAGGATTTAAAGAATCAATAATTGCTGAATTTGCCTTTTATCTGGACATCTGCTTCACCCATTCCTCCATGTAAAATTTGTGACTTGGTTAATTTGAAAGCAAAAGCAGATGTTAGAAAATGGTTTTAAAGCTCAGAGAGTTGTGTTTTGGGTGAAATAAACATTAATAATTTGATATGAAAAGGACAATCTCACAGATTGGGATCTTTAACTTTTAAGAAAAATTGTCTTCTACAATTGAATTTAAATGACAACATATTTTCTAAAGTAATATAAGACTAGATTATTGACAGCTTTCTAACCCCTAGCATAATTATTTAGAAAAGATAAAAATCATTTATTTTGCAGATATCACAAACCATTTAAACTGGTGTTTCTCTAAACAACACTCTAAACTTAAAAGACATTTAACCATTTTGTTGCAGACTACTCTGGAAACATTGTGGGAAAATAGGGAAATTGCATTTATCGAGCAATTTCCACTTTTCAAGCAATGTTTTCTGCCTTATCAGAAGATTATTTTCAATATCATCACATTTTAAAATGTCGCCTGCAAACTCTTTCAATTTGGGACAGTCGAAAGATAATCCTTTCCAAAACAAAAACGACATTTAACCACTGTGTTGTAGATGACTTTAGAAAACATTGTGGGAAAAGGAGAAATTGCTCATTGCAAGCAATTTTTCCTTTTCCCACAAGGTTTTCTGCTCTTTCTAAAGAATATTTTTCAATTAATTATTTAATTACATTTTGAAATGTCGTCTGCAAACTCTTTCAATTTGAAACAGTCAAAAATGTGTTGTTTGGGAAAGGTTAAACGGTTTGCATTTTCAACAATTTACACTGTAATTTGTAAATGTTCTTTATAAACTTTTCTAATCAGTTAAGCTGTCAATAATCTAGTCTTCTGTTACTTTAGAAATTTATATTTTCCTTTTATTGAAAGAAAACTTCTTATTTCAAATTGTTAAAATCACAACATGTGAGATAGTCCTTTCAAACAAAGACCTTATTAGGTCTTTGTTTCAAATAAGTCTATTGAGGCTTAACAGTATGATCCATGTCCACTTAATAGTATTGTAAAGGTCTGAACTGACTGAAGGAAGATTTAAACTCGAAATGAAGAGGAATGGTGCTATTTATTGTTTAGAAGGTCGCCAATAATCTTGATTCATTGGATTTTCTTGAGAACGTTTCATTCTGACTGACGACTCATTTGTTAAACTACGTGGAGGTTTGATTTGTCTTGGAGAATGTATTTTTTAGCTGTCATTCACATTGTTTTGATCGAGGGGGCGGGTTTCGAGTCGTATGGCGCGTCGCCTCAATTTTACTCAGTAAGCTGTTACGCTTCAAATGTAAGCTGCTTTGTGTGTAAATAAATGTCTTTTTTTCTATTTTAACTGTCATATCTTATCTATCTTAATATTGTGATACGACTAAAGAGACTTTCGTCTAACTTCTTAATTGATCTAAGCATTAGTTTGGAGCTCGCTTTTTGCAAGCCGCTAGATGCAGTATACTACTACACCCCTACACGTCATTTTCGGCCACGTGACCATGCCGGAAAAGTGGGACTATTTTCTGAGCCCGTCACAGAGATAAATGTGGGAGCGTAGCGGGAACCAATTTACTCTGGTAGAGATTGATAAATATCCGTCAATATTTGTTTTCATCGAAAGTGTAAGTTAAACACCATGTGTCTTTCTATTGTATTCTAAACCTGTGGTTATAAATTTTGTGACATTTACACGGTATATGAAATAAAAAGAAAACATTATATGGCAATACAAAATGTTTCCCTTTACGAGCCTTTATTTATTTTTTTTTACAATTTTACGCAAAAGGTTTCACTCAATATATCAATATGAATCCTTATTGCATCCTGTAGTATTTTGCTTTTGAATTGAAGCAGTTATAAAATTACTGACTCTAATATAATATACAAAAGCCTTTAAACATATTTTGATTTCAACTGAAAATGTTCAAAGACCTAAAACATGGGGTGTTCAAATGGATATTTTCAATAAGAGGCAAGATCTGTTTGTCCTGTTTGAGAATAATACACATGCGCAATTTCTTTTTTTTACTTAGAAAACTGGGCATATTTTTTCTTTTTTTTTAATGTAAATATAGGCCTTAATTTCCAGAAAGTAATAGATATTTGGTTAAAACCTTTTCTTATTACTCACCAAAATACATGTTCATGCCAATTACCTTAAACTTCTTAAGAAATATTCTAAACTAAATGCACCGACGAATCCTATGGCTACATTGAAAAGAGAGCTAGATGACAGTAATCACAATATACAAATCCAGACAGATGGATTGATCTCATGCAAAAAGGATTCCCGCAGTTACATATTGATTCCGCATAATATCAACGTTTTGTTGATAATTTCGGGTCATGACCTTTGTCGTCATGGTAGACCACCAAGCGCAAATAATGTCAGGAAATTAAGAACTAATACATCACAATCAGACACCAACAGACTGAATAACGCGAATCTTCTTTTTTCTGCTTTGAACAAAGTTCAGGTTGGTTTGTGTTTGTAAATCATATAAAAAAGTTGGCGTTACGATGCATTTTAGATAGTAACGTTATCAAATAGCATGTTTTCGGACAAGACATATTTCGGATAATCACTTTTCATTGTTTCAGGACATAATCATGAACTTCCGAAGTTAATATTTAAACATTAAGACCTGTTAGAGAAAATCTTGTGATGATTGTAAGGAGGTAGATTTGTAATAGGTAAACTCAAATAGTTCAGAGACCTGACCATAAGGTCATGCTCCCTATTTTACCTGATAAAGTGTTGCAAGGGTTTGATTTAGTTACCTTCTGAGATACCTTCTGAGATGTTGGGAAATCTCCTTAAGCCCCTATGGCTTGTCTTTCCCCTCTATATGTGTTGCAACATTGTCGTCCGGTTTCGAAAGGTCTTCTTTAGTAGATTGCAGTTAAGTTAGTCAAACCTGCTCAACTTCCACTCAGGTTCATTGTCCAAGAGTTTTTAAAAGTCACGACATCTTTTCGCCATAACTATAGCACTATTTAGATGGTTCCAGTCATTTATGGTACGGTGAGAAAACGACTTCTGACAAATACTTCTGATGGCTCTTGGTTTTTGAAGTTTATACGGATGTTGTCTCAAGTCGTGTGAAGTTGCAGCAAGTGTAAAAAAGTGTCCACTGTCAAAGTCGAGTAGATTGTGCAAAAGTTTGTAGACAAGGATCATGTCACCACGTCTTCGTCATTACTCCAATGTAGGCAAGTTCAGTGTCCTAAGATGATCCTCATATGAAAAATGAACCATCTGTTAATAGCCTAGAGAGCATAGTCAGTAAAGATTTTCATATGTAATGATACAAGTTGCTGGCCCAACGTTCAAGTCTTAACACATTCTTTCTTTGGTTACTCAAATTTAAAAAATCTAAAGTATTGTTTTTCATTATTATGACAAATATTCAAATAAATAAACTTTAAAAAAGAAAACAAATCAAAGAAAGCAAATGTTTTATTCAATCATTTTTATTCTGTCATTTGAGATTGTCAATATTGAAGTTCTTTCTCTTTCTTGATTACCTTAAGGCATCATGGAGATTCCCAAAGACCTGTCAGCTGAGACTGTATCCTTCACGAAGGAGAAAAGCATCATAAGTGACATTGCTCAGCAAGCTTCCCAGATGAGAGAAATACATGGATTGACCTTTGCGAAAGAAAAGAATATACTGAATGACATTGCCCAGGAAACCAAAGGTGCTCCAGGCTATGAGTACCTTTCTGCAGATGAGCTGATGGAGAAAGTGGAAAATATTCTACTTGATAAGATAAAGTCAGGAGAGAAACAAGCCAACTTTCAACTTGGGCTATTTTACTATGAGCAGGTATGTTACGGTTGAGTGCAATAAACTTAACACATAACATCATTGGCCTTTTGGCCATGGTAATTGTCTCATTATGTAAGTTATCAATTTGGTGACTTGAATTTCATCCAAATAAAGAATTTAACCCAATAAGACACATATTCCTTAAAACTAAGCCTTTTTTATGTAAACGGTACTGTGCCAATGTATTTTACTTAATCTTTTGTAAGCTAGAGATGTTTAACAAAAGGTATCTTGCATTATATTTTGCCATAATATTCCTTTGTGTTTGTATTTCTGTTTCTTAACTTAGTGTACACAGAATAAGTCTTCAGCTGTAATTACACTGACATACATCACATGCATGGTAATATTCTCTAATTTATACCTTATAATAGAAAAACAGTTTCACTATTTTCAGGGGTTTCATTAATATTTGTAGTAGAAGGTTGACTTTGAAAAGTAGGCTCGATATTTGGAACCTCATTAGTAGACTTATCATAAAACTGAGCAGAGTAGCCGGGATTACTGGTCAAAGTAGCCAGGGGAAATCCCCAGCTTCCTGGCTCTTAATGAAACCTCTGTATTTTAAGGTACTGGTTATCTAAATTTAATGGTTTCAAAGAACTTCAGATGCCTAACCTTGAAATAAAATTTGCAAAGATGTCTGAATGTCATCTGGACGTCCCTATAACTCTGTGAGTGAATATGATTCCTGGAATTTTTAAATCATTTTCAGTGTTGCACAGCCATCAAACATGTTCTACCTTCAACACCAAAGATAAATAAGTACATGACATTTGTACTATAATAAAAGTAAAAACAGATCTTTTTTCGCATGTACACTCATAAAACCATTAAGTTTTGTCTCTTATTTTTCCAGGAGCTGTTTGAGAAGGCCTACATTTATTTTGAGCGCTCCAAGGACTTTGACTACCAGTCTCTGTATATGCTAGCTGTGATGATGTATGATGGTACTGGCTGTAAATGTGATACAGTAAGTCATTAGCATGCATACCAGTCCTTATTAATCCATTCCCCATATTGGTTGTAATGTCTTGTCCAAAATGAGAAAAATACCAGACCGCACAGAGGTGGCAAATTCTGATTTTGTTTTACTTGTTAGTAAATGCTAAACCTGTGTCTGCATTTGTCCGTACGATGGTTATATAGTATTTAAGTGAAAATTTACTTTTCTGTCAAGACTTTTGGACAAGCTGGTCAATAAGGACAGTTGATTTTGCCACCCCTGTTACAATTATACAATATGACAACTAACATCCTTATTGTGTGTGGATTTCTTTTGAAGAGGTATCGGAGGGTTTTGGCTGTCTCCCAGACCAATTGGAATTAGGGGATTCCTGATCCCTGGTTCAAAGTTATACTTAAACATTTGTTGTTTCTTAAAGACTGGGCATTTGAAAAAACGCTGTCTTTACCAGCATAGACAGACAGATTCAGACTGCTGTTTGTAAACTGCATCTTTTCACATATTACATAGATAATGATTTGTAGTTTCAAATTCATCTTTAGTTAATGAATATTTAAGAAGCATTAATTAGGCAAAATAATGATTAATATGCTTTTTGAACACATTCAGAGTATAGCTCAAGTATGCTTTTTGACAGACATAACCATTGTTTACATATGCAGAGCTTTTTCTTGTTATATAGCATGGGCCTATAAAGGGTAATTGAAAATTTCTTTAAAATCATGCAATTTTCCAAAAAATGTGATAACGGTACCAGCTTTTTGGTTTCCTAATTCTGCAATTTCAGCAATAAAAATTCCTCAAGTCATCAGGTCTGGGTTTCTTCCCTATTCAAGTAGAAGAAGCCCTGGTATTGGTCATTCCATGAGATGATATGAGAAAATGCCATATGGTCATAATGAGTCCTACTTTCAGAATGCAGCCTTCTTCTAAATTCATTCCTTTGCCTACATGTATAAATCATATAATAGTTTTTGAAGAACCTTATCTAGAAGATAAAATGAAATAGTGTGGCAAAATGAAATGATAAGCTATTTTTACATTGGACTTTGCGCATTTATCTGATATTACCAGTGATACTTGGTTTTTCATGTTTTATTCTATAATATTTGTCTGCTATTGCTTTCAATTTAGAAAACATAAAATGTCCCATAGCAGGGAATGAACAAGTATCAAGCCAATTTAAAAATCCAAAAATGAGAATGCAGGCTATATTACTAACTTTCTCCTAGCTGGCCCTTATCAATCGATATAGTAAATTATATTTTGGCAAATTTGTGAGAGAATATCCAATGATATGATACAAGCATACAATGACATTATAATAATGAAAGAATATTTCATTAGACAATTCCTGCCTCCCTTTAGACATTGTGCATGTTTTAAGCCCTATATCAAGACTGCTATTTAACAACAATTTTGACATAATAACCAGTTTTCCTGCATGATGTAATCCATATGTATAAAGATGTTATTAATTGATAGTTTTCTAGGATAAAGTCCCATATAAGAAATCCTGCATGTTTATATTCTTAATTTATCCTGATTTATTTGCTTGAGTCCTTTTCGCAGGAATCTCAAAATGTGTTACAATTCAATGATATCAAGTTCCCCTAGACATAATATACAGCTGGGTACATTTTTACAAAACAACATAGGGGAAATATTTGCTCAAGTCAAAACTGAAATACACGGATAGTTTCCCCATTACCAAACGCCAAATTCCCGACTGTCCCAATTTGAAAGAGTTTGTATATGACATTTCAAAATGTGATAAAACTGGAAAATAATCTTCTGATAGGGCAGAAAACATTGTGGGAAAAGGAAAAATTGCTTGTCACAAGCAATTTTTCCTTTTCTCACAAAAATGTTTTCAAAAGTCATCTGCAACAAAGTGGTAATATGTTGTTGTTGTTTTTGGTTATGGGTCAAACTAAAACTACAATTATATTACAATGTGACATGTTATTGGAGGTATCTCAGAGAGATGATTCTCTTGATGTGTTACTTTGCAATATTGTTTATCTCAATATTGAAATAAGAGGTAATAATCTTTTCAACTTACACATATTTTTATCATAAGATGATGTTTGGTAAAATACTACCCCTGATGCTTCGAAATTACAGATAAAACTGCTTAAAGTTGCTTGTTCACACGGATGTGAGGAAATTCGGAAGTTAAGAATTAATTTATTTAAAACTGCTGTTTGTTTATATGTTACACATTTAAGAATAGTCAAAGGAAGCAAAATTAGATCGATTCTACTTCTTAAAGCGTGTATACATTGAATAAACATGTATTTGAATTAAAAAGTTTGTCATTCCTTGAGATATAACTCATGTAAACATAGAAAAATTGACGCTTCCTAGATTAGTTATGCGTTCAATCGCGACTTTTGATTTAAAAATCTAATAACATTGCAAAAACTGTATTGTTTCAACAACATTTTATTTTTACTTTCAAATTCTCTCACCTGTGAACATCTACCTTTAGAGTTAAGTACTAGTTCAGCCTGTATTGTTTTACACAGGCTTATATTGGATGAGACTAATTGTATTTTGACTTTGGCTTTCAAAAGGGAATTAAAACGGAATTCTATCCATAAGAAATGAAAATTGTGGTTGGCAGTAAGCCTATGTGACAGGATGTTTTGGGTTACTCAAGACAATAGCAATTCCACCACAAAAATGAAGAATGAACTACTGTATATTATTGCATTGAACCCTTAGTATGTTTTTACACTCTCCAAGATCCTTTTTTTCATTTTATGCATGATTTTATTACGTATCTCATTATTTGTGTATACCCCTTTATTTCATGTTAACTTATTTTAGGTTAGATTGACCGATATACGGAAGGTAGTTTACAACAATATATTTATATTTATATACTAGATATTCACCCAGATTTTAATTGAGAACTTATCTTTGGCTCAAGCAAAATGGGAACTTATTGAGTTGGACATAAAGTGCTTTTCATCTTGACTTGAATAATGTGCATACACCAATATGGAAATACTCTAGAGTTTTAATAGTATGATCTAAATTTCATTGTGTGCAGACATCTAGATAAGAAGCATATCTCATAAGAAAACAATGTGACAGAATATAAAACCATATCAAATTGTGGTATTTCTGACAGCTTTTTCTACTATATTTTAAATGGCAAATTGTTTTTTGTCATAATTTACTCTTGCATTCTGTTTCCCATCAATTTTAAGACATTCCAAATATCTATAGATAAGATAACATTTTAGAATTTTCTCTAATTTAACCATTATCCCATTTTGTATGAGACCACTTGGCCATGAATGGGCAAAAGGTACCTTTATTTAAATTTTGTCTTGGGTAGCTAGGTCTGCTTAGTGTGCACAGGTTAATCTTTTGCATCATTATATAACATTCTGTGCTTCAACAGAGCAGATTCATATAGCATAACATGTTTATAGATTCAGTTTATACAAAGGTTGAAATAGTAGGGTCTTTTGAATGCAGTTTTTAAAAGTACATGAGGTGGATCCTATTTAGAATAGTCTTGAAAATTGTCTTGAAGTAATGGTTCTTATCAGTATCCTCAAAATAGGGTCTTGAGAAAATGGAAATAAATTCATAGGAGGGCAAATATGCATGCCCTGGTGTGGAGCTTTCACCTTGTTACAAGAATAATAAAGGTCTACTCAATTTGAGACTAGACATAAATCCACATTCGGTGCAAATACTTGTTGTTCAATCAATGTAAAATAAATGTTAATTTCAAAAGTTAATGGCAGACAGACCGTCAATGTATTATTATGGATAAGCCTGTTTGCACTTAATGGCCTTGGCTTGACAAAACTTTTAGTTATATAAAAGGTATAATTTTTTTGCTCATTTAATGGTCATTTTTTCCTACCATCTTTTAGTTAAGGAGACTTCACAGTGCTGGCTTTATATTGTAGACATGGCTTTGTCACTTTCTTTTTATTATTCAATATAACCACTCACAAATATTATCGTAAAGCTTTAGTAACAGCTGATTCACCTATCTAGGGCTTGGTTCAAGACAACAAAAAGAAGTCCTTAACCCTTAGAATGTTGGGTAAATTTCTAAAAATTGATTTTTGTGTCATCTGCTTTCCAAAATTTTAGTCATTTGCTTAATTTTGATGAGGAAAGATACTCAGAGTAGCAAACATATTAGATCACAGGCCAGCTGCCAATTTACTTGGCGGCTGGCCTTGATCTAACCTGTTTGCATAAGCATGAAGTGGGTTCCAGCCCTATAAGGATTATCCCTTTATTATGGCCGTTCTGTAGACCTGCACTAGACCATAAAAAAAAGTAATTATGATGTTGTAATGGCATCCAGGATAAGTATTGATCCCTGTAAACTTAACCATGTGCAAATACTTGAACTCAGATCTGATTTCTGTTTTGTCTTGAACCAACCTTGTTAATATTCTCCAATTTGGAGCATTAAACATCTTAGATTTGTTCCAAATGGTTGTGAACTTTGAAAAAAGAAAACAACTTCCTACATATTGACATATTAACCATTTTTTAATATAATATATTTTACAGATAAACGGACAACACTGATCTAGGATCTATTTAAAATAAAGTTACACAACACAAAATGATTGATTGACTTCTCAACTCTGTTTATAACGTTTAGGTAAAGATATAGCACAATCATCTTGCAGGTATAATGAACTGTTTGAACAGTTTCATTTAATCAACAATTATCTATTATTTTCATCTTTTAAATCATCTTAAACAGCATCTGAGAAAAAGAATCAAAACAGGTCAACGATTTAATCATGTGACACAAGTATGGTTTGTTGAGAGCAATTCTACATTTATGAAGAAACTGAAAAGGGTCGTTTGTTATGTGCAGAGGGTAGGTTATGTAAAGCACCTTTTCAACCCTTATGGTGCTGGACCCCACTTCATGCTTATGCAAACAGGTTGGATCCAGGCCAGCCGGACTTTCTTGGCTGCTGGCCTATGATCTAACCTGTTTGCTACTTAGACTATCTTTCCTCATCAAAATTGAGCAGATTTTAAAGGTTTTGGAAAGCAGGCGACACACCAATCTTTATTTAGAAAATTACCCAGCTTTCAAAGGGTCAGTGGTCGGTTAATTACTGAACACATTCTGCAGATCAGTGCCTTTTAGAAGCTCATAATATTATTTACATAGTTAATGGATAATATGTGGACTAATGCCTTCCAAACTGAAATATTTGGTGTTGGCTTCTTTGTTAAGTATTCTATATTGGCTTTTGTATATGCCTTGTACACATTATAGATATCCAGTATAGCCAAATATATTCAAATTTGTATGTATTGTCTCCTTATATTACAAGGGTTAAATGCAAACCTATTGTAAGCCTTTCACAAATGCAAAGCACCTACTATAAAATTGCACTAAACGGGTCTTTATGATGTACAAATCAATCATGACATTCATGTTGGTGTAGAAGTTGTTGTAGCAGCAGCAGAGGTTTAATTCTTGGTTCCAGGGTTCAATCATCATTCAATGTCATGATTTGATTGTGAAATTTCTTTATTGAAGATACCATTTCCTGACCCAGTACTAGATGAATACTCAAGAAGCATGATAAAGTGGCAATATCAGACTGTCACTGTAAAATGACTTAAACCTGGTGATATTGCTTAAGATCCAAGAGTATAAATAGATAATGAAATATATTTGAAAATTGTTCAGGGTAAAAAAGTTGTAAATATTGGCCATATCTTCTGATTAGTCCTTTACATGATTATGGCTCACTTTTATGCAATTACCAAAAAAAATCTTAAATTTAAGAGCCACTGTGGCAAAAGGGTGGTCTCTTCTTAACAAGCAAATTATCTTTTTGTTGTAATTGTCACTACTTAACTTAGTAGGACGATTTATTTTTTTCATGCTATTCTTTATTGTTGTTTGCCGTTGCTTTCAATTTGAACCATCCTCAAATTTCCATTGTTACTTCACATGACATGTTAAAGGGTGAACAGTTTTCCCCCTCCATCCGCCACCTAGACCCAACAAAGTATGGCAACAATGCTATAACATATAAAAAGCATATAAATTCCATTGATAAATATGTATCGAGGAAACAAAAATGACCAACATTATGAGATGCCCACAAAATAGTCATAATTTTTCAGCATTTGAGATTGTTGGTTTTTTGTGTTTATTGATATGAATTAAAGATCTTTTTAAAATTGAAAGGCAATAGCATTGAAGGGTAGAAGGTTCCAAGATGGAGGGGGGACCACCATACACCCTTTGCCTGTGGTTAACATATAAGTGGTTCAGTGCAAGACTATAGTAAGTGCTCCATGTTTGTGAAGAACTTGTTATTGTTTCGCATTGAACTCTTTGTGTCCCTCATCAGCTCTAACATCCAGATATACTCATTATAAGACACCTATAGCAGAAGATCCAAGAAACCAATGTTGCAAAAGGAGAAATTGCTTTGTCCATATGCAAAGATATGGTATTCATTATACTTTGTGATAAGTTGTCAACCAAAGCTCTAAATTTTGAGCTGTCACAAAATACCATATGAGTGAATGGCTTAATGAATATGGCAATTAAGTATACGAAGAGAATATAGGTATATATATATTAGGTATATGAGAAGTATGGAGGATTTTTTTTGTATTGCTTCTTTATATCCTTCTTGAGTCTTCTTTTGTTTCATTTTTTGGAACTTATTGATGACTTTGTTTTATGGGTATTTGAAAATATAATACTGGTATGTCAACGAGCCAAGTTTAGAGGATTGTTGCATTACCATAGTAAGTGCTTCACATTTGTGAAAGACTTACTATAGTCATGCATTGTTCCCTCGGGATATTGTCCTCATAAGATCTTGATTGTCTAATAAAGATTACCATTATGCATTCAATGGCTATTAACCCTTTCGCCAAACATTGCTTATTTTAAAGATAATGATTAATTCAAACATTGCTTATTTTAAAGATCTGGTTTTGGATTAACCTCTATCTATTCCAAATCATACTTTGATAGATTTCCGTCAAAATAACTGACATACTCATCTCATTATCTCAATAAGTCTGATTTCTGGACTTGGTGTCCATTTCTCTTATAATGTCAAAGCTTATTTAGGATGTAAGATTTTATTTGATTTCTTTCTTGCCATTCATTTTAATTGTTTATAACATAAAATTACAAACATGTGTAAACCATTATTGATTTAACAACTTACTTGTCATTATGCCAACAGGTTTTTAAAGATTTCTGCATCAAACATTCTAGTGAAACAAATACAAATATGTTGATTTCAGTTTGGCTAATTAAATCTTCCAAGTTGGTACCATTTCAGGAAGGGTAAGCTTCTGCTCATTCAGATAGTTGTCAGAATGAGACAATATTAATAGGCTTGACAAAAAAATGTCTGATCGGATCATCCATTCCCTCAAATGGGATTTTGAAAATGGTCAAAATTGAAAACAACAGAAGTAAATAGTTCAAAGGTATCCCAATTGAAAATTTCTGTCATATGAAAGATGAAACCATTATGATTAAAAGGGAAAATTGCTCATCATTAGCAATTTCTCTTTTTGTCACAAAGTGTTTCTGAAGCCTTTGCTTTAGATGTGCTGAAATTAATATATACAAATCTTGGGTTAACTATGGAATAAAGATTTGCAATAAGGTTAAGTTTTGTATATTGGATATAGATCTCCGATGAGAAACCTGATAAAGTTCAATCATAAGCAATTGTTTTAAACAATTAGCTACAGCCCCATGCCGAGATTGTAAGAATGCCAGAATTTCTTGTTTGAATCTTTTCCTCACTGGATTTTCAGAATTATCGCAAGAAAGATTGAAATTGCTAACAATGAAATGCATATTTCCTTAAAGCAAATGCTTATGCAAGATACAGAATATCTTCTCGATTAAGGAATTATCCTATTTGAATTGCAATAAGATGGTAGTGTTGTGTTTGTTAATATTTCTTTCTCTCATTAAAAATTCTTTAAATTTTCTGTCCCATATACCTTGTACATTGTATTGGCATAATGATAAACCTGGTGTGAAGAATTTTCAATAATTCCTTTAACCATGGTGGTTTTCTACTCCAAGCCACAAAGGAAGTGTTATGTTTCAGATTCTAAGATTGTCTCTTGCTGTTCTTTTCGATTAAGACCAGTCAAATAATAATGAGGAGGGAAATGTAGAAGGGTTAACGCTTTACCAAAGGCCAAATTTTCGACTGTCCTAAATTTAAAGAGTTTGTGGACGACAAGTCAAAATATGATAAAATTGAAAATTAACATTCTAATAGGGCAGAAAACATTGTGGGAAAAGGGGAAATTGCTCAATATTTCTCCTTTTCTCACAATGTTTTCCAGAGTTGTCTGCAACAAACTGGTCCAATGTCGTTATTGATTATTAATGGGCTAAACTTCACATGATTGGCATTATTCCCAGTATTGATTACAGATCCATAAATAATATTGATTCTTAATTACTTGTTCACTTGTTTTATTGGTTTGAGTTAGTATCCATCTGCAGGTTAGTACATTATTGTATAATGCAATAAAATATGTTATTTAATTGCTGTACAAAAGGGTTGATAGTAATGATAGATTGATATTAATATATATCTTTTTTGTGAACTTGTATTGCTTTAGAAAACTATAATGCTTCTATTTGAACTTTAAAAAATTCAGCTTTTTATTTTCACTGAGGATTAGATTAATATTGCATGCTCAGTAATATTAGAATATCAGAAACAATAATAACTTACTTAAATGATCTAGACCTTAGTGAGTTTTTTTTATTTGTAAGTAATTCTTTATTTGACTAACATATTGACATACACCCTGACACCAAGTTCATTAACCCGTTACCAAATGCCAAATTTTCGACTGTCCCAAATTGAAAGAGTTTGCAGACGATATTTCAAAATGTGATGAAATTGAAAAAATATTCTTCTGATAGGCTAGAAAACATTGTGGGAAAAGGAGATTTTGTTCAGTCAGAGTAATTTCTCCTTTTCGCTCAATGTTTTCCAGAGTCGTCTTCAACAAATTGGTCAAATGCTGTCATTGTTTTGAAATGGGTTTAATCTAGCTTGTGTACATGTTTGGTTGAGACAGAAAGACAATAATGTTAACTTATTAGGTCTTTGTATTAAAGCATTAACCTTTTCCACACACCCAAAGTAGAAAACTCACATAAGAGTTATGTTAAAACACTGAAGTAGAAAACTTACAGAAGTATTGTGTTAAAATACTGAAGTAGAAAACTCACAGAAGTATTGTGTTAAAACACTGAAGTAGAAAACTCACAGAAGTATTGTGTTACAAAAAGATTTTAAGTTTTAATTTGATAGAGATAATTTATCTTAAAATTTCTTAAATTGTACCGGAAACATCTAAAGCCTGCATGCATACAACATTTCAAAACTTTATATAGGAGGTTTTAACAGGTCAAATGGTACACTGTTGGATGGATATTTTCTACTATTCTTTTATTATTAATTTCTGGGTCCTATCCATACCATTGCTTGCTTATAATTTGAAAAATTTCAAATCTTAAATTTGGATCACTGTCAAGAACAATAACAGGTTCTCTGTTTTCTACATTGGTCATTTTGAATGGTGTCTCCCCAAACTTTAGGTGCATTTAAACACTTGTGTATGAAGTAAAGGGTTTAACAAAAACTACCACTTGTCTGTACTTGTAGAAAAAAGCTGTGGAGCACCTTCGTACAATAGCATCATGTGAGCTAAAGCAAGTCAAACATCTGCTCAACGCCTCCCAGTACAACCTAGGCAGGGCTTACTACCAGGGCTATGGCGTAAAGAGGCAGTCAGACAGCGAGGCAGAAAAGTAAGAATGTTTTGACTAAACCCATTACCAAACAATACCAACATTTGACTGGTTTGTTGCAGACGACTCTGGAAAACATTGTGGGAAAATGAGAAATTGATCATGACGAGCAATTTTTCCATTTCCCACAATGTTTTTTATCCTTTTTGAAGATTATTTTCCATTTTGAAATGTTGTCTGCAAACCCTTTCATCTTTGGCGTTTGGTAAAGGGTAAAAATATTAATTATCAAATTATATAGATTTTTTTAATGGGATTGTTTTGGGTTTTGTTTTAGATTTATATTGATGTGCCATTCTAAGCAGTAAGAATTTCGCATTACTGGTGTGCGTTATAGACTTATAGCGATGTAAGCAGTGTTACAGACTGTGTTGGTATATACGATTTAGATACATGTATTTGATCCGTTACTCCATCAAACCTTACTTTGATGCATCTGCTGCAAAAGAACTAATATTCAATTTGACAAAAGTTTGAGTTTAACCATTTTTTTTATACCCTTGATTATTCCCTGCTGGTGCTTTGAATCAGGATAAGTCCCAAAATCTCAAAGGGAATGGGTAAAATAAAGTGGTTATTGAAATGCAGATTGATATAATGTGCAGTTATTTGACATGCATGCTTGATTGATTTTTCAATGATTCCTCATTCCATTAAAGAATGTCCTCAGGCAAGATACTATTTCTAAGTATATATATTCTAATAGTATGAATAAAACAACCGTATGCTGGGATGTTATAGGAAAATTGAAAATGTTGTAACCCATTATCAAACAATAACAACATTTGACCAGTTTGTTGCTCACAAGTCAGGAAAACTTTGTGGGAAAAGGAGAAATTCCTCTAAATGAGTAATTTCTCCTTTTCCCTCAATGTTTCCTGCTCTATCAGAAGAGTATTTTTCAATTTCATCACATTTTGAAATGTCAACTGCAAACCTTATCAATTTGGGACAGTGGAAAATTTGGCATTTGGTAAGGGTTGAACCCTGTCAAAAAAGATATCTATCTCCCTTAAATACTTTTATATTGATCACACAGATGGTGGTTAATGGCTGCTGACGATGGAAACCCGAAGGCGAGCGTCAAGGCGATGACAACTCTCGGCATGTTTTACTCTCGAAAGGAGTCACTGGATCTGAAGAAAGCTTTTTTCTGGCACTCAGAGGCTTGCGGAAATGGCAGCTTAGAATCTCAAGGTTAGATACATATCTATTCATAAGGTTTTTATGGCGTACAGCAGTGTATTAAATAATTTCCCTACACCTGGTTTTGAATGAGTATTGGCTATAAAGATTAATTCAAGCTGGGTAGAACCATCTGCAATTCTGTTAGATAGCTTCAAACCTTCCTCTAATGAAAATACAAATATACACATACAATGTTCCATGCATCGTTTGAAAGCTGGTGCGTACATTGTTTTGTTTATTCTTGACTATTTCTTTTCTGTGTTTCATGAAATAGTACGGGTAAAATTGCAGGAAAAAAAAGTAATATTTTTTGTTATTTGAGCTGACCAAAAAGTCATTTGAAGCAGTCAAACTGGCTGGCAACCAGTCCTTAATGACAACCTTGTTGGTCACTAAATATAGTTCCATCAAAATATGATAATAACCTATTGCAACCACAGGTGCTTGAAAATGTCTTCTTTCATTTCCCAATATATGCACTAAATACGGTACTATATATAGCATATAGTGCATATATTGGGATATTATCGAAGATTGTTTCAAGCATTTGCATGTGATTGGAACTATGACAGGGTTGTTTCATCTAGAAACACAATTATAAAATTTCCTGGCCTCCTTAACAGGTGCCCTTGGTGTTATGTATGAGTATGGCGTTGGTGCCAGGGCAGACCCTGACGCGGCGTACACTTGTCTTAAGAGCGCAGCAGAGAGGGGAAATGTCTACGCCATGGGGAATCTTGTAGCCAACTATTATAGGAGGAAACTGTACACCAAAGCTGCTGATCTAGCATCAAGGTAGGTGTTTTCTGTTTTCCTCAAAAGGGGGAAATGAAGCTTTCATAAAGGCAGGAATAGTAAAGTGAGACATGAGAAATGAAATGTGATTTCAGGGTATAATTTGGAAGAAACCATTGTGTTAAAAGAAGAAATTGCTTGTATATTGAGGCTCAATGCAAGGCTATCGTAAGTCCTTCACTTTAGTATTGAGAACAACTTACTCTCTACTTGCATTGAAGTCTCGATATGCAGTTAGAGTCTGTGTCAATGGTAGCGTAAATCTCAACATTATCAATCTGATTATCTCCTCCATTATGATATGGTGCTGTTAGTATCAGGATCATCATTAGGTTTGTATATGTAGGCTTGAGACAAGTTCTATACAAATCATTGTAACAAAAGGATAAATTGTTCTTCAGGAGCAAGTTGTCATTTAATCAAAGTGATTTCCTATGTCCTTTATATGCAGTAAATGGTTAAAGAGAAAAAAAACCCAAACTAAGTAGCCTGTTAAATTGTGAATTATTCACTATTTGGAGCACCCAGGAATTTTGCATGATTGCCTATGGTTCAACAGTGCATACTATTGGATGTGCAACAACAAGATTCACTTTGTTCTCATGCTTATTTCGTTACAAATTATTTTTGGCAGGGTAGAAAGTCCAGGATGACGTTACTATTGTTTTATGATAAAATTTTATTCTTATGCCATGAATGTAACTTTAATATTTACTTCAATATTATCTGCTTTCTCAAAAAAAGGGGTAGACTTATATTTATAATCTGCTCCACCAAAGCAGGTGTGAATTTGTGATTAAGTTGATTTTTGAAATTTTTTGACAGGGTTTCACAGCTGTCGGATATAGATCTCATTGCAAAAGAGACAGACTGTCTTCCCTCCTATATAAAGAAGGGCATTTCCATGGCCTGTTTTTACTATGCTCGCTGTCTACATGAAGGTCTTGGGGCCAGAAATGATGCTGTTGAAGCTAAGAGGTTTTATTCAAGGGTATGTTTATTTGTTTAGATTGGAGATTACAGCCGATTTCAACATATTTAGTAATATTTTCTTAAATAGTTTATGTTTCAATTTTCTCTGCATTGGAACCAATTCTTTCTTTCATGACATGTTACTTAACTTTAAGAGTTAATGTTATTTTCATTACTCAGAATGCAATAAATGGAAGTCATTGCTAGCCATTGACTTGCTATATGAAATAACCTTGCCAGGGCTTGAAAATGAAACCCTCAACACATTGTTAAGAAACTTTACCTTCATGACAGATTCTAATTCTTATATAAGTACCAGTTTGTCTATTTTCTTTTATATCTTCTGATACCCCTTGTGTCTTTGTGCAAAAACCTTTTAGAAATGTCAAAGAAAAACTTTTGATAAAACAAGGAATTGTTATAACAATGTTTCTCAAGAATAGCTTTGTCTGAGAGGAAGGCATTTCATGTATTACAAATATGACTTATTATTATTTTTTTCCCAGAGTTACCAGTTTGATCCAGATGTATGTGCCAATTTACAAAACCAAACTCAACATGGAAGGATATAAAAGCCAAGCCAAATTACCATAAACTGCCTTGTTAAATTTTTTGTTGACTGATTGTGATTTTTTTTATATATCTTTTTATATACTACATGTTGTTTTTTGTCTTATATTAAAAAAGGAAATTGAAATGTTTTATTGAAATCCTGTTTGTCGCCAACAGTTTTAGATGTTTCAGACCATCAAAAACATCCCTATCATAAAAAGATGTATAAATGGAATCTGTCATATCCCAATAGTGCAGAACATCAGCTCATCTTTGAACAGATGTACCTGATAATAACATTTATTTATTGTTAGATATTTAGAAAGATTTTACTAGTTAAGGTTGTTCTCGCTTAACAAGATATAAATCTGCCCAATAAGAGCTTATTTTCCTTTAATGACTGTAATTTCCTTAGCAATGCATGTACATGTATTCAATAACAACAATGTAGATTTCTTTATATTTTTCATACAGAAATTGTTGTGACCTATTTCGAAAAATTATATTGTTTGTTATAATACAAAATTACTTTTGATAAGTTTTTATTGGGAAAGTTTTGTGTCTGGTTTTTAATTGATATTCAGGAAGCAATCCTTGAAAGATGATGTTTTTCATTGCTTTTAATCTTTATCCAGAAAATATATGAAGTCTGCACTGACTTATTAAGAAAAATCTGAAACCATTTATTCTAATGGCAAAAGGTTCTTCAAATCATTGATTCAAAGGAAAACTTGCCCATCACTATTTCTTCAAAGTTGATAGATTGTGTGTGCATTTTATCGCTCCAATCCATAATTGGGCATCAACAATAAATCAATGCTATGAGATGATCCTAGGCAATAGTTTAATGGTCATACAAAGAGCAGGGCTTCTGAGAATACTTAAGGTTTGAAGCACAACTTGAATATTAAATTCACTTACCTCATACAGAAAGCATTATCAGAATGTGTCTTAAAAGGTGATGAAAAACACTTCTTGTGACTTAATCAGGTATCCTTATGACAAAAAGAGAAATTGTTAATCAAGAGCAACTTCTGTACTAAAGTAATGCTTTCTTAAATCTTCTGCTCCGGTATTAAAATGGTTTTATTTCTAGGGTTCAGTATATGAGTTACTATTGCATTGCACTTACTGTGGAGAACTTGTTATAATATTGCATGGAATCCCTTTATATGAGGAAATGTTTTTGATGGGTTAATATTAGAATGAAAAACCTACTGAGCTATACATGAATGCCAAAGAAGTTTACATTATTGCATTTTACAATTTGATAAAACTGTATTTACTACACTTTTGTATGTGTGTTTTGGAGTACATGTATCTATAAGATTTGAAGTGCTTGTTGCATGTAATTTGGATAGTTATGTTTGTTTGATATATTAGTGTACTTATAAGATAACAATTCTTGTGCCCTGTATTGGGTAATGCCATCTAAATAGCTGTGATATTTTCTTGCTTTATTTTTGTTATTTTATTCATCTTAAACATATAAATTTCTCTATCTTTTTTCAATTTGTTTATCTGAAATTTCTTGTTAATTTACTTATTGCTTATTGACCAATTTCTTCTTTTGCTACATTGGTTTCTAAATGTCTTTGCTACTGTCACATTGAAATCAGAACAAATAGGGTGATGGGTTAAGAAAGCTTTAATTAACTCTATGTTTTTAAGTGAATGCCTTGATAGAGTATTCTAAAGAGTTAGTGGAAGTTAAGTATGAAGAGCTTAATAAGTCTTCCTTTAAGCCTTTTTTTATCATTATTTCTAAAGAAAATGTTGCAAATGACTTTGTATTCTATTAGAAGAATGTTGAGATAGTTGTTTTTCTCTTTGTATATTTTGAAAAACACTAGAGTGTGTAAGTTAAGTATTGAATGTGATAGTTAAGTTTTTGACTAAACACCATGTTTGTTAAGTTTAAGTCTTAAAAACATGGATGTGTATTCTTTTGTGGGACTCTCTTTTTTTTATCTGATTGAAAACTGGATTATTTGTGTGAAAAATGAATTAACACATTGAGTGTCAATATTTATTGCTTTGTTGAATTGTGATACAGTGTACTTGGGTTGTATGAATGAAAATGTAAGGGAATATTTTTTATTATCTTTTTTTAATAGTAAAATTCAAATTATTTTTTTGGAGCCACTTAGAGGAGAATGCCACTGAGACTGTTTATGGATTCTATTAACAAACCTTCGATGACCTTGGGTAGTCTTAACACATGTTTCTTTTGATATTTTCACTCAAGAGTTTGTTACAAATAAAACAAGATCTCGAATAACTTTAATGATTTCTACACTTAAATTTTCGTTTGATAATAACTTCAAAGTAAGAAATATCGAAAGAATCATTTTTCATAGACTGTTACATGATATTTGCTGTGAGAGTTCCCTCATTTGTGATTTTTGTGACTGCGCAAATTGAAAACATCAGCAGACAACAATTAAACATTTTAAAAAAATATTATTTTTTCTAGGCCATTGGTAAGAAAACAATGTGATGAAATAATTATTTGTACTGAACAATTTCTTCGCACTTCTTTCTCAAGCAGGAAGGCTGCTGGTGCATTGAAATGGATTTTTGAAGAAACATTTTAGGTTACTTGAATAAGAAAAACAATAGACTGGTTATTCCTCATTTTGTGGCTCCATTTAATGATTTTATTTCTCATCTCTCATTTTCCAAATCTGGCGTCCATTATTCTAACATGACCAATGTTTGATTGGCATTATAAGATTCAACTGTGGAGACAATCTCAATGTTCCTGATATCCTTATATATCCCTATTGTATAGTCATGCAATAATAGGGTAATTTATAACTTAATCCTTTATTGTCTGGTATGAACTTGTATAATCTTGTAGCATCAAGATTCTTTCTGAAATTCATTCTGAGAAGAAAGTATTTCTGAATATTTGAGAGAAAATTAGAAAAAAAAAAACTCTGAAGAAATGAAAATAACATCTCTATAATTATATGCCTCTGCATTCAACATATCAGGAATTATCAACAACTATCAAAGGGTTAAACTACCTTAATGTGTACCAACAGCATAGTGTTGCTGTTTTGTGTTTTTGTATTGGATGCAGTGGGGACCTGGCTGTCTCTTTCCATGATTGTGTTCAAACAATTTCTCATATCACCTTCATGTTTTGTTATTTTGTTACTATGATATAATGTACAATTGATAAATTAACAAGTTGTTGATGCATTGTTAGTTTGAAGTGTTTGGGAGAGATTTTATAATTATACAATATCTTTGATTAAACCTTAAAATGCTGGGTAATTGTCCTAAAAAAAGATTTTTGTGTTGTCTGGTTTCCAAATTCTTAAATATCTTCTTAATTTTGATGTTGAAAGATACTTAGAGTAGCAAACATGTTAGATCACAGGTTAGCTGCAAATTTACTTGGTGACTAGTCTGGATCTTACCTGTTTGCATAAGCATGAAGTCAATTCAAGGACTCTGAGGGTTAAATAATGTACTGATTGTTTGGAGTGTTTGAAAGTGGTTGGAAGAAATTTTTAAGTGATATGATTCCTTTACTTACCAGTAGGGACTTTTTAAGTATTTTGGTATAAAGGTGTGTTAACAGTATCGGTATTTCAATGATATTTAATTATATCATTATGAAATTTCACAGATCTGTCTGTCCTAATTATTCATCTTTTTCATGACTTGAAACAGATGCCTTTACAAGGAATAGTCTATTACAATATTTGATATGAACCAGGTTATATGGTCTCAAATCCCAAAGTCACAGCATCAGAGTTTCTTAAGTATTTTCCAAAGTCTTTGGAATCTTTGTTTGAATATTTTATACTTTGAATTGTATTATTATCTTTTTGTTTGTCAAAATGAAAAAGAGATAACATTTTGATTATGCCTGTAGTTGATTCTTAACTGAAGATCATGAAAGTGTACCAAAACTGAAAAAACAAAGAAATAGCTTCTTTCAAGCATTTTCTTCTGTTGTTACTTTATTTCTTATTGCTTGCTGTTTAACCAATTACCAAAAAATAAAAACATTTGACCAGTTTTTGCAGACGACTATGGAAAACATAGTGGGAAAAGGAGAAATTGCTCATCAAGAGCAATTTCTCCTTTCCTCACAATGTTTTCTACTCTATCAGAAGATTACTTTCCAATGTAATCACATTTTGAAATGTCGTCTGCAAACTGTTTTAATTTGGAACAGTTGGTAATTTGGTGTTTGGTAAAGGGTTACAAGATACTTATTTGATATTGTGATAAAACTAAAATGTTTTTGTGATAATTAGTGTGATTTTCTTTTTAAAATGTTTAATCAAGATGTACTCAGGCATTGCTGTTGTTACAGAAAAGTTTGGATTGATTTTTAATTAATCGTGTGTGACATGGAATTAACAAAATGGTTTAGATTGACCTATATCTTCTGTTTCAATTTACAGATTTGTAGTGTTTGCAGATCTTGAATTATTTATTGATGGTTTACAGTATTTGATAACTGGGTTTTTTGTGTGCTTTTTTTTTATAAATGAAAACTATTATAGGCAGCATTCTAACAGACTGTTCAAAGTGATTTGATGATTATTATTTCTTTTATAACCTAAAAAAGTGCCAAAGGAAACTAACAAGCAAGCTTTAAAATTAACTTCTATTGTAAACATCTTTAAATCAAAACCATCTACATGTACAGTAATTTCCTATTAGCAGAAATCAATTTTAACTTTTTGGACAAGTTAAAAATAATGTTCATCTGGAGTAACGATACATTTTGTTACAGTGATGTATAATTCCATGGTTGACTCTGTCTTTAATCTTAAGAATACTGGGTAATTTTATAAAAATAGATTTCTGTGTCATCTGGTTTCTAAAACCTTAAATATCTGCTTAATTTTGATAAAGAAATGTACTCAGAGTAGCAAACAGGTTAGATCACAGGACAGCCGCCAATTTGGCCTGGATCTAGGCTGTTTGCTGAAGGAAGTGGTTCCTGCACTGTAAGGGTTAAAGTCAAGGGATTGTTCTATAAATTTTTTATTTTGTCACACTTTTCTATAGTCATCTTCTGCAGGAGGGTAAAGATGTGTATATATCAGGGAAAAGATAAAGGTGTTACCATATTTAACCATAAACGGCACTTGTGTATACCAGCTTTTAATAACTTGAATAATTCCACTGATTCACTAATTATCATGTACACTTTTGATTGAAATAAAACGGTAGAGCAGCATTAAATTTCTGACTTTGTTGGTTTGTAAATTTGATAAGCCCCTTTTCCAGAAAAGTAGTTTCTTACTCTTTTGCTTGCATTTCTATCTTCTTCCTCCAATTAATGTACAGCGCCCTCTTTTGAGCATTAAAGTACATGTTCCCTGAATGGCCTACCAGTACTAGGCTAGGGAATGTGTCTTACCCAAGTACACTCCATGGTTAAATAGATGGCCACCTTAACCCATGATCAAACCTGGGTTGACGGGTCTATAGTCCTAGCTAACCACTACATCACTGCAGAATCTATAATATCTCTAACGTCAGTTTATTGCGCTCTGTTATGGTGCCTAATGCTGTAATCAACTTACAAGAAAAACTTTGGTTGACATCTAATGAGAACATAAAGACAAGATTTGAAGTATTTTTTCTTTAAAAAGGAACACATGTGAGTCATAACTGAATAATGATAATCCTTCAAATGACTTTGTCCTTAAGTAGGCCAATTATAAATGGACCCATCATGAACAGATTTTTTTTATTAGTTTTAATTGTGAGTGAAATGTTTTGTAATTTCGACTCCCAATTCCCTCAACAGCTACATGATTTAACCCATTATCAAACAATAACGACATTTAACCAGTTTGTTGCAGACAACTCTGGAAAACATTGTGGGTAAAGGATAAATTGCTCTTAACGAGCAATTTGTCCTTTTCCCACAATGTTTTCTGCCCTATCAGAAGATTATTTTTCAATTTGATCTCATTTGGGAATGTCATCTGCAAACTCTTTCAATTTGGGACAGTCGAAAATTTGGCGTTTGGTAAAAGGGATTCCCTAATACAATGTATATGATTTGGGATTGGATCCTTAATGGATACAGCAACCTTTACCACTAATCGCCTCTGCAACATAAAATTGTTTTTGTGATGCTTGGTAAATGATTTGGTAAACCATATGGAGAAAATTAGAATACAACTCATAATGAGTGATTTCTTAAGTCTGAAATAGTTTTGATAATTTCTGCTGTATGGGATTTTATCCCTTAGAGTGCTAATTAATATTCCAAAAATAGAATTTTGTGTGGTCTTCTTTCCAAAACCTAAGATTTATGCTAAATTTTGTTGAGGAAAGATACGCAGAGTAGCAAACAGGCAATTTAGTTGGCGGCTGACCTTGGTCCAACCTGTTTGCATTTATTAGCATGAAGTCGGTTTCAGCACTATAAGGGTTAAATAAACATATTAAAGATAAATGGCTAAACAAGTCAAAACCCTGAGTATAATCCCAGCTTCCTGTAAATTCAATCTAGTTCATATATTAAACAGGCTTCGTTATTACTCCTCTTCAAGAAGTGTTAGTTAGGATTGTCGTCTTCCTCTCATGCTCAATTTTCGACCCCTTTTGTAACCAATAACCACCGAACGCCTCATTTTTGTGTCTTGCAACATGCGACTTTCAAAAAGCATTGTGACAAAAGGAGAAATTGCTCGTCAGAAGCAATTTCTCATTTTTGCCTCAATTCTTTTGGAATCTATTCACATACAACTACAGCAGAAATTATAGGTTTTTAACATGTTTAGAAAGTTTTTTCGAAAATCGTCTGCTTCAAGTAAAAATATGTCGTCTGTGGTAAAGACTTTATTACGTTTTTGAATCCTCTGTAGCTGACGACGTAACATACAATTAGGACAAACGAATAAATTACTTGAAAGACACAATTTTTCCGTTTGTCGCAGTAGTTAAGAACTATCAATCATTACCAATGATATGTCGTATAAAAACTGTATTTGCCATACGATAGTGATTTCGAGGCTTTCAAATGGGACCAATTAGACAAGAAACTGTCATAAAGGAAACGAAACCGCTCTGAATTTTAACTTGACACAGTTTTACTATGATTCTCTGGACTTTGAATGGGTGTTATGATGAAAACTCATTTGATACGGTGGTGCCACCATGCAGGTATCTGTAGAAAACTGGTTACGTTTCTTAACAAGCAAACCCAGCACCATTTAGGAAAGCCTATTTACATATTGTTGTTATAGTTAGTTTCTGACACAGGTCCTATATAGGTCCTATTCGCCACTGCCGTACCAGTTGTTTCAGTTTTGTAAAGTATTTCCTGGGTCCACAGGTACTTGCTCGGGCTCTGGAGAGACTTTTAACTTTTAACTAATGGCACTCCCACGTAACTAAAGGTTTCGGTGGGGCTCGAACCCGGGACCTCCGAGTCCACCGCCTTAACTACCGAGCCACACAGGACTCCTACGAAATTGTATATTGTATTCATGTAAACTCACTTTGCCGTGATGCTCAGTACTTGGACTGGATACGGGGCTATAGTGCTGGATTCAATACAGCTTTGTCATCTTAGTCCCAACTAGCTGACATTGCATATGCCTTTTATGTTCATTTTATGACTGATGAAATTGCAAGAAACTGACCCATAAAGAATTAAACACCTCATTTTCTTTCTTTGCATTATCTGGAAAAAAAATCTAAACAATTAAAGAATGGAAATCCGTCAGTGAAATATAATCATCAAAACCAAGTTGAACATGTTTTATAAGCTAGATAGGAAACGACTGACACTCCAAAATGGGGCCTTTAAGATCTCTGAAAATGTAAAAATCCATTCAAAATCAATGGCGTCATCAGGCTTGGTGATCCAGATACAAATATTCCATTACATCAGGGGCGGATCCAGGATTTTTGGTTAGGGGAATATGGCCATAAAATAAGGTTGGAATCCAGCATTTGGTTGCTGGTGCCCCCGGCGAGTGTAGGGCAAGCCCAGGCCAGGGGTCCATGAAGCTCTTGTGTTTTAGCCCTTTCTTAGGTGTTCAGATATGCTTCTAGGTCTATTTTAAGTTTAGTACCCTTAAATGTTTGCGGATCGTGGCGCAATCCGTCAATCTTTCCGCAGACGGCCACCACACGATAGGGGCGTCCCTGGAGCATGTATTACAAATATTCGTAACGTTATGTCTACGTTCACAAAATTGTCGTGACCCTAGAATCTAAACGATATATTTTCGCGAATGATAATTAGACATAAATGTGTTTAAAATTACTATAAAGATTTCATAAGTAGGTCTAGGGCGCAAGTTCGTTCACAGTAAGTTAACGTTTTGGTAGGGATACCGTTTCGGGCGTTTCCTCTGTGGACTAACATTTGCGAAGAAATCTATCGTATGGAATCTATCGTATGTATCTTTGCGAGACAGGACCTTGGGTTGAATTTCATTGTGAACATAACACATTTTTGACGAATATATGAATGGATAGGAACGATCATGGTGCGTTGAATTTCCCGCACTTTTTTCTAAAGAAGTGTACGCACGTATGTATGTGCAGTTAATATAGTAGGTATATCTTTAAAAAAAAAGGGCTTTCTCCCAATGCAAATGAAATGCTCTCCACTTTGGAAACTTTATGTCTCGACCATCATCCATTCATATCTAACGTATATCGCCATTTGGGAGTAATAATCTACGATTCCTAGTGACATACATGCCACGACTGGCTAACGGACATGAGTCGATCAGGTTTTGAAGGATCGAAAACAAAAGCGAATAACCAGTTAGATACCCCAATTGTTTAGCTACATTATGTATATTCCCCCAGTCTTATTTATGTCATCAAAGACCCGATAATCATGCTTAACCCATTACCAAACAGTAACGACTTTTGATCAGTTTGTTGCAAACGATTCTGGAAAACATTGCGGGAAAAGAAGGAGAAATTAAGAGCAATTTCTCCTTTTTCCGTAATGTTTTCTACCTTATCAGAAGATTAATTTTCAATTTCGTCGCATTTTGAAATGTCGCCCGCAAACTCTTTCAATTTGGGACAGTCAAGATTTTGGCGTTTGGTTAAGGGTTGATAATTTATTTTAACATATACTTCATCCATCTATTAAAAGTTCCTGATAAAATTGGAAGCAGCTCTAGGCCTACATAGGCAAAGAACACGTTTGGAAAATTATCAAAATCAAAGTTGATATTTCCTTTTAAGGGTAATTCCACAGAAAAATGCAATTGTGGGTGACAAAAACTACTTTATTGTATATCATCTAATTGCTCTATAAGCACTATTTTGATATTTAAACACATCTCCCTGAATATTTTTAGCATGTGTCCACACATAGAGTTAAATTTTTAAAACTTTATAGAGTTTCCAAAATGTGTCCTTTCAGGCAATGTCATTACCGTAACGCAGGTTAAATCATAAATAAAATGTTGATTTTGAAATCAGTAAGTTGGTTTTAAGTTAATTATAAGATGTTTGACCATTATCAACTTAGATAACAATTATGGTTGCTCTTATAAGCCACTCAGCTCGAGTTTAATGTCAACTTGTCAATTTATAGTAAAAATCAATAATACGAAATTATGTAACTTGATAAAAAAGTATAGTTGTTCGATTTTTATTTCAAAAATACAAAGTTTGATTATATTATTTGTTACTAAAACTACACTTTTCCTATAAAATTGCCAACATATCGTTTTTCAGCAAATAATACCTTGTGTTATGGTAATGACATACCGTTATGGTAATGACAAGAAAATGTCTGAATTAACATATATTTAATTGAAACATTTCATAACTGTACCAAACACAAACAATAACTATTCGACAACTTTTAAACACATTACATTTACGTATACATGTGATCATACAATCAAATGACCCCAAAACGATAATTCATGTACATGTTGTACTTCTAAAACTCATAGATACCATTAAGGCATACGACATTGAATTATAACACCATTCAATGAAATGATTCAGTAACTGAACACAACATTATTTTCATTTCCACCATAGTAACAATATGGAAACAATCAGAAGCACATTGTGACAACATGTTTCAACTATCTATCTTAATCATACACTACTAGTATTAAAACTGGATTCAATATACAGTTAACATAGTATGTGTAACTTTATCTACCAGTTTTTAATGTGAATATCAGACATGTCACATCATATAGTTAACACAATCTCAGCACACATCATCATGTTTTCATAACACAGCTTATTGACTAATCGTACAGGTTGGCGATAAGACGCCACACTTCTGGGTCAATCTGATGGTGCCTTGCAGTGACAGGAGTCGGTTCGGAGTCGAGCAATGTTACCACCTTCTCAGTGTTGTACCAGCAGACATCCTCTATCGGCCTTGGCCAGAACCAGCGGTTGATTCCTATTCTGTGCATAGCCTGAAATGTAATCACTGCGTAAAACATTTGACAAGTGACCAATATGGGCATCAATCACTCACTCGTTTACACGAATTACAATTGTGAGCAAGTTTCATCAAGACAGAAAAAAAACTAATCAATGCTTCAAAGCTGTTAACAAACTGTTTTCTAAGGTTTGTTAGTGCTACTTAGTTTCAAGGACATACTCGACCGAGTTTAGATCTTCACCATGATAGACAAATGTTTCATCAAAATTGGATCAAAGCTGTGTCATCCAAGCTGTTAACAATGTTCTTTACTTAGATAAGACCTTGTAACCTAGGTTTTGGTCAGATATGTCTAAAATTTAATCTTTACCTAGATATTAATTAGGCAAACATTCTTACATCGGATCAGACATCTTTGTTGTCAAATCAGAATTTTAAGTTTTCAGTAAATGATCCTGTAGTAGATCATGTATGAATTATAGAAGAAAATCAACCTTCACTTCCAGATCATTTTCATCAACAGAAAGTGCTACGCCCGGGTAAGGTGAGCCTTCATAATCCACAACTACGTATCTTCCAATCAACTCTTCATCTACAGTTTCAATCTTCTGCAATCCACCAGGCACATTCTGAAATATACAGATAATTTATGACATGTGTCCCGAGAAAATACGCATTTGTATGTATTGAAAATATTGTTCACTTTTACTAAGATGTTTTAAAGTCCAGAGAAAAGTATTTACTGACACTCTGACACTGCTTTATTCCATTGAGGTATTAGATCTGTGATTTACCGACTGAACCATCTGGAACAATAAATGAAATGCAAAAACTAAATATTCATGTCAGTTTGATTTTAAGTTCTCATTTTAATAAATACATGTATAGCTATGCTAAATTAACAGACTTACACTTGATATCTGTGATTCGGCTGCATTAGATTCTGCACGAGAGTTCATAGGCACTGTCACATTAATGTCTGGATCGTGTGGTGATGCAGCCTCAGTCGATGACAAGCTTGCCTCAACATCTGTTATCTAAAATGTAAAAGCATTTTTCTTTTACCACGCAAACACTGATCAGGCCCTTCATGGTAGGATACAATGCAAAGGTATATCAAAATATATTCCAACATCGCGATTACATGGTTTAGCCACACATAAATTATATAACTTTCATTTGACATTTTTCTCAGTAACATCAATTATACCTTTGGAAATAAATATGTGGTTCATCGTATATGTATATTTACGTTCATATTATTCGAAAAGCAAGTAATATAAAGGTGCGTATACTAGAACTCTGTATACAGTCAACAAGACTAACTTTCAATATTATAATTAAAGTATACACGTAATTAATTGTATTTACCACAGGTGCAAACGATGTCTTAACAGGAGTAAAACACGAACAGCCGAGTCGGTTCTCTCCACAGAAGCAGCTTAGTATCCTCGATGAGATTTCACCCTTTGATGTAGTGATGACCTGCAAGAGCAACATTTGCTTTATTGAAACGCTTAATTTATATGTTTTATGTGAATACAACACACTTTTTCTGTAATAACAACATGTTTGAGCACTATAGCTACATTGCCTCACATACATATATACGATATTATATTTGATGATCATATCAAATTTTTATATGTACGTTATTTTATACGTACGTTATTGTACGTAATGGCTATTATCAATCGATACTTGACATGCTTTACATATTATACGCCTTTTACAATATTGTCAATCTTGCCTCATTTACTCGTATTTACTTTTATTAACGACACCTGAACTTCTTCATGACTGGACTACACAAATAATTATTAATATGTTAAATCGTACATATACAGAGATGTATGCATGTATACAAATTAGATGATACCTGGTGCAGCTTCATTGTCTCCGGTACAGCTTTGACAGTTTGTGGAATGTTATACTCCGACGAGCCGATGTCAGCTTCTTTCACCTCTAAACACAGCACAGTACTGTTTGCATTCTTCAGACCTGAAAAATTGATTGATTACTTGCGTTTGTTTTAATTGTACATAATAATTCATAGACCACAAGATAAATCTGCTTGTATTTATTGTCATTGAACTTCACTTTTTACATTTAAATGTTATCTTGTTTAGAATATTTAAATGGAATTTTTAATGTAACAATAACTAGAGCTATCACTAAAGGTGATTAATACCCCCGAAGAACCGCCCTGATGGAGAGGTGTATTGCCTTATTGCCTGTATAATGAAACGCGACGTGACGCGACGCGACGCGACGGGACGCGACGTGACGAGCGTGATTCCTATATAGTCCCCTTCGGGGGTATAATAAGGTCTAAGGGAGAATATATACTCTTGCGAAATACAGGAACAAATATGAATACCATTAACAAGGTCTGCAGCGCACGTGATGTCTCTGCCTGCTGTATTCACCAACGTATCTGCCGTCCGCTTTACTACTGCACCAATGCCATCGGGTGCCCCCTTCCCGTGGCCAGATTCGTGGAAATTCCACGATCCCCCAGAAGTAAACCCATACTCGTATATTTTGTTGCTGAACAAAAGGAAGTTGGTCCTGTTTCTGTACTGAGTAGTGGGCCCATCAGACAGGAAATGCAGCAGTTTCAAATCAGGAGAAAGACTCTTAATATGTTTTAACACTGGATCAAGATGGGCCCATATCGATCCTGGGCTGTGTTTGAGGCAGTCTGACATAGTTGCAAATGAAACCAATTTGTTTTTCAGATAAGCTACACCTGTGTGAATCGAGATTTGCCTTTTTGAAGATCCGAAGTGCATACTTTGAATTTCCTCTGTATATTTGCATTGATAATTTTCTGAGAAGTCTATATGTACAATTGCTTCATTTTCATTGCATGTTGATTTCAGATGTTGCATTTGGTGGTATTGGTGGTTTATGTTGAATTCATGTCGACAAAGCCTTTCGATGTCCATTTGTAGGTCAGTTACTAGAGTCTCGATCGTCCCTGATTCTTTGTCTTTCAGTGTCACTTGTTTCTTTACTGTTCTCTTTTCTGCTTGGTTTACATTTTCTCGCTCCACCAATCGTGTCCGCCATACATGCCATTCCACTATTTGGCCCGAAGGTTTATTCGCTGTTTTTATTCTATTATCTTTACAGTTTCCACACTTGCGGTACATGCATTTCTGGTTTTTTGTGTCACAAGTGATATCTTCGATCAGTGGCTTTAAATCTCTGCCGTTCAACATCTTTAGATGGTAGAGCTTGTTCACTTTCAGTTTGGGGTTTTCGTGTATTTTACACAAACAGGTTTCGCGATCCTTTTCTGTTGCCCGCAATACCCAGAAGGGTTTCATAGATGCAAATAAACTGTAGGATATCTTGGTATTCTTTTCAAAAAGATATTTCTTATGTATATTCTTTACACTGTCATTAAGTAATCGAATTTGTTTCTTTTGACCGTACTTGGTAATAGTTGATTTCTTCCCTGCTTTAAGTCTGGAGTTGTCTTCTCGTTCATAAAATGAAATTATAGTTCTTGTCATCGCACATTTCACTGTCTTTTTTCTCTGCCGTTTAAGTCCATTGCGGCTATCTATGTCAAACACCTTTTTGGCATATACCTTCAGCTTGTACTTTTTCAAAGTTTTCTCCCTGTATATCAAGTCTCTTAAGATGGCCTTTTCATTTGTACTGCAATGTTTGTATCTGCGCTTAATATTGTTCACTATGATAGTGAACAGAATGAGAGCAGCCTTTCTTTCCTTCTGTTTTATCATGTTTTCAACAGTGCTCTGTGTTTCAGTAACACTGGTTTGTGATTTATTCTTTAACCTGTAGTTTCTTTTCTTGTACTTCTCTTTCAATTGAAGCTCTTTATTCAACTCGATCCTGAGTTTAAATTGCTGTCGATATGCTTTAGACCGGTTCAAATTCTTCTTCTTTCGCCCTGACGTTTTATGACGCTGGTGCAACATGTTAACTGGAGGTGGGAATGGAGCATTGTCAGGAGTAGCTGGCGGGCTAAGCTGTGCGTCTACAGCTGCTCTCAAAGCTTTGTCTCTGGATCTTTTTCGTCTTTGATAATTTCTCCAGTTGTGCCGCTTTCTTCTCTTATCTCTATCAGACAATTCATTTATTGATTTGAATTCTCCGGACTGCTTCCTTTTCTTATTTCTTTCCCGCTCTTTCCTTTTATATTCTTCATGTTTCACATGATCGTCTCTCTGTCGCTTTCGCCAGAGGGCTGCCCGCTCTCCACTTGTGAGAGCCATTGCAATTGTCTTGTGAGCAATGTTCTTAAATCTTTTTTGTCATTTATGGTTTCAAATAATAATCTTATTTGCAAACTGAATCTTCGCCCAGCGTTTTCTAAACGGAGTGTCCTGTATAGCGCTGTCTCTGCTTTTCCAATCTGGTGATCTAAGTTATCAAGGCGTTGTTTCAGATCTAAATTAAATACAAGAAACAATTGTCAGTACCGAAACGGTTATATGTTCATGTTATACATACCTTTAGATGAAACATTGGGTTCATATTTCAAGTATTTAAGCGCTATTCATACCTCTACAGCCGCGGTATTTTAAACTGGCGTGTATAATAAGTAAGTACATAGTCATTTACGCAAGCTCCAAGGAACTTCATTAAACCGGCAAAAATTCATTGTGTAAATTATGGTATTTTGGGGACAAATATTGCAAATATTAAATTACAGAACAATGATATATTTGATTCTTGCAATATTCTATGCATCGGGATAAAATTATTTATAACATCAAATGAATATTCTTTTAAAACATTTCAAAATGTCAATACCGAAACGATGCTGTCAATACCAAAACATATTTAGTTGTTTCGGTACTGACGTTTCGGTACTGACGTTTGTTTACAAATCAAGAGCAAGCGGCCATGTAACACAGATGAACTGTACATTTCTTTGACCTTTATCACCTACGCCATTTTTGCGAAAGTATCTGCAAAATATTCAATTGTCAGATGTTATACACGGACACAATGAGGCGTTCGGTATTGACAGGTTAAAAACATACGGATTAAAAGTGTAAACTTACCGATAATATCGTCGCTAACTGCCATGAGTGATGGATGCCGCTCACTCTTCAAACGATTCGCGCCTTGGAAAGTTGTATAAAACGTCATCGATTTATGTGCTATAGATGTTTATTATTCGGATACTGGTGAAAATACCGCGATGCTTCGGTAATGACATTAGCCATGAGGACAAAAATAAAAGATTGTTTATTTTGAATGTGTACTTATTACAAATCTTAAACTTTTGTACTTTTTTGCATATTGTTTGGGCTTAAGATTAGTGTATGGAATACATAAAAATTGTATTTGGTTATAGAAATAGAGAGCTTTTTTGTATGACCGTTAGTGTTAGGGACACACAGCAGTTTTACCCCCGTATGTAGAATAGCTATAAAATTTTAAGTTGTGTGTAAGACTATGAACATGGCAACATGTTTTATGATGGATATAGGATGGTATCACATTATAAAAAAGACTTTGGGAGTTTAATTGTGCAGTATATTAAATTCAGGTACCTAAAAGACAAGGGACATTGAAATGTATTTTTCTGTGGAATTACCCTTAAATAATTGTTTAATACTATTATTACTGCATTTCATGTGAGATTTGTTCATTTGTCGCAAGCCTTGATAAGGTTTTCTATTGCACCAGCTAGATTTAGTAGAAATCTACGTGTAGGCTAATTCACACTAGAAACCTCTTTAGCTATTTGCTGGGTATATCTATCTGGAACAATTATCCCCTTTATAACTTGTTATAATGGGATGAAAATGACTATATTTGAATACAGATCATTATTTGCGTCTGATGAAAGAGCTATTTTACCGTATTTAGTCAGATCTATGTCTCTGATTTAGTGAAGCCTACACGTGGTCGCTGCACATGAGCGACTTATCAAAACTTTAAGTGAAATGGAGCATTTTAACCTAAATCGTTCATTTGTCGTCTATAAATCCTTTCAATTAAAGAATGTTAGACTAAAGTGCTTTGTTAAAGCCGACAACGGCGAATGGATGGATGCCTTATGAAATAATTTTATGTTGTCATGCGAAATGTGTTTATCTCTTGCGTCAGAAATTTCTTTACATAAAAGGTATAGTCTAAGGGAGCCAACTCTTATTTCACACAGTCCACAAAAATGGCAGCCACTAGCATGTGTGTGCGGACAATGTCGAATTTGTCACGATTCTCTCGGTGTATCTTGACAAACAGGAGGCATGTGAAGTAAGGACAAACTTTTGTTTTTATACTATAGTTATCTTGTTGGGGCTGCATTTTTAGGCTTGTAGATAAATTAGTTTAACAACCAGTTATTTATTCATCAACTCGCGAAAACACATGACAATTCGATTGTACTGCATAGTTCACGCTTGTCCGAATCTTTATTTTTAGCAGTTACTTGAAAGAATATTTAAAATACGTTTGAAGTTATGTGTTATTTATTTATTTGTCTTGCACTGTCGTTTTTACTTTCAAAACCAGGGTTCCTTGGGCTGTCAAATGCAATGTAGCAAGGTCAAACATTTTTCGTTTTATGTAAGTTGTCAACGATGTTCCTTTAAGAGTAGTCTATTTACATTTGTGAATTTGGCTTGTTTTGTATTTTGGCAGCTTATCCAAATTCAAACCACCACTGACTAAATATTGTCAATTGTAAGTTATGACATTTAACTGATGAAAACATTCGTAAAAGCTTTATTCAATTAGGATGATTAATCTGTTAGTCCCAATAATGAACCATGTTAATGCTTTTTTGGACATTAATGGGGCTTCGCTACTAGAGCTGGGACGGGTAGCAATTTACTACCCGGGTACCCGAGGCGATGTTACCAGCGGGTACTCGAGTACCCAAACCTGATATTATTCTCTCTTAGATTCAAATCTGATATGCCCAAGAACCCATCGCATTTTTCAAATTTAAGAGATATGATGTACAGTTGCTGTATCATGTTGGTTTGATAGAACGTGGGCATTGATGCACATGCATAGGTTTGTTTATGTTAACATAAGATCAGATCATTGTCACTCATTGACAAGTGGATCAGACGTCACTAAACCATCCCCAAACAATGGGGAAACATTATGTGTAAAATCACAAGTACTAAATACTCTCAAATGCTGCTCCCCAGCGATCCGAACCAATATTTCGGAAAACCTCCATAAAGTGCCTACATCAATATAATATTACATATTGAAAAATCGAAGTCGCGATTGACAGCGCTACTACTTGTGTAAGCACCTATACCACACAGAATTGCGAGTAATGGACCGTTCTAGGCCAATATGACTTACTGCGATGATCGGAACAAAAAATGTTGATAGTGTGATAGCTGACAAGCAGTCTTTAACTTGGACAATATAGAGTATGTGTTCCAAAATTTGTACACATGTTGAGACATTGTTTTGGGGATAATTGATTGCTAGTTTGGGATTAAGAAATGCCTGATTCACTCATGAATAAATCCACATTCACACATTTCATGTGGATTTATAACCCAGGTTAAAGTACCAGGGGGTAACAGGTAGTGATTTGCTACTGGGTATTGGCCTGTACCCGGCCTGTACCCGGGTACTCGAGTACCTGTCCCAGCCCTAATCGCTTCATCTCACTAAGTTATAGGCGGTCAAATGTGAGCACAAAATTCTGTGTGGAGAAATCTTATTTAAAAATCACTATTGACTCTGAACTGGAAGGCGTCAAGTCAAGATAGCAATAGCCTTTGAAACCAGAAATCTGGACTATCTAAGCTGTATGCCATGCCTTTTGTGAAAAAGGATTATTTGCAATTTAGAGTAATAGACCAATATGTTTAAAAAAACTCATTCTTATCATGCATAAGGTCAATTTTGTGAAATCTTTTGGGGAACATGTTTACAAGGTAGTTTTGCATCTTTCTTCCATTAAAGAGACTCAGAGATTGAGATTTCAACTTTTAGAACAAAAATTGTCTTCTACATGGATAAAACTTTTCCATATTATGACGGAATTCCGTATTTCCGATCTTCGTCAGGGCCGTTTTCCCAAATTGCATAAATTCGAGGAGAAAATTGGGGGGGGGGGGAGTAATTTTGCGTAAAATTTCACCATGACATTCCTGACGTCCAAGGACCGGCAGGTCAAATTGTTGTTGTTATCTTCACTTCTTCACTAAACAGAGTAAATAAATAACGTCATCCCATTGGTTAAGAAAACAATGATAATTGCAGAATCAATCAAATTAATTTTGACAACCAATGGGATTACGTTATTTATTTACTCCGATTAGAAAAAGTAATGGCTGACTCCAAACGTCAAACAGTGAATATTTATTGTTAATATCGCAAATGTGAATTGTGTGTCCGATGCCCGATGTTGTAACCGCATCATATCGAAAGAGAATGGACATATCTTTCGAAGGTATGTGGCTTTTGAATATTTTCGGGGAGGAATTAGTGAAAATTTGCTAAAAACTACTGGTTTCGTGCATCCGTCCGTGGACGTCAGGAATGTCATGGTGAAATTTTACGCAGAATTTTGTGAAACTCTTTGCTGTTTCTGATTGAATTGACGGATTTTTGACAAAACAAAAAGTGTTTTTGAAAAGAAAAATCATTCCTAGACACGATTCAGTAGAGATTTTTGAGATCCTGTCAATTTTAAGTGACTTTCAGGTGATTAGTAACTTTCTCATCTTACATTTACCAGGGTTCTCTGTGGCTAAAATTTTCTTTGCGCCAACACTTGCGCCAAATTGAAAAAGTTAGAGCCAAATTGAAAAAATTGGAGCCAAATTCAATAAGTTGGAGCCAAAGTAGTCTTCTGTAGAAGGGGAAATCCTTCATCAGGGTCACCTACGGTTCTAAAGAGGTTCTCAAGTGTTCGTTTGTTCCTACGTGCTGTTTTTATTAGGTTCTATGGATAAAATCCTCTCTCACACTCAACATTCGAAACAGGAAATAGCAGAAACATGACTTTCACCTTGGCGTCATATTATATCCAACTATTTCCTGTCCTCCAGACCTCCTTGTCAGATGTTTATTCTATTTTTAGTGGGAGGCATATTCAACGACTGAGAAGATCGATTTAAAGTCACTCTTGTGTTGGATCAGAATTAAGTGTCACTTAAAATCGCAGATTTTATATACCAAAACTTCGGTGCATAAAAGAGTTTCATTTATTTGTCAATCAACACAACTGACTTTGTCGATGTTTCATGTCAACTTCTTTAAAAGGAGCGCGAGGGCAAACATTTTGATTGAAAAGCAATTAAAGTAATCAAAGTCATAATTTCCATATAATTGAAGTTGTTAAGGCTGGCGAATGACTAAATGGTGTACACAAGAAAGTGTCACCTTCAACAAACTTGGCAATCAATAGATAAAGAACTGAACAAGTGTGAAAACAGGATTATCCCGTATCGGAAATCGCATTTGATAAACAAGCTGGTTCCCGAGTTCTAATTCAAAGTACTGCGATTACGGGACCCATCAATACACGGTTCTCGGCTTTACAGTAAAAACAAATCGATATTGACTCGAGATCGGCAACCATGCAGTAAACAAACATCAAATTCTTGCGGAAAATAGTCAGCGCCAGGCACTTTCGCCAAATTTGTTTTTCTTGCGCCAATTTCTTAATTTTGTCGCCAATGGCGCCATTTGCAAAGACCAGCGTGAACCCTGAGTTACTGATTGTGAAAATAAATTGACATTGTGTAGATCAACTTTCTGCTTTTCTAACTTTTGAACCTTTGATTTGTAGTGTTGTCATCTATTTCACCTTCAAAATTTAGAGAATATTATCAGTGTTTAAGTATATTTGAAGGCCTCAGATTGCACTCCAATATGCTAAAATCCAGGAGCTTCCCGGGACCTCCGGCCCCCTTGACTCCCAGCCAGGGCGTTGCCCTGTACCCACCAGGGGCCCTGCGGCCCCCAGCTTGAAATTTCAGTATTTTCACTTTTCTGAACTTTTACCCATGCTTCTACCTTAAAAACAGCAAAGATTCAAAAGTTACATAGTTTGCTAGAACTAGATTATGGACAGTTTCCAAACCCTGCTCATAACTTAATAGAAAAAATAAAGATCATTTAATCCCATATATTGCACACCGTTTAAATCATCTAAATTTAAGTTAGCAGATTTTGGGAATCAAACTAGGGTTGTCTGGTCTCAAATCCCTTGTTAAACCATGCCAACACTGACCTCTGAAAAGTTATGCAAAGTTTGGAAAGTACAATAACTTTCAACAAGTTTTATTTTTAACCAGGGATCCTCGGTACAAGAGGCTGGCCCTCTACCTCTGCACCATTGTTATTTAATAAAAGCTTTGGTGGGATTCGTTAAAAAATTCATCCAAAATGTTATCTACTTTGTATGCGAATAATCAAAATGATCTTCATTTTGTTTCAGACAAACCAGTGTTAACAGATATTCTACAAACACAGAACAAGAGAAGAAGGGTGCAGAGGATGGTAAAGCTGAAGGACCCGGGATGGAGAGTAAAGAATATGCAGAGCTAAAGGATGAACTAGCAAAGATCTTGAAAGAAAAGGAAGAACTAAATGTGAACATTTCGGACTTAAAGGTTAGTTCCTACTTGCCAGAATTATTAATAAGAAACAAAGTGGCTTTAAAGAATTGTAACGCCCAAGTGTACATGATTAAAAAGGCAAAAGGAGATCTATTTATAGATGTGTGGATAGTTGTAAGACCATTATTCTGTAAAAGAGTGTTTGTAAATAATGTTGAATACTTGATATTAACCAGCCTGCCTTACTTTTACCTCTATAGAAAAATAGAATCTCTTAACTGTCTTACTGAATGCCAATGGTTCTACCTGGCTTGACCAGCCCTTATGGGCAGTGAAGCTTGGGGTTTGGGTCCATCATAATTAGTGATTGTAACATTACTGAAACAATGGTGATGCAATGAAAACTTTCAGTAATGAGTTCATGGTTTTTACAATATTTCATATTTTCATAGTTTTTTTTTTCAATGAATTTGCAACATGATATTCTCTGGAAAGAAAGCCTTTTTCTTAGCATGAGTTTGCCGTTGAGTTGTAATAATGTTACCCCACGCTATCAAAGGAAACCAATACAATCATTACACTCATAGTTTTCAGGTAAAGAGAGACATTTATTTTGTTCTTAACCCTTTACCAAACGCATTTTCGACTAACCCAAATTGAATAAGTTTGCAGACATTTCAAAATGTGATGAAATTGAAAAACAATCGTCTAATAGGGCAGAAAACATTATGGGAAAAGAAGAAATTGCTTGTTTAGAGCAATTTCTCCTTTTCCCACAATGTTTTCTAGAGTGGTCTGCAACAAACTGGTTAAATGTTGTTATTGGTTAGAGTACAGAACTTGAGATCACATGGCCCTCTTCACATCGGTTCAATTCTCATTGACAGCATTTGGAAATTTAATTGGGTAGTATACCAACTGTTTTATGGAATGTGGATGGTTCTATTGGCTTGACCAGACCATATTAGGATATATGTTTTTGGTCTTCTTCCATCTTTAACACTTGGGTATCATAGCACAGCTGAAATATTGTTGACACAGTGTAAAAACCCAAACATGGATTGATAAATATTGCTCCTTTAACTGTTTTTTCGTCTCTTCCCATAGGATAAATACATGCGATCATTAGCAGAGACTGAAAATGTAAGAACCAGAATGAAGAAACAAGTGGACGATGCAAAAATTTTTGGCATTCAGGGATTCTGCAAGGACCTTCTTGAAGTAGTAGACATCCTGGGCCAAGCTACAGAAAGTACCCCTAAAGAGGAAATCCCTAAAAACAAGCATCTAAAAGATTTATATGAAGGACTCACAATGACCAATGCCCAGTTACTAAAGGTTTTTAGCCGACATGGACTTACGAAAATTCATCCCAACGAGGGAGAGAAATTTGACCCTTTCTTCCACGAGGCATTGTTTCAGGTGCCTGCGCCGGAGGGAAAAGAGGATGGGACAGTGGCCGTGATACAAAAGACTGGCTTTAAGTTGCATGATAGAACTTTGAGACCGGCTCTGGTCGGAGTGTTTAAATCATCTTGAGTGAATTAGGAATTGTGGGTTGTAATAGTCACTCTAGTTCAAGGAAGGGATTATGGGTAACTCAAACTTAACAAGCCTATGCTTGGGTACTTTACAGTATATAGTAATGTATGTTGTTGGTATGCATTTGGTTTGTATTTTAGAAAGACAATTCTAGTGTATATCATCACCAAGGCAGTTCTAGCGTATATGTATTTACAATTCAGAGTATCAAAAGTCTCATGACGTTCGAACATATGAGAAAACTTTCAGAGATACTGATAAGGTGTCTTATAAATTTCATCAGAAATATATTTTGGTTGCTATGAATTATTTAGTTAGAATTGTTTATCAAATGATGATTTATCTTTTTTAATGGATTCAATGTAAATTCTCAGGCCAATTATAGATACTGTTGAAAAAATGTTGATTTTGCAGGATTACAGTTGAATGAAATCTATGTTTTAGAGAGGATTTTTAAAAGGAGTGATTCCTTTAATATTGGCAATCGTGCATTCAAAGTAACATTTGCTTCTTATGCCTGTAGAGATTATAATGGTGTGATAATGTGATATTTTAGTTGAAGGAATCATGCACAACCCTTTGATTTGCAATGTATAGAAATGGACGATCATCTAAATAGTTAGATAGCCTAGACCTTACTAAAAACTCTGTTGAATTATGTTGAATGTAATTTCATGGTTTTCATTCCTAAAGAAGCAATATTTCAATTGTCACTCTCTGCTGACAAATATTTTGAAACCACATGTATTTTTTCATAGCAAACCATGCTGTGCTGAGTCATCTATAGTAATCACAATTTTATTTTTCAAGAAAATTATAAATGGTGAATGATGGAATTGAATATACTGTAATAGCTTCAAAGCCCAAATATTACTTGTATGCAATTGAAATCATAAATTCTAAGATTAAAATATTAAGCCTTTGTTATCATACAAAAACATTTTCACTCTCATGATGAGACTTCCTCAACAATTTATGCTCCATATGGATTTGTTAACCATGAGCAAATGTTCCATTGGCCTCATGATTTCAATGTCTATTGACCAATTACCCGGTACCCCAGTTACCTAGTATTTATGTCAAGTCTATTGCAACTTGATCATTCTTTTCCTTTTCCTATGCATTGATTAAGTAAGAAGATGTAACTTGTTTATAATTGTTTATTTTGTTTCATGTAATATGGAATCATCAATGCTAAGCTAAACTAAAATTTCTAAAGAAAAGACATGTGCTTGTGTTTGTTCCTCACTCTGTTTTGGGTTAAGTAATTTTAACAATTTTCCAGTTATTTTATGGCTTTTATTAGATCTTCAATTACTAGGCCATCAAAGTGTGTTTTCCAAAGGGCACACCAACATAACCAGCTGCACAGATGGGGATCAAATCCAAAACCACACAGATATTTATCAACCACATTAACCGTTAAGGTTATTAGTAAGGGCATTACTCACCGACAACAGGTGTGAGCTAAAAACAAGTTAACAAGTGTACAGGTTCTTGATGGGTCCAAACTTATTTGTTGTGATACAACATGAATGAAAGTGTGATTTTGTGATATGAAAAGAAACCCTTATGATAAATGGAGAAATTAGTTGTCACTAGCAATTCTCCTTTAATTATGAGGTTTTTATGAAGAGGTTGGCAAACTATACTCAAGAAGTGAATGTTCTGGTCTTTTAAATGAAAATCAAAGTATTGCTAGTTCAGATGTATATATTTTCGAATTTTGATTGTAATTTTCAGAATGAGTTATCTCCCATATTTGATTATGTATGATATCAAACAGACATTTCTTTCAAATTGAAATGATAAAACTTTATCCGATGTCTTGACTGTTATTACTTATCATAGCCTTTACATGTACAATTCTCTAAAGGCCTATCTTATTAAAAGCCATTAACAGACTAAGCGACCCATCCCTTCCAAAGATAAAATAGCCCCTTTCCCAAAAGAAAGACAAAAATCATCTTTTCTTCCATTAGCTAGTAATTGAAGGCTGGTTACTCTGTATTTAACGGAGCCTTGGTTACTCTCATCATTGACTGGATTGTTTGATTATATGGGGTTTAAGTCGACAGTATTTCAGTTATTTTACGACTTTCACCAGTACTAGTCGGGGCTCTTCAGCTTCTTGTCCAAAGACGATCCTTCATTGACTTGAGATCGGTTGACTCTTTTATCGATCTCGAAAGCTGTTCTATGACAAGGCATTATTTTCTTGTCAATTAGTGGTACCTAGATTACACAGGAAAGGATTACATGTATAGGCTAAGCTAACCTCTGCCTTTGTGTACCATAGCCTAAGTGTAGCTTATGCTTGAAAATTATAAGCTAAGACCTGGTATGCTAAGGCAATGGTACGCTTAGTCCATCACTCCCAGGAAACATATACGATCAATCTTGTTATGAGCGACCACAGTAAAAATAGACAGAATCTTGATGTTTAAAAAAAACCTAACTGTTTGATATTGACGTCAGTCACACAGAGCCCAAGTAGTAGCTCTCTTAAGGACTTACGTCCTGTTTTAAAATAGTCCTAGACTGAATAGCTTTCCATGCATTGTTTAACCCATTACCAAACGATAACGACATTTAACCACTTTGTTGCGGACGACTCTGGAAAACAGTGGGAAAAGGAGAAATTGCTCGTCACGAGCAATTTTACCTTTTCCCACAATGTTTTCTGCCCTATCAGAAGATCATTTTCCAATTTCATCACATTTTGAAATGTCGTCTGTAAACCCTTTATATTTGGGTTAGTCGAAAATTTGGCGTTTGTTAAAGGGCTAAGATCAGTCTATTCGAACAAGGTTGTCTGTATTCAGTCCAATAATTACCGTAAATGGAGGAAGGTAGCTCAGCCTGACGTGTACCTGGCTTGGAATGCTTGGTATCCTGCTACTAAACGACTTACAGAAAAAAGGTTGTGTTAACTCGAAACTGATAAACATAGATAATATTTCAAATGAAAACGCAATTGTCATGTGAAACGTCATTGGGAGCGTGTCGGAGAGACGATTCCAATGACGTGTTACTTGGCAATACTGCTTTGCCGAGTATTGAAATAAGAGGGAATGTTGTTTTGAATAAGTTGTTATACTCGTATATGCTGTTTGGACATATCTGAAAGCTAAGACATATTGGGAGTTTGTTCATGTTTCACAAACCGGAAGAGGGTAGTCATAACCGTCCATTCATGAATTGGACTCGACACCTGAAAGCTACCACTTTACCAAAGTGGATCATAGAATCAAACAGTACACTGGTATGAAAAAGTGAAAAAAAACATACCTTTTCGATTGTGTAATTGTCTGTTTATTTTCCATGCTATTGAGATCGAAATACAGAACGGAACAGATGTAAGATGCTGATAAACGCAAGTTTTAAGAAAAAGATACACAAGGTTATCATGTTTTTATTTGTATGTTTCTTTTCCATGATATTGAGAGAGAAATACAGAAAAGAATAGATGAAAGATGCTGATAAACGCAAGTTAAGAAAAATATACACAAGGTTATCATGTAAGAAGTTAATAGAATCATCTGGAGCAACAGTTTATACGACAAAAAGTTCTTATAGGACCGCCTCATTCTACTCCTATTCTTGCCACATGGCCAGATTCATCTCTTCAAGGCGTTTGCATGCTTTCCTGAAACAGACATACACACATAAAACTAACGTAGGTAAACATGACGAGATAGGGGAATTTCGTAAGGAGTTTTGTTTTGTTTTCAAAATGAAATGAGTCAGTCCTATTTCATATATAATTGATAGAATCACATCATAGGGTGAGAGTTTTTCATTTCTTTCTACATATACATGGGCTAACCATTAAAGTGTTTGAACCGACTTCATGCTTATGCAAACAGGTTAGATCACAGGCCAGCCGCCAAATACATTGGCGGCTGGTCTGTGATCTGACCTGTTTGCTACCCTGAGTATCTTTTCTCAACAAAATTAAACACATATCTAAGGTTTTGGAAAGCAAACGACACAAAAATCTATTTTTTGAAAATTACCCTGCATTCCAAGAGTTTACTCAAGCAAAGCGCTCGCAGCGACTGCGCTGTGGTCTGACTTGTTTGCTACCCTGAGTATCTTTCCTCAACAAGACGCAATAAAAAAAAAGAGGTATAAAAGAGAGATTATGAACGAATCTAGTCGTTGAAGAAACCTTAACCTCTCTCACAGAGTAATTCTCTGACTGCATAAACCGACACAGAGTGATAGATTATCACGATCGTCATCATGGATCTGTTTTTCTCGGTATTTTTACGCTTATTTTGTCCCAGATTCCCCCAATATTGGAGGTCTTTTTGAAGAGTAAATGGTTGTGTTCTGAAGTTCGCCTATCGGATAATTTTTCTACTCCATCCAAGCGTTCAAACTCATGCCAGAGAGATTCGAACATCTTGTTCTGAAACAGGCAAGTGTGAGGTATGCAGTGTAATTGCCCTGTCTTTACATCCTCATAGAGCTTTCAAACCTCGATATTTCCCCGATATATATCTTAATAATCAAGATTTCTGTGATAATAACCAAAAGACGATAAACTCCTCCAACCCCATCGCATTAAAATAAGCAAGTCGTTATAATGAAACAATAGAGATAAAAAGTTATACAATGATTTTTCATTTCCGATTGCATTTTTATTGAAAACATTTTACAATCACCCATGATGTTAACCCTCACTTTTCTTCCAGTTTTCTAGTTTTTATGATTTTTTAGAAAAGAAAATACACGTTGCCTGCTTTTATTTTGACTTTCGACGCGTCACAACGAAACATAAAAGATAATAGATAAATCAAACTCACTTTCCTGAGGTGGTTTTAAACACCTCTGATGGCAGCCTGTCAATGCCCAGATTGTCACATAAAACCTTTGCCAACGTCACCTTCTTGATTTCAGTCAGCTGATCTAAAACGATTCAAAAGGAGAACATTGTGTGTATTTCGATTTATGAATAAAATATATTTAAACTATAAAGAGAAAATTCATTTGTTTCATGTTTACATATATTGATTCACTGCCACAGTATAACGTCAGAAACGATTTGGGTTACAATATATATATATATTCGAATATTCGGTTTTAGAATTCGTTTGATGTCCGAATGTCTACATGTCAGAATACTAGTACACTAGTCCTCTGTTCAAACCTTTTGTGTATAGCCGACATCTGTATACATGTACGTGCATGCAATATCAAAGCAGTAATAACCATTATTTCGTTTTTTATCAATAGACAACTTTTCCAGTTTCTTACAGAGTTGGTCCATCAGAAACTAAAATAGTTGTTGATGTCTCTGACCAGAGTTATCTATGTCTCTGCTCTGACTGACGTGAATGCAGGTACGGGTTAACAAGGCGGGACAACTCGGACATTACAATCATGTCCGCGATGGTCTGTGTAATGGTTTCGTTGTCCGCCTTCGATTTCTACGGTGAGTTGACAAACAGGTTCATGGTCGTCTGTTTTACAGTTTCGGACGTCAAAACGGATAGATGCTTGCCATTCAAGTGATTCAGTAGGTTGGATGTTGTATTCTTGAATACAAAGTCCTGGTTACACAGGTTACAGGTCACCTTTGACTTGTCGGCAGAACGAGTAAAGTAATTCCAGACACGTGATGGAGACATTGTGATGTGTATCGAAAAGATGTAGAAATTAGAATGAACATAAGTATGACAAATTATTCTGAAGAAAAATATACTTTCTAACACATTATTTGATTGGTCTTCGTACATATGCAATCATGATTACGATTGGTTATTGAAAGAGTAATTGTTTAATTTCACGACAAACAAGTTACGTGATTGGTTGACACTGACAATTGTCAATTAGCGTGATTGACTTGTTTTGGATAATAAGGAGCAAGTGCAGATCATTAAGGTGTTAGATTTAGCGGCTTAAAATCGACTATTTTCACACTTAAGAATTAATCGTTTTGCAAACTGTCAAAAGATGTGGTAATTTGTCACAGGTGTTTTACTGTGTGACATACGTTGTAAAAACATCGTAACTGCACCTGGGAGCTAGGCACGTTCTTCGATATTTGGGACCGGTTTAGAGGAAGAAAATGAAAATAAAACAACATTATTTTTGAGTAAAATTTATGGTAAACATACAGTAATATAGGTTCATTAAAATCGAATATTCGAATACTATTTTGCTATTCGAATATTCGACCCGCTATTCGAATATTCGAATATTCGTTCCCATCCCTAGTTACAAGTTTTCTCATTTTCCCACAATAGTTTATACCTAACACCAAAAAAGAAATTGTAAAATTTACATACTGCTGTTTTATCAACATTGATCAAAATTCCTAAACACGATATATCCAAATACTACGGTTAATTGTACAAACACAAAATCGAAAAAAGTTAAATTTGTTCATTTAATCAAATAAAGATTGACATTCTTCCGAATCTGTCTACTTTAGAAAAAACAACAATCGCCAGATAAAAAACCAACAGCATAAAGCCTTAATGGAAGACAGTGGTCGAGGTGTGGAGCGTCGACCTAATGACATGAGGGTCGTGGGTTTGAATCCCGTGAGTAGCCGGATCTTCCTTTAATTAATCAACATTCGGCGCATGTACTGGTTCTGTATCCAGGAAGCAGAATCGATAATGATGAAAATAAGTTTTAAGAACTTTCACAATCGATGTAAAATAAATAAGTTCAAACTTATAATACAAACGTGCCCTATTAGAATTAAGGTAAACAGTACCTGCAGTGAAGCCAACAGACGACTCGGATGTTTCATACCAGAAGCGGTCTCCATGTTTAAGGTTGGCGAACTGTTTACCAATAATGCACGACAACGTTTTCCCGGCTAGAGAGCCTGTTTCCGGTGTCTCTGTAACGATACCGGTCCATAGGTCGACGTCACGTGGGTCTCTGAAATACAGGGGACCAGGACTCATAACACAATATTCGTTTGTGTTTTAGTAAGGAACGTTTTTATCATTTTTATCGAATATATAGGGTAGTTCTCGCGATCTAAAGAGTTCTTTCCTTTTTTGACCTGGACAGTATTCGTTTGTGATTTATTTAAGAACATATTTATCAATTTTATCGAAAATGTAGTTCACAGGATCGAAATGAATTCTTTCTTTTTTTCATCTGGTACTTGCCCTACTTGACAGATAATATTAATTGAGGTTTTAATGAGTAAGGCGTTAAATTATTTTGCGATGTTAGGCGCATATTTGAAGTACAGATTAACTTTGACAAATGCATAGGAGGCTTGGAACATCTACTTGTCCAGAAAATCAAAACCGTTTCGTACCGAGATTCGAACCCATTGGTTTCGAGCAACGTTAAGAGATTGCATCATATGGAACCGAATGCCCTTTCTAAGATCGAGAAATTTGGAAAAAAAACCACAAAAAGACAATTGCTCTCTGAATAAACAACAGCTTTTGCATTGATGCCCATCACTATTTCACTTCCACATCATGCTTGGTGTCTTTGAGGTCATCACCGATACAGCACAGTGTATCGGTAACTCGGTATACACCAACCAAACTACTTACGCATAGATACTCCTCAACACTTCCACGGTAGCTGTATCATGTGTTTTATCAACATTACAGAAACAACACACTGTATTGGTTTAACTCGGTATAAAACAATCAAACTACTTACGCATATATGCTACTCAATACTGCCACGGTATCGGCATCATGCGTTGTACCTTCAAGGTCGTCCCATGATGTCACGGCACCGATACCACACAGCGTATCCCGATACTCGGTATATGCCGGTGTTCCCCACTCACGCCCCCTCTGGATGTTTAACGTGGCCAGATCGTTACTGTTTCCATCCGCGTCCAGGAAAAGCTTGTTTCTGGCAGCATCCTCCATATACCTGCGGATAATATTTTTGCCCATTACGAAACAATAACGGCATTTGACCAGTTTGTTGCAGACGACTTTGGAAAATATTGTGGGAAAAATAGAAATTACTCTGAACGAACAATTTCCCCTTTTTCCACAATGTTTTCTGCCTTTTCAGATGATTGTTTGTCGATTTCATAACATTTTGTGTTGCTGTCTGCAAACTCCAATAATGTGTTCCTCAGTGCTCCTCATACCTTTTTCAAACATTTTGAAACCTCACTGTGAGACGTCATATGGGCAAACATACCTTAAATTTCCTTAGTCTTTTAGTTTTCTTGTTCGCTTGTTCATTGTTGAGAATCTTGTTGAAAGATTGTCTGTTTAAATTGTCAAATAGGTTTCTTCGTTAAATACAGTCTTTATTATGCAAAACAAACTTGTTCTCCCTTCTATCAACCCCACCCACCTATCAGCGTGTGGACAGTTGGGACCAGTTTACCTATCAGCGTGCAGAGAGCGGGGGACCAGTTTACCTATCAGCGTGTGGACAGTGGGGACCAGTTTACCTATCAGCGTGTGGACAGTGGGGACCAGTTTACCTATCAGCGTGCGGACAGCGGGGACCAATTTACCTATCAGCGTGTGGATAGTGGGGACCAGTTTACCTATCAGCGTGTGGACAATGGGGACCAGTTTACCTATCAGCGTGCAGACTGCGGGGACCAATTTTCCTATCAGCGTGTGGACAGTGGGGACCAGTTTACCTATCAGCGTGCGGACAGTGGGGACCAGTTTACCTATCAGCGTGCGGACAGCGGGGACCAATTTACCTATCAGCGTGTGGATAGTGGGGACCAGTTTACCTATCAGCGTGTGGACAATGGGGACCAGTTTACCTATCAGCGTGCAGACTGCGGGGACCAATTTTCCTATCAGCGTGTGGACAGTGGGGACCAGTTTACCTATCAGCGTGCGGACAGTGGGGACCAGTTTACCTATCAGCGTGCGGACAGCGGGGACCAATTTACCTATCAGCGTGTGGATAGTGGGGACCAGTTTACCTATCAGCGTGTGGACAATGGGGACCAGTTTACCTATCAGCGTGCAGACTGCGGGGACCAATTTTCCTATCAGCGTGTGGACAGTGGGGACCAGTTTACCTATCAGCGTGGGACAGTGGGGACCAGTTTACCTATCAGCGTGCGGACAGCGGGGACCAGTTTACCTATCAGCGTGTAGACAGTGGGGACCAATTTACCTATCAGCGTGTGGACAGTTGCGTGACCAGTTTACCTATCAGCGTGCGGACAGCGGGGACCAATTTACCTATCAGCGTGCGGACAGTGGGGACCAGTTTACCTATCAGCGTGTGGACAGCGGGACCAATTTACCTATCAGCGTGCGGACAGTGGGGACCAGTATACCTATCAGCGTGTGGACAGTGGGGACCAATTTACCTATCAGCGTGTGGACATTAGGGATCAATTTACCTATCAGCGTGCGGACAGTGGGGACCAGTATACCTATCAGCGTGTGGACAGTGGGGACCAATTTACCTATCAGCGTGTGGACATTAGGGATCAATTTACCTATCAGCGTGCGGACAGTGGGGACCAGTATACCTATCAGCGTGTGGACAGTGGGGACCAATTTACCTATCAGCGTGTGGACATTAGGGATCAATTTACCTATCAGCGTGCGGACAGTGGGGACCAGTATACCTATCAGCGTGTGGACAGTGGGGACCAATTTACCTATCAGCGTGTGGACAGTGGGGACCAATTTACCTATCAGCGTGTGGACAGTTGGAGAATCCCAGCCAGGTGGCCGTCTCGTCGATCCCGGCGTACTTGTTCTCGAACAGGACCGAGGTGGTGAGGTACACGTCCTCTGTGTTGAAGGTCGACAGGTCCGTGACCACGTCCGACGAGTCCACGGTCGAGAGTTTGAACTCTGGAGGCAGCAGCGAGTGACCGTACCTACATGTACAAAGATTGGGTTCGAGCTTGTAGTTACTTCGACAATTCATACCATTAACACTTTCACTGCCAGATACTCCTTAGATACATTTCTGCCTTTTTTTGAAAATTTCTTGGGAATGATGTGTCCTCACAAAAATGTAAACTGTGGAATATTTATTAACGGATCTTTATGAAACCTCACATTCATGACAGCAAGGCCTCTATGTATTGCTTTGTAATTGTTTCGACTTTTGGATAAAATATATAATGTCTCATTTCTGCTTCAACATATAATTCGACTTTAGTCGCGATCGGCAGTGAAAATGTTCACCCATTACCGAATAATAACGACGTTTTACCAGTTTGGTGAAGACGACTCTGGAAGACATTAACGAGCAATTTCCCCTTTCCCAACAATGTATCCTATTATAACAAATGTGTCAAGTAAACAGTTGCCTCTTGAGGTCGTAGAAATACATTCTATTGATATCAAAAACACTTTTGAATAAATTGATATCTGTTTTTATATCTATCGATTTAGATGTCTTTTGCATTATTAACATGGGTTTAAATTAATTCCTTTATCCAAAAATCCCCATATCTGCTGCAGAAAAGTTGATTACTTCTGTAACACAAAGATGAAAACGCTCCTATTGAGCATTATTTCTGACACATATATTTCAACCAAATTTCACAGCGAAAATTAGTTTCAGACGCTTTTCTACTGTGTGTTGTTGGTTTTGGAAGTTCACTCCCCTTGAGCCTGGAAAGAGATGGGGAAATAGCGAGAGAAATAGGGAAACACTGTCTTTAACCCATAACTAAACACTAAATGTTTGACTGTCCCAAATAGAAAGAGTTTGCAGACGATCACAATGTGATGAAATTGAAAAACAATTTTATGACAGTGCAGAAAACTTTGTGGGAAAAGGAGGAATTGCTCGTTTAGAATTGCACTGTTTTCCAGAGTCATCTGCAACAAACTGATCAAGTATTATCATTGTTCGGTAATGAGTTAAATATCACGTCCCTTAACGCATCCGTGTTAGTATCACGCCCTTTTCTGCATCTGGGGAGATTATTATTTGTTTGAGTGTTTTCAGAGTATTTACCTGAAGGCGATGGAGAACCCAGAGTGGATTGATGCGTCTAGGCCATCGTCATAGCTGTAGTCGCTCGACACACCGTAGGTAGACAACATGTCAGAGGTCAGAGTGGCGGACAGGAACTCACTGAGAATAAAGCAATAACATTTTAATATCATTTTGGAATCAATTGATCAATAAATCAATCAACCGATCAATCAACCGATGAAGCAAACACGCAAGCTATTAATAGCTTTATAAATTTCTCAATCAATTTCTCTATCGACATCTCTATCAATAACTCTATTGAAATCTCGATGAATATCTTGATTAATATATCAATCAATCTAAATTAAAAAATCAATGAAAATCAATAAATCTATCGAAAAATTCATCTATAAATTCGTTAATAAGTTAATCAATACGTTAATCAACCAATCAATCACTTAATCAACCAACCAATTCATCGTACGTTCCATGAGACTTACTTGTATGTAATGTGCTGCATTTCGGCAGCCACGATTTTCCGCGTCTCCTGGAAGATCCTCTCGTCGGCCCATGCCGGATTGAGTGCTCCGAGCTCCGCGGCTATACGGTTGTGTTCCCGCAGAAACACCGTGTGGAAAGTCGCCAGACCTGGGTACACGTTGGCACGGGAGTCGCCTGGAATGGTATGATAAATGTCCTTAATGCCTTAATCAAGCGATACAACCCAAGTCGTCCCGAATTGGTTTGAGAGATCTACTTACTCGGTAAGAAAGACCCTGAGACAAGAGATAAAACAGTTTGAAAATCATCTCCGATGAGGTTTCATTACAACTAATAAATTGGTCAGTTATTGAGACCTCAGGTTTAATGCTTGGTAGCTGTGTTTTTTTTTTCAAATATTTCCTCCAGAAAAAAAGAATCCTTATTGCTAGAAATAACAATGTGCAGCACTGACAAATCAAATAAACCAAGGCCATTGATAGATGCACTGACAACCGTGATACGAACTGGGTTTGTTGTAAAGGCTGTTAATTTCCTATCTCAACACATAACATATCACAAGAAAGACATGTCGTAGACATTGATACTTGTTAATAGTTCTTATCTTGAAATCGAAGCTTACCTTTTCACGTTAGCTAAACACGGTAAAAGCAAACTTCAAATGGGATGGAAAGTAATCTTTGCGTTTTGCAGCAGAGTGCCGATAGTCTTTAGAGACTTATCTAATTAAGTATCAACTGACAATTACCATATGCTAGTAACTGAAAGAAAGCAACAAAACCAAACCTGTAGCGAAACATATTCCGGGCCATTCCTCGTCGCAGTCTAATTCGTCTGTCGCATTCGCCTCCGGGGGGAAATCTCGAGTACTCGTCTTCAATAAACCTGTTCGAATATACATTGATGATGTAAGAGCTTTGAGCATATATTACAGAGACATACGAAAGACAGACCCTCTATTAAAGTAATTAGTAAATTCACTCAATGTCAGAAAAACCTCAACAGCCTTTTGGTTTATCAATACGTCTATTCTACGAATACAACATTAAAAACGAAAAGCTATGGTATTTTCCTAATTGACGAAATCGAAACAACCACAATCCTTATAACGCATTCATTACTTTTTTACAAAGTAGATAAGCATATTCGTGTTGTTAAACAGCTACAAGTACCGTATCTATATGGATGGTTCCCTATCTCAATATACGATTATTTGTCTTCGCGCAGTTTTAGCGGAGTACAAAGAGGAATTCAATTCGACCTCCCATGTCACTGTGGTGAAGACTCCTTTGTCTTGCAGTGAGAACTCTGATATCGTATAAGATTTCTCATTGCAAGATAAAAGTATAAGTGGTATTGTTTCATTCAAGTTTGACTCATAAATGACGTCGCAAGGAGAGTGCGATGGTACCAACACGTCATAGGTAGTCAACCCTTAATGCTTTCTTTTATAAAGCCATTTTATTATTATATATCTAAACTGTTTAAAGTTTAGGTCTAATGCAACCACAGAGTGAAAAAGGAAAAGAATGGATCCAGGGGAGCGATTTATTTTGTTGTTAACCATTAGATTGCTGGAACCGACTTTATGCTTATGCAAACAGGTTAGATCCAGGCCTACCGCCAAGTAAATTGGCGGCTGGTCTGTGATCAGACCTGTTTGCTACTCTGAGTATCTTTCTTCGTCAATGTTGAGCAGACTTTTAATGACTGGAAAGCAGATAACACAAAAGTCTATTTTTGAAAATGACCAAGTATTTCAATGGTATAATAAGGTTAAATGCGCTCAAGGAAGCGCTATGAAAAGAAATTATACAGTCCGTCTCCCCTCTCTGAAACAATGACAAAATTCGATATTGTATTTCAAATGGCTTCAACAAATTTCCAGGTTTACCTGCAACAAATGTTCGCAAACTGGCCGTCTCATCATCAGAGGAGCCGTACACCTGACTGGCATCGATATAGGATGTGACTTCGTTAATTTGATTCTGGAATCCGTCAGCTGAAGAAAGAACAGGATACCGTGTACTAATAATTCGTTTGATCTGGATGGTTATAAACTCTCATTTTCTGTAATCCTAGCACCATGCAATGATCTATTGCTTCAGTTTGCGCATGGCTAATCGTAATAGGTTTGACATCATAAATAATTTCTCCCCATTGGCGTGCGGTGTACATTATATAAACACTGGAGAACGACCAAAACAAGAGGTCATTGTTACGAGAAAAGCCAATGTTTGATCGCATTGCTGTCGTTTGCGTGACTAAATATAGCAATGAATCTATGAAAAAGGTAATTTGACGAAATGGCTTAATCGCTTTACACCATTGTGTAAGAAATTCTTACTAAAAATTCTTACAACGCAATTAGTGCTTAAACGAGACGCAACGTAAAACTAAGGGATTTTGCTGAAAGGAAATCGGTGGAGACTATAGCGAATTATGCAATCCAATTAGTCTTTTATCTTTTCATGTTATAGTAACCTTAGCAGTTTATCTTAAAACAAATAAGAAGACATATCACGAGAGTAAAAGAAAACCTGTGAGCAAAACTAAAGTAGAATCCACTCTGGTTTGCGAAATTCCAAGCAGATTCAGTGTCTCACACTGAATTATCAGCATAAACGGCCGAATTAGAAATGTTTTGCAGATTATGTTAAGAACTATTTTGTGTGATAAGGCCTACTTACTGCTATCGCACTCCAGCACAGTAAACGACCGCCTTGCATCCATGCAGTATCCCTCCGCGAAATACGGATCGCCGGCCTCAATAGTGATTGGCATGCAGAACGCACTGAAACATTACAAAGAAATCACGTGACTTATTCTGATTTTGATTTGAGTCAAGTTCATGCGATTTGTTCCCCGTTAATGTATTGGTTTTATCACGTCTTATACTGTTCTCAGTTCCTGTGTCAATGAACAATGTATTATTCACCGGAACCGTACACGATTCTGTCCATGTCACCGACTGCTACTGCGCATGGACATTAGTAATCTGTGTTGAAAGGCGCATTGTCGTTTTAATAAAACTACAGTGAGAATATTTGCTGACATTGGTCTCAAACTAGGATCCTCAGAATGTTTAACGAGAAATGTTTTTATGAGTATTAAATCGATTGATGGACTTATCCGTATTGAAATGTTCGATGAAATACTTAGTAAGTAAGAGAATCTTAAGTCTCTATAATAAGCACAGTTTTATGAAATATGATACTCGTGTTCAAACTCAAAATATTATTCGTATCTTAGGTTACTGCTTTTGCTTGCATTTTCAAACTTCATATTACGTGATGAAAGTCTTATTCAGCTTAACATACTTCGTTGTATAAGACAAATTTATGCACTTGATATAAATGTATAGAGCTAAGTTGACTCACTTGTTTGTGGTTTCGTCACAACAGTCGATTCTATCGTTGACCTCACCTTGAAATAGACCACATGAGAAAATGATTAGAATAGTTATAGACGCATATCTTTGTGACGATTAGATTTGTCGTTAATCTACATTGGTATGGTTTATTCATCTTCGTGCTCTTGCATTGTGTTTTATTTCTAAGATATACCTATCATGTTGAACGAATGAAAAAGACGCCATAATTAAACGGAACTGATTTTTAATGGCAAACATATGTTAAATAATAAACTAGTAAAATACGTTGTTGTTTGGTAAAAAGTAAATATAAGGATTTCATACATACTGTATTTTTCAAACACAACTTAAGGACAAAATGTATTCCTATATATATATATATTATTTTAAGGGACAGAGGCCTTTGTCTACAAGATAAAATCATATTTTATTCTAATACCTATTAGATGACCTGTAATACCCAGAATACCCACGGCCTATATTTTATCAAACGTCTATTCAAGTCAATTCAATACTAACATTTCGCTTATCCTCGATGATATTACATGTTTGTATAAGGAAGTTGTGTGTAAGTTGGGAAGAGTATTGAGCAGACTATGGTAAATGTAAGTAGACTTTACCACCCAGAAACAACTGAAATGATACTTTAAATATAGAGTTCAAGCAATTATTTAACGAGTTTCCCAACAGAAGTATATGGAGGCGAAATAAAATCCAATGAAATGAAACGTTTTCCTTTAAAATTGATTTGAATAGACAAAATAGATACCATTCTGTGAAAAGGGAAAATTGCTCGTAATTGACAATGCGTTCTCTCGTTATAAAGATGAATGAAAGCTTCAAAATGAGGTATACATGTAATGGATAAAACTCTCAAGATCAAAAGATCCAAACGGACATCCCTTGATACTAGGCGAATGATCAATCAACGACAATGCCCAACAAGTTCCGAATGACCCGTACCTTCCGGTGTGCTGACGATATCGTGGTCCAAGAACTGTCCCCACTGGAAGTAGGCCGTGGACACGCCCTCTGTGTTGATGGGCGTGGCTCCTTCATGACTGTGAACGGCGTTACTAATGCTGCGCGCTGACGGTAGGGAAATCGTCTCTGTCCGTGTGCTTGTCACACTACGGCTGCGTTCTGACCACCGGCCTGGAAGTCGTGAGAAATGTGTAATGTCTCCAATACATATAATAAGTGTGGATTTCAATTCTCTTTATCAAATTGCCAGAATTTCGATATCCACAAATATTGTCTTTTACCGTGATACCTTCAGGGCTTTTAAACGTCATATAACAGACTCCCATTTAAGGCACATTCCCAATCAAAAATTTCTTTAAAATCATGCAGTTTTCCCAAAAATTCGAAGTCATACCAGATTTTTGGCTTCCCAATTCAGCAATTTCAGCGATAAAATTTCCCAAATTCAACAGGCTTGGTCCTCTTCCCTATTTAAGGACAAAAAGCCCTGACCATAGCAGTAAAGGCGATATGCGTTAAGGAATGCTGGGTAATATGGTCTAATACCCTTAAAAACACAGAGTAAATTCACTGAAGGAATGCAGGGGTTACATTGGTCGTTCTTATTTTGATGCATTTAGTCCTTTTAGTGTGCTTTTGATCAAACATACGTTTCAAATATTTCACGCTTTTGTTTTATATCATGTCGAAATGTTTCGCTTGACTTGCGATGTCCTGCTCATAACGAGGGAGATAAATGTCACATTCATTTTGGCAGTAGGGCTTGTCAAGCTGGTCAGAACCATCGGCTTATCGTAATTTAGCGAGGAGAGTAACTGTTATAAAAATTGAAATACTGGTTTCGGGTTATACATCCATGTGTAAGAGGTCATATGAACCTATGTTTTATACTCTAGGCACATTTCAACGAGGGACATTTTGCTTCAATTGCTATATGTCGCTATAAACCTAGTAACGGTACAGGATAATTATTCATGTTGGATGTCGTGAAAGCACGCTACAGTCTATGAGAACTTGGAGCAGTGTCTAACTCGACTTAAAAGAATAGTAAAAACAATTACTGCATAACAATTATCTCCCCTTTTAGAAAGTGTTAGATGTTACACCTAGTATTAAACAATAAGTGGATCTGGAGGTTAAATGTTTGTCTTAATGTTGAATCTTTAATAATCGAAATGATTCTATCTGTTCCGGTCTTGTAATAATGGCTTAACGCCAAGATTGTCTCAAATGCGCTCGTTCTTATTATTTTATTACCATACCGTTCTGGTAGGCGTCTGGCAACCATCGCAGATGCTGAACCTCCGACATTCCCCAGGAAAATGTTCCGAGGTTATTGCACGACCCGGAAGCCGTTCGATACTCGACGGACGAATCATCGCTATCGAACACTCGGTTGGACGAATCCGAACAGTCAATCGTGACGTCACAGATCGGGTCTTCCTCCGCGCGTTTCGAGATCTCGAACTGGACGAGCTCACGTAGCGCCACCTTGTCGCCACTCTCCAGGGCTCTAAAAGGAAGGATGACTCTTTAAGACTATACGAAACTGAGAGCCCCAGTAGAACCGAACTGAACACTTTCTTCTTTGTCTATGTAAAATATGTCAGACCAAAGAGGGTCTCTGTCAGACCTCAGGGATTTCAATCACTCAGTCAAGGGCCTAGTACCTACGAAGTTCCTTGAAGTTTGTTCTTTATTCTATTCTGGTTAATTTCACAAGAGGCAATCCTTTTAACATTTCGAATCATGCATGTATCCAAACATATACTACGCTTGGAATTAGCTCTATTGTGGTATTAGTTTCCATATCCATTGCACACCAATTGCAAACTCGGAAATCTTTCGTTGTAACTTTTTTTAACATCGATTTGAATTGGCTTACGGGTCATTATACTATATAAATCACACTCAAACGGTCCTATGGTTCATCAATATATTACCAGTATGTCACCGCTGGGATTCAAACAGATGAAACTGTTATCCCAAAGCCTCCGCTATACCGCAACGTCACATTTCAAGATAACGGGGTTTATCCATTTTCGGACACAAACAATTTCGCACGGTTTTATACCAGTGTTCGAGTTTGCAACCAAATAGAGAACTCTCTGATAAATAGAGACTCTGCCATACAAGAACGAATGATTTCGTCTTTCAATGCAATGTCACAATGACTTTAATATTCTCCATTAAGGCCGCGTTTTGTATAAATCGAACGTTTTCAATCAAACCCTGTCAGAAAGGGTCGTATGTAGTTTACAGAAAGACATCTTTTCTTCTGTTTCTACACCAAAATGATTTCCAGGCTTTCCTAGATACTTTTTCATCGCTTGATACATGAATTCAACCAGCTCTCACATATGGATTTGTAATTGGTTCAAGTTGAAGGCTAAATGGGGAGGACAATTTCGGGACATAAAAGCTAATGAGGTTAAAAAAAATAACCCACTTCTTTGCCATTTCTCGTAGCTTGTTCGTGTTGCGTTCTTTCAACGTGTTCATCAACTTTTGTGTGTGTTTGGATGGTCTCTTGAACGCTCGCATCATCTCAGACGCTGACATGTGTTTCTGTTGGGGTCTACCTCGCTTCTGGGTCGTAGCTGAGGGATAAATGTAAAAATAATATTGCGTTTATGATATATTTCATAATACTTTCTGGAAGGGTTTTTTTAGTTTGAATTGGTGTAACCTCAGTTAAAACACGTTATACAGTCAGTGAGTGAACTTGATCATATCCCTAGTATTTTCTTCCTAGCATTTTTTGATAATCTTTTTCTTATTGAGTGATTTCCACACGAAAACAATATTTCTAAGAGGTTTTTTTTTCGATTTGGTGTTCTCAAACTGGCTAAATGGGATTTAGAATATTTTGACTGGGCATTACTTGGCGAGCACTACAATTAAAAATAAAAAATATAGTTGGTTTTTTTATTTAGTGAATAGACAATTTAAGTTTTATCACAACGGTATTTTGGCGCAATGAGTTAACCCCTCTTGTGCACTCTTTTTATTACCTATTACCGAATATTCTAGAAACTACAACGTCACAATGGTTTCTAACCCAAAACAGAAAAACATCGTGTTTCTCTTATATATCCCGTACCTTTGCTTTGATCTTGGCTCCATTGCAAAATAAAAGAATGTGAAATAGAAAAAGATGAATAAATAGATAAATAATAATAAAACAAAAATAATATCAGGGAATAACTTGAATTTTGCCTTGCTTTGTGTAAGTCATGATGTAGTGACCTTCAATGTTCCACTGTCACTATTCATAGCAACCAGGCTTAAAAAGTTCTATGTATACTCACATTTCGGTGGACTACTTTTCTTTGCGAGTTCATCTTCCAGTCTCTGTTCGAGTTTTTCAATCAGCTCTGTCAAACTTGGATCGTTGTTGACCTTGTTGATTGACCCGCCGAAGGTGAAGGTCACCAACCCTAGCAACAGGGTCATCTGCAGGAAACCGTTCATCTGTAAATAAAAGTGGTTTATTGCATACACCCCTTTTAATTGTGTCGTTTCATTGTAATCATCAAATCAGATTAGATAGAATCGAATCTTAAATCCCTTTTTCTTTTAAATTCGAACATCATTAGACCCCGTTCCACGTGCAATAGTCAATGTATTACGTGCTTACTTTAAGCCATAGACTCAATGTGAACTCATCGGGTTTAGCCAATGAAAACACATTTGGCATAATAAAGGAGCGTTTGTTGTACTTTCTTTTTTTAACAAAATGGTTCAATGTCATATCTAAATGGTCATGTGACTTAATTAAGGTAACACAATTATTACCCAACTTATACCTTAAATAATGATTTAAATGGTTTCCAACTCTTCTATATATATCAATATTCAATGTGGACGCTCACAAGAAGCATGTTTTAGGCAGGGACACATAACACAAAATTTGTAAAGATACACTTATGTACGGTGTGTATTTCTCGGATCACGGAAATACTCGAGTGATTACGATTGGGGTCGTCAGGGACAGGACCACATGTGGTGTACGGCCATGGAAATGAACGTATATCGCTCTCAACCAATCCCTTCACATGATCATCTGTAAACGCACATGTATCTGAGAACTTGAGAATACAGGTTTGATAAGAGACGAAATTGCTCATTAAGCCTTGGAATGCCGGATAATTTTCTAAAAAAAGATTTTTGTGTCGTCTGCTTTCCAGAACCGTAAATATCTGCTTAATTTTGATGAGGAATGCTTCTCATAGTAGCAAACAGGTTAAATCATAGGTCAGTCGCCAATTAACTTGGCGGCTGGCCTTGATCTAACCTGTTTGCATAAGCATGACGTCGGTTACAGCAGTATAAGGGTTAATGAGCCATTCCTTCTTTTGTTTCCCTTATTCCCTGTTGGGTTTCAAAGGTAGTTTTGTATTTAAACGCTGTTTCTGCTGCTGTTCTCAATTTGGAAGAGCAAAATATATCCTAGATAAGATTATGGTTTTCCCAGCCATGCCATTCCGCCTCCAATACAAAATAATGAAGTACTACCGTTTAGCATTTCATTTTCAACGTTGTTTGGTTATATTCCTTTTTAATACATACTGTGTGACCCATTGCAATACAGCTATTGCTATCATATCAAAACCCCTACTACAATATATACCTGTTAGCATTTTTTAACACTCCAATGAGCGCAGTTCAATAGGTTAGATATAATGACACTCATCAAATTTCTCATTGAAAATGAGTTTACCCTAGTTATTGACCTATTGCTTGTTAACCTTTTACCATACGCCAAATTTTCGACTGTCCCAAATTGAAAGAGCTTGCAGACGACATCTTAAAATGTAATGAATTGGAAAATAATCTTCTAAAGGGACAGAAAACGTTGTGGGAAATGGAAAGATTCCTCGTGACGAGCAATTTCTCCTTTTCCCTCAATGTTTTCCAGGGTTGTCTGCAACACAATGGTCAAATGTCGCTATTGTTTGATAATGGGTTAAAGCCTTTACCCAGCTGTTAAAGGTGCTTGTTCACAGAAGAGGAATAAGAAAATAAAATGCAATTGTTGAAACAATACAGACCTGGGTACCGTTTTACTAAACAGTTTACGCTTAAGATTTGCGTAAGTCTAAAACAATAATTCCTCTTGTTTCAATTTGGTCGAATCAATATTGCAAAGTAACACATCATTGTAATTGTCTCTCCGAGACGCTTCCAATGATGTGTCACATTGTAATATTGTACTTTCATTGAAGATACTAAGCATGTGTATCAGTTATGATTTACGCAAATATTTTCCTTAAGTTGCTTATTAGAACGGTACCCCGGTTTACAATCAAAAGTATCTATTAAAAGCATAACTAATTCAGGGCTCGTTAATTGTATTTGCGAACGCTTGGTCATCTATCCTTTGACCAAAAGTCTTACATGGGTGAATGAGTAAGCGCCAAGGGGCACCTCGATTATTAAAAAGTCGAATGTTGAACTGAAAGGTTTTAAAACGGCTTGTTCAAAGATGTGAGGCTATTTAGAAAGTTTTGATTAATTTCTTTTAAACCTTTACCAAATGCCAAATATTCGACTGTCCCAAATTGAAAGAATTTGCGGACGACATTTCGAAATGTGATGCAATTGATAAACTTTCTTCTGATAGGACAAAAAACTTTGTAAGAAGGGAGAAATTACTCGTTAAGAGCAATTTCCCCCTTTTTCACAATGTTTTCCAAAGACGTCTGCAATAAACTGGTCAAATGTCGTTATTGTTTGGTAATGGGTTAAACCGCGTTGCAAAGGTTTTGAGATCTACTGCATACAGTCTGTACGTTCTTAGACATATTGACGCGACCTGATGGTTTTGATAACTTCTCTTAACTGCGTATTAGTACTACTGCATATATAACAAAAATGCAAAAATATTTTGTTTTAATGAATGTTCTATATTGTATATCAAATTTTCACATCTGTGAAGTAGGAGTTTTAACTTCAAATAGCTCCTCTTTTATTTATCACTGTATAATAGCAAGAACGGGGTCGACGACAACAACTATGTCATTTCGACGAAAAAACCATTCTTTACACAAAATGAAAAAGGGGTTGTTTTTATGCTAAAGATTAAATTTTTTATAACGGGTCGAGATTAATACGTTACAACAACTGTTATACGTATGCGTAAAGTGTATGGTCTCTTGTTACCAAATAACATTTGATTTGGTTTGATTGTGGTTTAAGCTGTTTTGAGTATTGCTACCTACGTTGCGTTTTTTTTTCTTAGATCATTCCGTTTATGCTTTGATTCGGAATTCCTATCCTGCTGATATTTCTATTACCCAGACCGTTCTTTTCATTACGACTGAAAGTATTTTTATAATGAATATGAATAAGTCCAACACCTGACACATTGGTTTATTTCATAGTGCATGTTTGAATTGTTTCAACCAAATCTTCCATGATTTGACCCTTACAGTGCTGGAACCGACAGCATGCTTATGCAAAACAGGCTGGATCAAGGCTTGCCTCCAATTTAATTGGCGGCTGGCCTGTGATCTAGCCTGTTTGCTTTCTGAGTATCTTTCCCCATCACATTTGAGCAGATATTCAAGGTTTTGAAAAGCAGACGACACGAAAATCTATTTATAGAAAATTACCCATAGTCTAAGGGTTAAGCGTTCTTAACAATGTTATCATGGATTTAATTGAATAAGTAAAGCATAGGAGTATACATTCAGATTTTCATGAGAGAATATCCCACACGTGACGTATGGAGTCACGATAGTTCTTAGAGGTTTGGCCAGCCAATATGGGCATGTTAGTCGTAGGTTTTTTCTCCGTCAAATATTGGCCGGTGATCCCAATATAACTGAAATACTGTAGTCTCGAGGAAAAATCCAAATCAGAACAAAATAGACAGAACAAAATTAAGATAAACCAGTCTGTGTATATAAAGACTTCGGTACACATAAACCATGAAAGCAATCATTGATTAGCATATGGCAAAGAAAAGAATAAGAATAATTCGACTTAATCATATTCCAAATATCTTTTCTTATTTGTTAACATAATTTATTAAAAAAAGAAACACCATCACATGTACATTACAAACAATAGTAAAACGGATTGGAAGGGAAGCTAAGAGCTTATTAAGTTCCTCTCCTTGATGGCGACACGCAGGTTATTTACAATGTAAGATTGTTTACGTATTGATGTAATAAAATAAAGAAATAAAACTTATAACTGTAGCATCATTATCATTATAATCAAAATGACACCTTAACATTTGGAGTGACGAGAAGTTGTTGGAACCAATACATAAAGCATTTTACAGATTATGCAATATAATTGTTTTTTCTAAACAAAATAAATATAACATTGCGCTTTGCTATATAATATCTTAAAAACAAAACATACTCTAAAGGATCAAATTTTCAACATAAAATACTAGTCCTTAATATGGATTGCTACAAAAATATACAATAAATGTTATACAAAAAATACATGAAATAACTCAATCAGGCAATTGAGTGTTTGGCTTTAAACACTCAAATCAATCTACGAATTAAATATATACCTAAAAGAAGTACAAAAATAAAGAAAATAATCGAACTTAAAGAGAAAAATCCAACAAAGCGTCGAACTTACCTCTTATATTTCGAAACGGTCATCTAATACGGATGGGTACACGGGTACACCACTTTTATAGTGGGACATATACAGTGCTGGTATTCAGGTAATGTACAAACACTCAATTGAAAGCCATATTCGTTTTGAGCCTTTTTCTTCTTTTTCTTTTCGTCCGATGATATTCTTTCCGACATTCGTTCATGGCTCATCATAACATTGTCTTGTGGTACTTGAGCATTTTTCCTATTCCAGAGTCCTTGGAAACTACTTAGGATACGTGAATACATTTTTATTATCGAGTTGAAAGAACAGGAAACGTTGACTGAAATAGGATCGAATTCCTATCGAATAAAAACGTCTCTTTACCCTTTACCAAACTCCAAATTTTCGACTGTCCCAAATATAAGGAGTTTGCCGACGACAATTCAAAATGTGATGAAATTGGAAAGTGAACTTATGATAGAGTTGAAATTGAAACATTTTGGGAAAAGGAGAAATTGCTCGTTACAAGCAATTTCTCCCTTTCCAATAGTGTTATCCAGAGTCTTCTGCAACAAAGTGGTAAATGTCGTTATTGTTTGGTAATGGGTTGAAACAGGATATCAATGCATGAATAAAGACAAATCCATTCTGGATATAAATTTCCTTGATGCCTAGTACCAATTACATGCATAATTATAATAGTCCCTTTTCTCATTAACCTTTTAAAAATTGTACTTTATTTTAAATGAATTGAATAAATTGAAATATTTTACTCAAAACGTCACCAAAACTCCATTTTCAGTACGTTCGAACATGTCCTTATCGTCATTTAAGCCTAAGAATGCTGGGAAGTTGTCTAACAAAAGATTATTGTGTCATCTGCTTTCCAAAAACCTTAAATATCTGCTTAGTTTTGACGAGATACTCATAGTAGCAAACAGGTCAGATGCCAGACCAATTTCCTGGATTCAACCTTTTTGTATAAGCATGAAGTCGGTTCCAGCACTATAAGGGTTTAAGACTAAATTATGTTCATATGAGACAGAAGCCAATGTATTGGAGACTAGTATACCGCCCTGTGGAAGAAACACATGCATTTCGATAATGTACGCTATCCATAAATATAATAATATATATTGTGATAAACGGCATAAAACACCTAATCCCCTCCCCCAAAACACCCCTCCAAAAAAAAAAAAATAGAGGACAAAAAAATCCTTAACAAAACAACAAAAAGACAAGCAAAAATAACAACAACAACAAAAAGCAACAATAACAAAATTTAACAACAAAATATAACAACAACATAAAATAAAAGATAAACGGATATTTTGTAATTTTGCAGGCCGTCCCTGCGGTCCTATCGACATATTCAATTTCGTGCTTGATATGGCCTATTGTGAACGCTAGCGGATATAAGTTTATTTGGACAAATCCTTTTTACGAAATCAGCGAAAACCATATAAATAAAACACCCCGGTCTTGACTCGTCCTGTTAAAATGCACCGGTCAAATAATAATAACATTTGAATACGAAGACGACTTATTTTGTTTAAGTCAGTATTTTGTTGAATTTTCATTAGTCAAGTTTAAGCAGTATTTTAAGTCATACATTTATCTATCATATGAGATAATGCTATAATTTGCAAGCGATTATGGTACCACAAAGAAGGTCATTCCATTACGTTGTGCATCCGCCTTCATAATACATTCCCCAAACGAGCATAACCAAACTTGGTAAGTAACACGGGTAAAATTGATCGTGGAAAATCAACCAAATTGAAAGTTTGTTAATTGAATCTTTTCACCAAATGTCATCGAAAGCGTCTCGGAGAGATGATTCCGTTGGTGTTTAGCCCTTTACCAAAAGCCGAAATTTCCGTCTGTCCCAAATTGAAATAGTTTGCAGACGGCAATTCAAAATGTGATGTAATTGGAAAGTTGTTTTCCGATAAAGTAGAAAACATTGTCTGAGAAGGACAAATTGCTCGTAACGAGCAATTTCTCCTTTTCCCATAGTATTTTCCAGAGTCGTCTGCAACAAATGGTCGTGTCATGGTTTTGTCGGAATTGTGTCATATGCATAGCCCATTGAATTGATGTTGAAATATCTTGTTTTGATTTGTACTTATGCCAAGCCAATTTCGAAAACACCGTTTGTTTTACCACGTGTTGTTGATATAGGTGTTATGATGACAAACGCATACCTCAAATAATTGATATTGGAAAATATTTTGATAAATATTCTATGTCGGGCGAATTTCGAAGGTATAGTTTGTTATAACGCTTTGCTTTGATAACCGAAATCCCGTTGGCCAGGAGTTGTTATGACATATGCACACATCATAGCATTGACACAGAATATAATTGTATTTAATTAGTAGCCGCAGTTAATGTAGCATCAGATTGACACTAGATGAGCCTTTTGTTTGCTAAAGACTAACCGCAATGTAAATTACGACAGTTACTCTCACAGTGAATTTCCTTTATTATTATGATTGCACTGACTTTAATTTCATTTCTGTAGAATAATTATAGGTAACTTGACTTCCACCTCCAATACTATGATTGGTTTTTCATTATTTTGATAACTGTTGCATCATTTAACATTGATACTTGTTTTATGATGTATTTTTGTATCATATTTTTCTTTTATTCATTTTTTGACTTTGAGTATATTGATGTGATTGTGTCTACTGTGGTCCTGGTTCCCGTTTTCCCCGTTATAGTAAATATGTCGGTCCAATGTCTGAGCGTCAGCGTTAGTTATGTTATGTTTGAACCACCATAGGTAGTAGCGTTGTTGAATGGCGCGCGGCCATTGGACTGTTCTATACAAGAACTCAAGGATGTCGTTTTAATCATGGGGCAAATTTTAACTTGAATGAATCCCTGATCGTGTCATTTGTTTCTGTCCGACTGTTTTTTTTATTTGATTACCTATGTCATGGGGAGTTTATCCAGTGCTATAAACACTTTCCTTTCTCTTCTGCTTATCTTGTCGGGGGATATTGAGCTCAACCCTGGACCAGACCAACATAATTCAGACTCTGTTAATACTGGTGGTATCTCTATAATTCGCCTTAATATACGAAGCATTCGAAATAAGCTCAATTATGTTAGCAATCATTTATCAGACTTTGATATCATGTCATTTACAGAAACCCATCTTGATGAGAACATTCAAGACTCAACTCTGACCTTTGACGAACAAGCCTATAGAATCTACAGACGCGATTTAAATTCATTTTCAGGTGGAATTCTGGTATATATTCCTTGTTCACTCATTTCAAAGAGAAGGCTAGATTTGGAAGTTGACTGTATACAAGCGTTTTGGACGGAAGTCAAATATAGGTCATCTGTCATTCTACTTTGCACAATTTATCGGCCACCTAATACACCTGTAATTTTCTGGGAAAGATTCAATGTTTGTCTTGAAAAAGCCCTTGATCAAAACCCTAATGTAATTGTTGTTGGTGACCTTAACCAAGATCTTCTCAATGTAAACGAGAATCACTTATCAAACCTTATGTCTTTAAACGACTTAACTAACTTAATTTCAAAACCAACTCGCATCACATTTCATTCATCGACATTGCTGGATCCTATAATAGTTTCAAAAGGTGTCCAGGTACTGCATTCTGATACCTTAGACGTTGACAACAGTATTAGTGACCATAAAGCAACACTGGCTTACATCAAATTTAATAGACTTTTTACAACCTGTTCAACAAGAAAGGTGTGGTTTTATGATCGTGCAAATTTTAATGAACTAAATCGAATGTTAGAAAACGAAAATTGGCAATTCATTGATTCGAACGACATTAACGAAAGCTGTGAACGGTTTACTTCTACGCTACTTAACTTCATGTCTCAATGTATTCCTTCTAAAGAAGTAATTATCCGACCCAATGACAAACCATGGTACGACACTGAGATCCGCAAAATGACTAGACAAAGAGACAGACACAGAACAATCGCGATCAAACTAGGACGTAAAGGTGACTGGACGAAATATAAAAAATGTCGCAATAAAGTCAACAATCTTAAGAAATTTGCAAAACAAAAGTATTTGAACAATCTTGAAGATGACTTAACAAACAGTCGCTTTGAAAATCCAAAGAAATATTGGAAATATATACGCAGTTTAACTAAATCTAAATCTTCTCATACCATTCCTATCCTTAAAACTGTGCAGAACAATAATGAAATTTTTCACTACTCAGACATTGAAAAAGCAAATTGCCTCAATGAGTATTTTGCGTCTATTTCAACAATAAACGACTCTTCAATATCATTACCAGTATTTAACAAATATACTAACAGTTCAATTTCAAGTGTTGAAATATCTTACACAGACATTGAGAATTTAATTGATTCATTAAGTGTTAACAAGGCGGTTGGTTTTGACCAAATCAGCCACAGACTACTTAAAGCTGTTAAACACACGATTTCCAAGCCCCTGGAAGCACTATCCAATAGATCACTTGAATTACAAATATTTCCAAATAAGTGGAAATATGCTATGGTTATGCCCCTTTTCAAGAAAGGTGATACTTCCGATGTTGGAAACTATCGTCCTATATCTTTGCTAAGCTGTATAGGAAAACTCATGGAACGCTGTGTTCACAAACATTTGTACAATTATCTACAGTCAAACAACCTTATTCATTCGAAACAATCTGGGTTTTTAAAAGGTACACCAACTTCTAGATATCTATCATCACGTAGTACAAGCTATCGACTATAGGCAAAATTTATGTATGGTATTTTGTGATATTTCAAAAGCATTTGACAGAGTCTGGCATCCTGGTCTTGTTTTTAAACTTCGCCAATTAGGAATAAACGGTCCTTTCTTAAATTGGTTACACAACTATGTTTCTCGACGTGAACAGTCTGTTATGGTAGGAACTGCCATCTCTTCAAAAGCATTAACAAACGCGGGCGTACCCCAGGGCTCTGTCCTTGGTCCTCTTCTTTTTCTTGTCTATGTTAATGACATATCTGAAAACCTAGTAAGCATTTCGCGACTTTTTGCTGATGACACCTCATTGGCGTGTTCAGCAACCAGCATTAACGACATTGAAGGGATTTTGAATCATGACTTACTTATTATATCACAATGGGCAAAACAATGGATGGTATCTTTCAATCCTTTAAAGTCTGAAGCCATTCTCTTTTCCAATCAATCACTAAATCCTCCATCTTTAACTTTTAATGACACCCCAATAACGTTTGTTAACAATCATAAGCATCTAGGAATTTCACTTAGTAATGATGGAAAATGGCATGAACACATTTCAAACACTTTAACTTCAGCATCCAAAATTCTAGGAATAATGCGTTCACTGAAATTTAAAATTCGCAGAGAATCACTCAATCAAATTTATGTGTCATTTTTACGACCAATCTTAGAGTATGCCTCCGTGGTATGGGATAACTGTACGACAAGAAAACAAGAATCACTTGAAAAGGTACAAAATGAGGCTGCACGTATTGTAACGGGCGTTACCCGTTCTGTATCTTTGAACAATCTTTACAGGGAAATAGGATGGTTATCTCTTTCTGATAGACGTGCTTATCAAAAGTTGATTCTCACATTTAAAATAGTCAATGGACTTTGTCCAACTTATCTAAGCGACATTTTCCCTTCTACGGTTGGTGCTAGAACTGATTATCCTTTGCGTAATGCTTCAGATATAGACATTATAAGCAGGAGAACTGAAATATTTGCAAACTCTTTTATTCCTTCAGCTGTCTCTAGATGGAACGAGCTTCCCCTTGGGATCAGGTCGATCAACTCGCTTTCCCTGTTCAAAAGTAAGATAAGGAACATGTTTTTTTCAGCAGTAGTACCAAAACACCTTTTCATTGGTGCACGTAAGCTAGCAGTACTACAAACTAGAATTCGAAATAAATGTAGTGATCTTCGATCAGACTTATTTACTAATCATTTAGCGCAAGACACTTTATGTTTATGTGGTCATTTACTCGAGGATGCCGAACACTATTTCTTCCAATGCGAGCAATTTTCAGCTCAAAGGCTTAAATTATTTTCTGAACTTCGCATGTATCATGCATTGAATACAAGTAAATTGTTGTTTGGCTCTGTAGACTTTAATTATGAAGACAACTGTAAAATCTTCCTTACAGTACATACCTTCATTAAGGAAAGCAAAAGGTTCTTGTAGTATTTCACTAAAAACAATCATTCCTTCGGTCGTAGAACCTGGGCCCCAGTAGCACACGATTCACATCACTTATTTCACCTTTTCAATTTGTTCTCTTTCCAAATCATATTTTTTTCAATTGTTATCTCCTTATTGTCATATAGTAGAGATGTTTTTTCAAAATTACCGGAACATTAATTAATTAATAATTTAAGAGATACAGTGTAAATATGAAAAAATTCTTGATAATTACAATATGTAAATACCTGCCAAGGGAATGGCCGAATCTAAGTTGGTAGAACTTGTGGCCAAACCCTTTTGCCTTATTACTCGTTTATTTTATTGAATGTACATGTTTATTTTGTAAAATGTTATGGCAATAAAATATGTTTAAAGTAAAGTAAAGTTGCTAAATGTCGTTATTGTTTGGAAATGGGTTAATCCTGCAATATTGCTAATCCAACTTTGAGGGTCCTGCGTGGCTCAGTGGTAACAGTGATGGACACTGGTCTCGGGTTCGGGCCCATCGATCTTTCCGGTTTGCGGGAGTGATCTTTGGCAAGCAACTTCAGTGACCTAGCCTAGCACTAGTGCATCCAGGAAAGCCGTTACAAAAGTGAAACATATTGATACGGCACTGAAGAGGACCGATAAGGGACCTGTCTCAGAAACTTACTATAACTATAACTGCTATATCTACGGGTTAATCATATGCAAATTCTAAGCGAAGAATGTCTAGTAAAATGCTACTCTATAACATAGTGTCAAATCATAGTGCAATCTTTACTTTAAGTATCAAGAGTGGCATAAATGCTACCATTTGTTTTACGTCCTAACACGGGTACCAAACCCACGACCTTCCGTCTTCCATGCACGAGAGTGGTACTCTACCTCCGTACCACCAGTACTGTTTGGTATATTTTATTGAACACGTTTTATGGTGTGATTCAAGTACCCTGTTTTCTGTGAGAGAAGTTTTATAACGCTTCGCAAAACAGTACTAACTTTCCTCTGTCAATAAATATGAGACGACGAGAAGGCGTTTGAATCACGATTTGTTAACTGACACACGGGAAAATGAGCCGAGCCATGGTTCACTGTTTAATATTCACATTAGATAACATGCATTTTGACCTTAATACATAGGCGTAGGAGCGTTTTCAACATTGGGGGGGCCAACTTCAGATGAGGACCGGTCTAAAAATAAATGTTCCTAAACTTTCTCATGACTAATCATACGTCGTCAAATTCAATATCATTGAATGAATTAAAAGAAAGCGTATGATAATGTGTATCTTAGTAAAGACAAAATAACCAAAAGAAAAAGAAAATAGGGTAGGCCAAGGCTCGAACTCGCGCAGAAAACATATTGTACTGACACTAACTAAAAATGACAACCACCATGCTGTCACAGCCACGACTTCGTCTACGAGTTCGAATAAAAAATAACTTTATATTAAATCATAGGCGTAGGAGCGTTTTCAACATGGGGGGGGGGCAACTTCAGATGAGGACCGGTCTAAGAATAAATGTTCCTAAACTTTTTCATGACTATTCATGCATGTACAAATTCAATAACATTATAAGAATTAAAAGAAAGCGTGTGAAAACACGTATCTTTAATAAAAAAAAAAAAAAAAAAAAAAAAAAGGATATGCCAGGTCTCGATCTCACGCGGAAATCAATTGTGTTGAACTAAACAAAAAGTGGGAGCGACCAGACTGTCACAGCCACGGATCCAACTAATTGATCGTCAAACAATTATATTATTCTTTAAGCTTTAGCTAACAGTTGAAGACAATATAGAGTCTGACACCTTTTAAAGAACATGTTTTACACCACTGTTTCCGTCGATCAACACTTCCCGGGTATTTTAGTGAGCTGAGTTTTCATTGGATAAACCCCATGTGTTCAGATTGCCATTTGTGATGATGACGTCAAAAAGATTTTGGTTATTGTTCGTAACAAAAGGCGAATTGGTATTACATAGAGCACAAAAATACACATTTATCTTTATTCTGCTGTTAAATTTCGTTTCTTTCATTTTTCTATACAAATATCTTCATTTGCCACTGTGAATATTGGGGGGGCCAAAGTATACTCTGGCCCCCCCAGTCTGGATATTGGGGGGGCCGGGCCCCCCCTGGCCCCCCCTGCTCCTACGCCTATGTAATATATTTGTTCGTTAAGTTCATTTCTTGGTCAAACTTTGGGATTTTTACCAATGTTTTAACCGTCTATCACTTTAAAAAATATCGTTTTTCGGTCAAGTTCTTTGAAAAAATGAACAGAAGGGCTAAGTCTATAGCCATTAAGTCGTTGAATCAAATACAAGGGAGTTTATGTTCGATACCCGACTTAGGCTATATTCAAAACGACGTGTGAACTAAAACCGTGCATCGCAAAACTAACTGAAGTACTGTCGATGCAATGCAAACCCAGGATTAACAAATTAATTGAACATTACACGAGGCATGGACTCGGTTGGTGCTATGTAAACCCAACCAATGAGTACAAAACAAATCATCAGGGTATCGTTTTACTAAACAACCTACGGAAAATATTTGCGTAAGTCATAACTGATATACATGGATAGTATCTTCAATGAAAATACAATATTGCAATGTGACACATCACTGGAAGCGTCTCGAAGCCCTATCAGAAGATCATTTTTCAATTTCATCAAATTTTGTAAAGTCGTCTGCAAACTTTCATTTTGGGACAGTCGAAAATTTGTTGTTTGGTAAAGGTGTAAGAAAAACCTTTAGGTGTTGTAGTTCCTATAAGTTTGTATTGTTCGATTTCGATCCAATATACAACGTGATATATTTGGAAAGGTGTTAAAACGACATTAACCCACAAAACATCACCAAACGCCTTACTGAGCCGTCATCGAACAAATGCCAATAGGAATGAATACAGTTTTGAGCGATCCATGGAATCAGGGAAATTTGTAGAACATGCTAGCCTTGCTGACCTCATCGAAAACTCGGCTTCGTTCTCTCGTTTTCTAAGAGTTGTTACCGTAAAATGCCTCATTAATCATAAATATGTTATCCTATCGTATTTTAGATAATCGCAAAAAGAAGTACGTATTCTTCTTTCGTAACCGTACTTGGGGACAGTTTTGTTTATATTCACATGCGTCTGATCAGTTTTATTTACTTATGCAAGGCTTTAACTCGTAGACGGTTCCAGCACTACAAGGGTTAAGATGAACCTTATGACGCAAAACGACAAACGTTTTCAATTCATTTTTTATTCTCCCTTCCTTCACGTGTACGCAAATAAACACCTGCAGAATGGGGTTGATATAGGCCACCGTGAAGAAAGAAGAATTTGTTTCAAATGAGAAATTTCACCTTTTTTAACAGTGGTATTTAAGCAATGTCCCCAAAAAAAGTTCTTTATCGTATCTTATCATTCATGTTTGCTTTTCTTTTGATTTTGACTTGCCAAGCATAAGAAAACACGAGAAAGGCAAGTTTGTCTGGATCTTCCAGAAAAAGTGCAACCAAATAAGAGATTGTGAAATATCTTTCTCGCTTAGTTGAATAAAGAATCGCAATAGTAAGCAACGACTTAAATCGGTCGTAGCCGAAAGACTAAGCATGTTTTTTTTAAAAATATGTATTCGTTAAAAAGAAACTTATTAGACTACAGCCAATGTTTTCAGCTGAGTAAGAAACATTGTTCTTAATGTCGCTTTTTTGAGATATAACACCGCAATGTCGCTTTTTTGAGATATAACACCGCACTTAAAACAGTGTTAAATATGTCTCTAAATCATTGCTCAAACTGGAGTTTTATAGCAAAATTGTGGCATGTGCCACAAACCCGCTACCTTCGACTTCTTTAACCGACGTTCTGTCGAATACAGCTTTCCATTGGGAATATGTTATTTTGTAGTAAACCATCGGTCTCATTAAACAAAGGACATGATCCTGTTTCCTTTTGGTAAATGGATAGAACTCGATTCAAGAGAACGACACCATTGTTCTTCATGCACAATTTCTATTTCTTGTGATCACTGTTGTTTCCTAACATATTTTACACTTGCGTAATAAATTAGTACTAATTGAACTATTCCAATCCTTTTTGTTTATCATTTTTTCAAAAATATACTTGATCACTGAGTTTGAAGATATGTAAAATTGCATTTCGGACACTTCTTCAAATTCCGTGAACAACCAAACGTCCGACAAAGAGGGGAATCACAACATACAAAAGGGTTCATACGAAACGGGTCAATTTCATGCCACCTACGCCTACAAGTTCGTGACAGTTTGATCGTCTTACTCTGAAAGAGAGGATTTAATGATATTTGACATTCCAACTGTTTTGTTCGAATATAAACCGGATTTACTTAATGTTTGCTCTATAGACCTTTGTCGTGAAACATTATAGTTTTGACGCATATGGCCTACTTTTCACGTAACATCACAAGTTGCTGACATCTTAACGCTGTCTGTCCCTATCTCGGATGAAAATTTCAAATTTAAGCGTTTCTTTCTCGAAACACGCTTGTTTGTTAGATTTTGGATTTTTCATACAAGGAATGATTTGATTGTGGCCTTGTTTAGATACATGCGAATTCATTTTGTTTTCAGAGTTTATTAGCTAAGCATGGTCTTTATTCTTAAAAAGGCTGCGCCTCCTTAATCATAACGAAAGAACTTGCTTTTGTCATGAAAGTGAAGATATCGGCATATAACCAACATCACTTACGGCATATACACATATTTTAATTTATAAACAGGAACAACAATGGTTTAGCGAACCGAACTCGATCAAACACACATTTGAATTTATAAACAGGAAAAACAATGGTTTAGCGAACCGAACTCGATAAAACACACATATGAATCCTCGTCAGTGATAAGACACTTTCTTTAACCCTTTGATACCGGATGATTTTATAAAAAATAAGCATTTGTGTCGTCTGCTTTTTAAAACCTTAAATATCTGCTTAATTTGTTGATGAAAAATACTCAGAGTAGCAAACTTGTTAGATCACAGACTAGCCGTCAATTTACTTGGCGGCTGGCCAGGCTCTAATCTGTAAGGGTGAAAGAACTAGCCATTTACGCTTGAAGCGTCCATACAGATTTTGAAGCCAGTTGGTGGGCCGGTTTCTGCACACAAGCAAAACATTGAGATGACATGTTCTAATGCTCGATTCATTTCCTGGCATAGAAAATATGCAAGAATGATACATATTTGAACTGTCGCCTGCTTATACGACATTGCATATGCCACCAGAAAGATATAAAAAAATGATTGTGGCGGAAGCTTGAAGCTTAAATTCACTGTTGATGAATGCTTCCTGGATACTAAACCAGTACTCGCATCGATTTGTGGGTTAGTCCCGGAAATTACCACCTCGTCTAACGGGAATTCGAACCTGGGACCCTTGATAAAAGAGGCTGACGCTCTACCAATGCATCGCTGTCGCCCACAATAGTTATAAATAAACGAGATACTTTAAATTCAACAGAACGCCCAAGTTATTAACTCGTGTTGAGTAGAGTATATGCTATGTCATTATTGACATACAATCTGACTAGCACTGTTTTGTTTTTATAGGGAAATGTGGTTGACATTTGTTTGACCGTTTTATTACCAAACAATTCGAATGGCGAACAACTGAGAGTCTCGAAACGCCTGAGGAAATATTTTCCTAAACTTCAAGTTTTATGTCATTACCCTTTCTTTGATATCAAGGGCTATACATTTTAAACCATTACCAACCAATACTGACATTTGACCAGATTGTTGCAGACAACTTTGGAAAATATTATGGGTAAAGGAGAAATTGCTCTTAACGAGCGATTTCTCCTTTCCCAAAATGTTTTCCTCCATATCAGATTATTTTTTAATTTCAACACATTTTGAAATGTTGTCTGCAAACTCTTTTAATTTGGGACAGTTGAAAAGTTTGGTAATGGGTATAATCACTGGGAGCTGAACAGTTCTGAAAAAAACCTGGCAAATACTTGATTTTCACTAAAAGCATAGCTTATGATTTGAACATACACATTCTTTTATTGCTTCCAACATTTATTAGTTAAAATGTCTACACATATAAATTAGTTAACGAGCTAATAATAGGTTGAATAGCTCATAACGTTTGAACTCGTTGTGCTTAATAGAGAATTACCGATGAGGATACAGTCAATGATAGAGCACATACTCAATACATATTAAGTGCATGTTTCTAATAAAGTGCGAAGGCACATACTCACTACAAACTAAGTGGCTGCTTCAAATAAGTCTGAAACTATTGTTAATTGAAACTATTGTTAACAATTGAAAATCTGCTTATATATGTACATGCAGTTATCCCTTATGAACAAAGCCTTCCATACATAAAAAGAAACATGTAACAATTCATTGGTATTCCTCTTACAATGACCAATAAGAAATTCCCTTTTTTGGTGTATTTACTGGTCACGATCGAAATTGATACCAGAAATACGTACAGTTTAATGTGATAATATTTTTCACAGTTTTATATTTGCTACGCATCATTGTAATACATATTGACCTTGGTCAATCTGTCGTTATTTTCCTGGGAATAAAATATGAAGTTATTTAAACATAAAGCGTAAATAGAAAAATAGTGATTAACTCTGCACACACACTTAGGACTTACCGGTATACATGTAAACATAGAAGGGAAGTAATCGCAAGAAATTTATTTTTCATATCTCAGAAAAAGTTGCTTCCCTTGAGTCTATGTCCTTTCATGTTACATTCCATTGTGTTTCGTAAAATATTTACGTAATACATTTTTGCTCATGTATTCAAGCGATCACTTTGCACCCATTTAACCATTTACCAAACGCCAAATTTTCAAGTGTCCAAAATTGAAAAAGTTTGCAGACGATATTTCAAAATGGGACGAAGTTGAAAAATAACCCTCTGATAGGGCGGAAAACATTGTGGGAAAAGGAGAAACTGCTCGTTAAGAGCAATTTTCCTTTTCCAACAATGTTTTCAAGAGTCGTCTGCAATAAACTTGTTTACTATCGGTATTGTTTGGTAATTTGTTAATATCATATACGGAATGTTTAATAATCGGATCAGCACGACGTCACAATACCCCTTCACACCTTCGATTCGACGTTCAACATTTGCGATTTGTCCGCAAGAACCTCGAGCTCATTAGCAATGTTATCCGTGTTCTTTGTGAAACAGAGCGGCAGGGCACTGGAAACCGTCGCAAGGAGGATACAGAAAGCTGAAAATAAAAGTAAACAAACATAAACAAGAGGCTATGAATAATTTACCAAACAATCACGACTATTAACCACTTTGCAGCAGACGACTCTGGAAAACATTGTTGGAAAAGGAAAAATTGCTCGTGACGAGCAATTTTTCCTTTTCCAACAATGTTTTCTGACCTATCAGAAGAGTATTTTCCTATTTCGTGACATTTTGAAATGCTGTCTGCAAACTTTTTCAATTTGGGACAGTCGATAATATGGCGTTTGGTAAAGGATTAAACAAAGAGACGGGAATTGTAAGAAACAGCGAAAGAAATCTCTGCGATAAAGACTTTCTAGGATATAGAAAGTTTATTGCAATAACCTGTACGGCGGAATTCTTTAAAGACAGAAACGCGAATAGTTCTATTAATAAATACACAGAGCTAAATGTTATACGATGTAGATATATCTTTACTTTCATACAGACTGCATAATCTACACTTTACCACAATGATATATATATATTTCACACACATGCTTTTCTTTTCAAACTGCACTACAACCTCATGTAGAAATATTAACGATGTATCTTTGACTTAAGATTCATGGCTGAACCGAGCATTGAAGGTAAAACAATAGACCTTCAAGGGATCGATCGGTTGACTGCTGAACATCAAAGTTGCAGAGACAGAGATGGGGTGGGATGGGCGGATTGGAGAACAAATGCAAGTTTGTCGATAAATTTGGTTTGAGATTTAAATATTTGCCATACCTGCTATGTAGAATGAATGGTCGTAAGATCCACCTGAGTCGATGATCATTCCTGAAAAAGTTGAAGGTTAATATTAAATCATAATTTGGCATAATTAACCATTATAGTGCTGGAGACGACATCGTGCTTACGCAAATATGTAAGATCCAAGCAATTTGGCGGGTGGCCTGTGATCTTACCTGTTTGCTACTCTGTGTATCTTTCCTCAAGAAAATTAAGCAAATGTTTAAGGTTTTGGAAAGCAAACGTCACAACACTCTATTTTTGGAAAATTACACATCATTATTTCTAAGGGTTAGAGCAACGACTTAAACATAAGGAATAGCTATCATCCATCCCTAAAATCCACACATCGTTGAGTGACTTACGAACTGTTTAACAGGACCATGATGAAAATAACGCCGAGGCAATCTATACACAAGGTAAAGTATTGAACTCCAATTGCTTACATATTTATATCCAATACAGTAATATAACTATTGTGTTTGATACACCATTAGAACTATCACAAATATGTTATTTAGGCAAGGCACCTATCAGCAATATACCATGCCAAACACACATAAATCATAAAATATTATCTGCTACAATAAATCTCAAAATTAATCAATTTATATTAAAAGTAATACTGATAACATTCATGTTTATCTAAAGACGATGCTGGTGATAATGACGTCGCACTTTATGATAATGACAATTACGACTAATTCGATGAAATTACTGTTTCTTCTGAAACGGTTAATGGTGTGAATGAGACTCATACCTGCTACCACCGGTCCGACCAGCGCTCCGATGCCTCCGAAGAAGAACTGAATTCCAATCGCTGCAGACATGTAGTTCACTCCTACGAATTGTATATTTACGCTAGCCATTACCACGTAACAACTCCCAAAAAACAGCCCTAAAAGACACGCGTATAACACCTGACCCCAGTAGAACATGGCATATTGGGGCAGAAGAAAGGTCGCTATAGACACTATACTCATCGAACCAGAGTAAAGATAAATGTCGGAAAAGATGTCGAAACTGGCAACGACACCCGTTAACAACCGTCCAACGACGGATAAAATGCCAGAAATTGACACGAAGAAGGAAGCGTTAAGGCGCGTAAAGCCATTCGCAACGATATAACTTGGAAGATATAAATACACCAGAAAAGTCCCCAAGCAGAAGTTGAACATCGAACAACAAAGACACATGACCGATTTGTTCAGTAAGAGATGCACGTAACTACGCAGTCCGCCACAGGTGGATTTTGGTCGAGACGCCTCTTTCATCAGGGCCTTAAACTTCCGTTCCCTTTGCGCATCCAGTTCGAGTTTACTGGGATAACACAGCATTCCAAATGTTATGATGTTCAGTGCGCATGCGGCTAGGATGATGAAGAATCCCGTTGTCCCGTAGTAGTCTCGCGAGAATTGCATTAGGGGCGCCATTGCAAAGAGTCCCACTCCCACGCCGGAAACGGCAATTCCAAGGGCTATATTTAGCCTCTTTCTAAAGTTAAAGCCTACAACTACCATACTGGCTGTATATCCCAATGCACCACCCAAACCTGAAATGGTCATTATTTAACATATTAAACAAGTTTCATCTCATCTAGAAACAATCTAAGGATTCAAACGAAAACAATTTGGAATAAGAGTGGTCAATGGTTAGAGCGTCGATCTAGGGACACAAAGGTCGTTGGTTTAAATCCTTTGAGTAGCGAGATCTGCCTTGCAACCTTTCATTAATCCAAATTCGGCGCGAATACTGAATATGAATTCAGGAAAAGCCGAACCGAGAGTGATTAATCTAAGTTGCTAGAACTTACTTCAAAATCGATGTAAAATAAATGAGTTTACACTAAACTAACCAATTAAACTTGTATTGACCTTCGGTTGAATTCGAAATAGTGAAACTGATCCCATTACACTGACAGTCGATGTGATTACTCATTACGATCATAGCCTATTTAACAATAGTAAATGGCATATAAAGTTATTAGAAACAGGCATACCTCTTCAAATTAAAAATTTCTTCAAGATGTCGAAAGATAGAATCGGAAGAACCACGTACAATTTTACTTAAAATGAAGTAAGTTTTACGTTTAGATACTTTTATATGACTCTACGACAAAGCAATATGTGTGGCTTATCTATTCATATTCACATATAGGGGTAGAAACAAGTTAGATGTATATGAACAAGGCATAGATGCCATTTAAAAAGGCAATTAAATTGGGTTGAAAAGCAAAATTTTTCCCTTAGAAAGAATTATGTCACAGTTATTAGCCTAAGATACATTTACGTCCCTCCTAAAATACTGTAACGTTCATGGAACGTTAATGCATATTTGAGAAACAAGTACATTGTTATAGCAAACGTGCGTGTATATAAACATCACAATAGATAAGTAGACGTCATTGTTCTTCCACTGATTAGATTTTCCTGTGTATTTCAGAGATTTATTTGCACTGTTCTTTTCACTATTCATAAATACATTTCAGTCTTGAATACCCACCTGCTATAAAACCACACGTGAATATAGCCATTTCTATATTTGGTGCGAACGCCGTTGCTAAGTAACCGAATACGTAACACAAACCGGAAGCTATCAATGCGGTCCGGCAGCTGTACCGATCTATCACTGCGCTGGATAGAGGACCTGTTGGAATGAGATAAATATGAACATCAGCACAATCAACATATGACCAGGCTGATTTGAGTTAAATACAACATAATATTTCAGCATTGTTTAAGTAACGCTGTATTTGTTCATTGATGTGACGTTCCAAAGTATTGCATAACTCTAGCGTAATTAGGAACGAACGCAATGACAAAGTATGCCTGATATACCTTATATGAAATATAACCTAAAAGTGTTCAAGTGTTAAGCGCAAAGAGTAATAAACAAATACTCATTCATCTGCTGTAAAGGGATAAAACATTATCAATAGGGAATATATCGCACAATGTGTTGTGTGAGTAATAGATTTTAGAAAATATAATTTAAACAATAGTAAGCTACACTTTCTTGTTAAACAGGTAGGGAAACTGTTAGAAGGATATTGCAAGGCATTTGTTATTTCTGATAGAAATCCATTCAAGCATAAAATACCAAAATTTCCCGTATCCTCTTATGTTCATATGTTCATGAGATAGCATACATTACCTCCAGCTGAAATGAGAGCGCTGTGCAGGGCCCCAGCCCAGGAAGTAAGCGACACGTTCTCGTGAAACTGGTCGAGAAGCGTGGAGTGAATAATCCCGACGGCGTACATTGTCCCTCCGATCAGACAGAACGAGCCGAAACTTGCCAGCATCTCCACCCACGCCCAGCCACGGTCAAGGTCATCGAATTGTTCCACGTTGTCATGGTTACTTATCTTGATCAGGCCGCTTCCGAAAAGCTGGCCGTCTTCCTTGAGGCGCTTGGTGGTCTTAGGGTCCATGATTTGGTCTTACATGCCGGTCTTCAGTGGGAATGTAGCGAGGATGTTGAAACCGAATGTTTGTAATGATTTCCCAGGTAAAAAACACAGGTGTCTTCTAGCCAAAGAGTGCTCTCTCTGTTGCTTGTAGCTGTGTTACCTCTGGAATATAACGAAAACGACTCACTTTTACTTTTGATCACTTTTAAATAACCACCTTTGAGGAAGTTTTTTTACGTACGTTAAGCTTTACCAGTGAAACACTTTACATATTCATTCTTCCTAGTTAAACCATCAGCAATTGGCTTGAACATGGTGTCTAGCAAGAGGGTATCCTATTTCGAAATATTCAATTCAAAGCGTGTGTCAAACTCAAACAATTGAGTTACTACTAAATATTGTTTAATTATTAGAAATCCTGTTGCTAGATATTAACCTGGTAATATAGTCACAAATAACTACGATTCGCATTGTCAAAGAATTGGGTCTTTTGACCTTCGCGTACTCAAAGTTGAACAAGTGGGATCACCACTCTGGTTCGTGATTTTGATATCCTAACAACGTAAAAATGGAATCTAGTTTAGCGTTACGGCCAATGCATGCTCAGTCGTTGATTCATATGTTATCTGCCTAACTACAAATGAATTCAGTCTCAATCGTTTTAATGGATATCTATATGTACACATAATTTTGTCTTGAGTGCTGAACAAATTGACAAGACATTCTCAATATCATGTCTTAATACACACTTCGTTAACCAGATGACACTTATGCCTTTTGAAATTCCATATCAAAACGAAGCCATTTCGCTCCGATTACTTCCTATGATACAAATACGCAACATGAAGACAGTCAAATTATCTTAGAACAAAAACAGTGAAGCCTCGTTTATCCGGACCCGATTATCCGGATGTCTCGCTATCCGAACGAAATTGTAAGGGAACGGAATAAGTTGACGAGTTTGTTGCAGACGACATGAGAAAACCTTGTGGGAAAAGGAGAAATTGCTCGTAACGAGTAATTTTTCCTTTTCCCACAAGGATTTCTGCTCTTTCTGAAGAATATTGTTCGATTTCATCACATTTTGAAATGTCGTCTGCAAACTCTTTCAATTTGGGACGGTCGAAAATTTGGGGTTTGCCAAAGGGTTTTAAGTATACACGTGCATACTGACCGTCTTTGTCTTAATGTGTATAAGAACATGCTCTGCTTCATTAGTCCGGATGATTCGGTAATTCGGACATATTGTTGGGAACGGCCGTGTTCGGATTAACGAGACATCACTATAGGTTTTAGACTGCTTGTAGGTATCCGTCGACGTATTCCGGACACAAATCGACGCGCTTATCCCTTTTCCAAACAATAACGACGTTTGACCAGTTTGTAGCTGACGACTTTGGAAAACATTTTGGAAAAAGAGAAATTGCTCTTTACGAGCAATTTCTCATTTCCAGCAATGTTTTCTGTCCTATCAGAAGATTATTTTCAATTTCGACTCATTTTAAAATGTCGTCTGCAAACTCTTTGAATTTGGGAAAGTCGAAAATTTGGCGTTTTGTAAAGGTTTAATCCAATTAACTACAATTGGAAGACGTATATGCTTCATGCAGATTTTATTATAAAGGTGCTTCTATACAGATGCGAAGAACTTTGAAAGTTGTGAATCAATTTATTTGAAACTCGTTACGAGCAATTTCTCCTTTTCCCACAATGTTTTCTCATGTCGTCTACAACAAACTCGTCAAATGTCGTTATTGTTTGGGAAGGGTTAACTTGTATGACAAACTGCTCCACATTTATTTTTTATGCTCGAGTGTAAAGACTCTACCAATGAATCCACAATAGAACTGCTATTCCGATTCGTAATTGAATCATTTAGGGTAGTCTAAGAGTTGTGCACAAAATGGTAATATCTGTATTTCGACGGAATAAACCCATATAGTGCTGGAACCGACTTCATACTTATGCAAGCAGGTCAGATCCAGGCCAGCCGCCAAGTAAATTGACGACTGCCCTATGATCTAACCTGTTTGCTACTCGGAGCATCTTTCCTCGTCAAAATTAAGGAGATTTCATGGTTTTGGAAAGAAAACGAGACAATAATATTTTTTTCCAACGTTCTTAGGGTTGAATAAAAATGCCTGACAAAAAAGGAATTATCAGATTGAATATGCTCCAAGCCACATAGTCTGAGAAGCCTTCCTTATTACTATATGAGAATAAGAGCATATTTCATTGGTGATCTTATACGGTTTTTAGTCATACGTGTACATATCATTCTAAAGTACAACAACCAGTTTTGACCTTAAATGGCCTCTTCAGCGATAATGCTAATAACCCGTCTATAGGTAGGGAACGATTTAAGAATTACAATTGCGCTTTGTGATTTTGTACTGTAAGTAAGTAAGTAAGTAAGTAAGTAAGTAAGTAAGTAAGTAAGTAAGTAAGTAAGTAAGTAAGTAAGTAAGTAAGTAAGTAAGTAAGTAAGTAAGTAAGTAAGTAAGTAAGTAATTAAGTAAGTAAGTAAGTAAGTAAGTAAGTAAGTAAGTAAGTAAGTAAGTAAGTAAGTAAGTAAGTGAAGTAAGTAAGTAAGTAAGTAAGTAAGTAAGTAAGTAAGTAAGTAAGTAATTAAGTAAGTAAGTAATTAAGTAAGTAAGAAAGTAAGTAAGTAAGTAATTAAGTAAGTATGAAAGTAAGTATGAAAGTAAGTAAGTAAGTAAGTAAGTAAGTAAGTAAGTAAGTAAGTAAGTAAGTAAGTAAGTAAGTAAGTAAGTAAGTAAGTAAGTAAGTAAGTAAGTAAGTAGTAAGTAAGTAAGTAAGTAAGTAAGTAAGTAAGTAAGTAAGTAAGTAAGTAAGTAAGTAAGTAAGTAAGTAAGTAAGTAAGTAAGTAAGTAAGTAAGAAAGTAAGTAAGTAAGTAAGTAAGTAAGTAAGTAAGTAAGTAAGTAAGTAAGTAAGTAAGTAAGTAAGTAAGTAAGTAAGTAAGTAAGTAAGTAAGTAAGTAAATTGTTTATTACAGTAGCATGTGTTAAAGCAATATACAGTTGTAACAAAATATTTCTAATTACACCCGGCCTCGTAGGCCTATGAGTCAATTGATCATATGTTTATAGTCTATATACAAAGAACAGTCATCTAACTATGGTATATGTAATTATAATGGCGTCTAGGTCCTCTCCGAATCCGCAAGGGTTTTAAACAATTAACCTGCGACAGCATAGACAGCCTCTGCCTATCACACCACAGCAGTGGTGCAGAAGGCAGAATGCAACCTATCAAGTCTCCGCTGCACGACATGTTTCGATTTTGATGGAGTGGTTGTGACCTTAAACATGATAGCAACAGAGGATTGCGTCTCGAAAAAGGGCCTCTCATTTATGCGGCCATTAACATTTGTAGCATCAGCGAAAACGCGTGAATGAATGTGTATGGACTGTGAAGCTATTCTCGGCCGATACTTTTGCATAGACAGGAAATTATACAATCCTACAATATCTTTATTGCATTAAACAAATATAAATTGTTTATAGCAAAACATCACAATTCAACAATACATTTTCTTTTTTACAGAAGAGCAATTCAAAGTCATGTTCGACTAAAAGATTCATAATTTATTTCTTAACATGTTGGCGTTATATATAAATTTGCCTAGATTATTAATAATGTTTATTGATGTTTTTCATATAATATTGATAAATTTCTGGAGATAACAGGATTTTGAAAGGTTTTACTGTTTATTGCCCGGCAATAGTTTACCTGCTAATTCGGCCTAAATGCAAACCGCTTTAACCAACGTATTACCTGGAAATTATGCTTCCCTCGCACACCAGCAAACACAACCTACTTGGTGGATACTTTAATTCTTACAACGCAGGGTAATATTCTGAAAAATTGGTTTTCAGGACGTCTACTCTCCAAAACCTTTAATATCTGCTTAATTTTGATGAGGAAATATACTCAAAGTAAATTGGCGGCTGGTCTGTGATCTAACCTCTTTGCATAAGCATGAAGTCAGTTTCAGCACGATAAGGGTTAATTCTGCCCCTGCTAGGTGAATATACTTAAGACACTCTTACGTTTCCAGATCGCCAACCTATTTTGGTTTTACAAAGGCTGTCGAAAAGGGTATCGTTCGTCAACTGTTGCGTTTGCTGAATACATACATGTATTTGTCTACAACGTGTGATGTAAATGGTGTTTACTTTTTCACGGATTAACGAAGTTTCAATGTTTTTTCTCCCCGTTCTATCATGACCTTCACTGGACCTAAACAAACCAGGGAACCCAGACAAGAGGTTTATTCCCTCGGCCCACTTCTTTATCATCTTTCAAACACGTCTTTTAGACTCTAACAAGGATCCTCTGTACCGAATGCTTATAACGTTAAACATCCGAACAGGATACATTCAATGGCTTACCGAATAAGTGCGTTAAAAGAACCTTTTATGCCACTAAATTAAACCACTACAATACAACCCCTTCTTGCACCCCCCATAATAAAATCTACTTCATTTCCAGCCTCTGAGCTTGTACCGTTATCCAGAGTAAAATAGAGAATTAATTTTCGTATACTATTGTTTGGTTTTTGTAATGGCCTTCTTGTATAGGCTGCGAATCTTATACCAGCAACCTAGGGCTCAATTGGTTTGTGTATTTATCATTTGTAAATATAACCTAGGGTTAAAATACTATAAGGGTCAACGAACTACCGGTCAAGAAACCGCTCGACTTTATCCTAATATCTTCAGGAACTTGAAATTGACCCTTGTATCATAAAACAAAGTCGAGGGTCCAGTGGAATGCAAAGTTATCAATGATGTTATGTTATGTTTTTGAAATTGAAATCACACTTGCATTCTTTGCAGGAGTTTCAAAATCCCTACTCCAGACGCCCGACTCTCGACTTGAGTCTAACTTTCATAACTGTTCTACCGGCTTGGTTGGTCAACTCAATACCATACAACTAACGTCAATTTTTATAGCGACATTCATTTGACCAGTTTGTTGCAGACGACTTTGGAAAACAGTGTGGGATAATGTGTTTCTACAGTGTTTTCTGCCCTATCAGAAGATTATCGTTTAATTATACAACCCTACCCTAAAAAGGCATTAGTTGTATAATCAACAGATAATCCCCTGTAGCTTTCTTTATGATTTTCTCAAACGTTAGGCCAATAATGTCTTATACATGTACTAGGCGCATGTCAAACAAACGATTTCGGTTGGTACTGATCACTGTGTGTCGATTTGTTAGTTGGAAACAAAATATAACATAACATAAATCTTAATTCGAAATAGGACTAAAACATGTTTAAGCCCATCGTCCATTACAATTAGAAATCGACAATTTACAAATATTTACATGATGATATTACATGCGATTGTTAGCACACGTGCGTGTGTAAATTAATGTTTCACGCAATGTTTAGCATTATTTCGATTATGTTTATATTATCAGAACACCCATCATCGCTCCTGGGTTTTCATAAGTTGTGCTGAAACTTGTTCTTTCAAAGCAGATGACTACTTTCCCTTGTAAACATAGTTGATAAGTTACAGTAACGAATCGACAATTATGAGTTACCTACGAAAAACGTCGTTATGAATTTGAACCAAGATGGGATTAGAGCTTTGAATCACTTTTATTTTGATAAGGATCCCATTTGTAATCTCATACGTTCTATTTGATAAACGTGGATACGTTTTTCTTATTCAAATAGCAAATTCTAGGGTGATATGACATTACTCTATTGCATTCTATCTAACAATCAAAAAGACCAAAGAAAAACCAAGCAAAAGATCAAAGTAATAACTACATTACCTATTAACCCTTATAGTGCTTGAACCGACCTCATACCTATGCAAACAAGTGTATTGGCGGCTGGCCTGTGATCTAACCTGTTTGCTTCTCTGAGTATCCTTCCTCGTCAGAATTAAGCAGATGTTTAAGGTTTTGAAAAGCAGACAATACAAAAATCTATTTTTAGAAGATTATCTAGCATTCTAAGGGTTAAAACACAAGCGCGGTATACTTACTTATCGAGGGGGGTTTATGTCCGCACTTTAAATCCGCTCGTTTACCTTCAGATAACCAGGCGAATGGCATCGCGCCTTTATTCTTAGCTCAAATATGGTATACAGTATGAACACTTCTGAAAGCTACGACAGATTGGGAAGTGTTTGTTGGCACTGGAAAAGTAATAAGTATAGAATATGGAAACTTCTGAAAATCCTTTGCTCATCGGGAATGTCAGGTGACTCTGAAATCGCGTGGAGGACAGTCGTTCAGGAGAAGAGCGTCGGTTTCTTGACGCGAGGGTCGTGGGTTCAAATCCTGTAAGAAGCGGGATCTGCCTTAGAACCTTTCATTAATCCACATTTGGCGCGAGTACTGGTTATGTATCCAGGAAGCAGAATCGAAAGTGATTAATCCAAGTTGTAAGAACTTGTTTCACAATCGATGTTAAATAAATAGGTTTAAACTAAAGACTCTGAAACCGCGTTAATTTACGGTGTATGCATGTTGCATGTCTGACAGCTACCCCATCTTGAATTGAGTTTGTTGTCTCTCCGTTTACAGAATGGGCATATTTGGAGGGAGTATCTAAAAGCTATTCCACATTGGATTGTGTTTTTTGTTTCGGAAACCACTCTCTTTGTACAATATGGATATTTCGGAAAGCTATTCCACATTGAATATTGTTTTTTTGTTTCGAAAACCACTCTCTTTGTACAATATGGATATTTCGGAAAGATAATCCACATTGGGTATTATTCGCTGTCTCAGCAAGATTTTCTTTAGATGACTGAAGCTAAGTAGCATATTGTGTAGGCCATCCAGGGAAACAAGCAAAGTGTATCCATGTATCCATTACGCGTATGAAGGAGTGCTGGTTCGAAACCCTCGACTTCTATCCCAAGCCAAAAAAAGGTGGTCATTGTATTGATCACTACCTTATCCCAAATGACGAGGATGGGAATACGGCCGAAAGGCCAGATTTATTGTAAAGAAGGGAATCACTATTTTGGGTCCAAAGTGTAAGGGTACGCAGGTTGTTGAACTAACGATACTACTGTTGTTAACAGCATTGTCATTTGAAAACAAAAAATTCAATAAAGCTGACTGAAAGCTAGTTTTTAATGTTTTTTTCAAGTTTATATACATTAAGTAGCTCGTTGAGTTTTACCTTGCCCGCGTCTTAACATGTGCTCTTAGATAAAACTCTGAATAAAAAAAGAAAACATGACAGCATGTCACCTTTACAAGTTTTAAACCAATTATCTACCAATCATGCGGCTCTGGGGCTTCGATCGAATGTTTCCTTTTTCTTAAAATTATATTTGGAGGATAAACGTTGATCAAAGGAGCATATTCTCTCTCTTTGTTTGCATTTTCAATAATCCCTATTCGTTATTAGGTAAACCAGGAAGGAGGGAACATATTTACTGTACACTTTTGAACACCTGCATTTTATGAAACAAGTTCTACTTCTATAAAATAACTTTTTACTTGAAAAAGGTCATGTACTGCACCCAAACAAAAACAAAAATGTTGCCAGACATCGACGGCCACAATGATGTGAAGGGTTTTTATTCATACTTAATACCCTCATATTGGAACTTACGTACGTATGATACAAATCAAATATTAACAGTTGCAAATAGCAACATATAGAACATACCTCCCTTCAAGAAATGCTTGATTTTAGATAGAAAACAAATCTTCATGGTAAACTTTATTGTAGTATTTGACCATCTTTGTCGTTGTCTTTTTTGTACATATGTATTATTTATTTATTTATTTACGTCTCGTCATTTGTACATACACTAAATAAACATATCACAAATAAAATAAATCTAAAATATATAGTACAAATGCCTCTCTAATCAGAGATATAAGAGAATGGATGACAATGACAATTTCAAAAGTGAAGTAAACATATTTGTTCTGATTTTGGGTTTAAGGATCATTGTAACTAGAGATTAAATGGCATCAACGGACATTTTTTCTTACATTTAAAGCTGAGGCAGCGTAATTGAGTTATCCAGCCATCGTTGAATCTATACAAATGGAAGGAAACAGTCATTTTTTATTTAATCTTATTAGCTGTTTGAACTTGTAGTTACATAGTGGAAAGATACTCTTTTTTGTATAAGGTTTTAAGCGGTACCAAAAATATCTCGTTTACAGTCAATCCTTTTTCAAACGACCATTATTTAACAGTGAATGCAATGTTATTCGAGCTAAGGCTTTCTTTCACCCTTTACCAAACACCAACCTTTCGACTGTCCCAAATTGGAAGAGTTTGCAGACGGCAATTCAAAATGTGATGAAATTGAGAATAATCTTTTGATAGGTCATAAATCATTGTGTGAAAAGGGGAAATTGCTCGTAACGAGCAATTTCTCATTTTCCCACAATGTTCTCCATATTTGTCTTCAACATACTGGTCAAATGTCGCTATTGTTTGGTAATGGGTTAAACAGGACGCAAGTCGATACGAAACGTACTACTGGAGATTTCTGAAGGCTGGCGTCCGTAATAAGGCTTTAGTTTTCTCTTACATCACGATCCTCTCTTCTTGGATTAACTAAGGTCGCTTAACCAATTACCAAACAATATCGGCACTTAACCATTTTGTTGCAGACGACTCTGGAAAACATTGTGGGAAAAGGAGAAATTGCGCGTAACGAACATTTTTTTTTAATTTCCCCACAATGCTTTCAAACCTATTAGACAATGATTTTCCAATTTCATCACATTTTTAAATGTCGTCTGCAAATTCTTTCAATTTGGGACGGTCGAAAATTTGACGTTTGGTAAAGGGTTAAAACGATGTCGCTGTGTATAACGGCTCTCCTATGATTCACCAGCTCTGGATCAGGGCTCCAACGTGCCTTGCCTTAAGAATTAGCAGTCAATTATCCTTACTTTTATGTAACTTTATGATTAAAGAAAAACTTCTGTCAATCCTTAAATTGGTAGATATACCCCAAATAACCCAGAAAATGACGGTTACCCTCGATTCTAAAGACACACTATCAGATATTTACCATTGGATTGCTTGGTAATTTGCTAAACATAGACATTTGTGTCCTCTGCTTTCCAAACCCGTATATATCTGCCTAATTTTGATGAGGAAAGATACTCAGAGTAGCAAACAGGTCAGATTTCACGCCAGCCGCCAATTCACTTAGCGGCTAGCCTATATTTAACCTGTTTGCATAAGCATGAAGTCGGTTCTGGAAATATGAAGGTTTATAACATTCGAAGGTTAGAGCATGGCCTCTGAAGGAAATTTTAAAAAACCAAAAAAAAGAAGAAAAAACTCCCAATGACATACAGACTGAACAACTTTCGCTATGCTCAGCCTAGTAAGCACATTCCTGTGTGTACGCGCAGTTCACCATGCTAGAGGACACGTAATCAAACATGTTGGATTCATAACTAGCCTCAATAAACCATCTCGCTATTCGATCTTCCCGTTATCTAGGCCAACGTCCCTTGACACATTGTATTATGATGCATTGTGATGCTAAAGAATTTTCAGTCATTTCCGCGGCTTTTTAATTGTGGTATATGTCTTAACCCAAAATAGTAGGCCCAGTGTCCGCTTTTTTAACCTTGGGCTGATTTTGCCGATGCGCTTTCCAAAATGCCCGATGTACGTCCGATAAGAGTAAATCTTCATTAAATCACCGGGCATCGGAATTGCACAATTGCAATTTATGTCATAAATTTATGAGTAACATAACGAATCGAAACCAGCCTCCAGAATAGAACTGGTGTGAATCCGTAGAACATTATAATATGATTCTGAAAGTACTAAACGTGCTTAATCACAGATGTGGAGAAATTTAGAATTCTAAATTTAATTTCTTTAAAATTGTACTGCTGATCAATGTACTGTTGTATGACAATCCCTGGAAATTCGCCATCGGAGGCATTATTAGTTGGTGTTTAAATTGTTGAGCTTTATAAAGTGAAATATATGTAATATAATCTAAAAGCGGTGTGACGTTTTGTGATCTACCTCATATAGACACTGTATCCTTAGATATGTCGACGCTTCATGAATTGATCATGCTTTAAATATCTATTGTTGATTGTATTTAACAAACAATACAAAACCTGTATTGAATTAACGATTCTTCTTTTATTTTTAAATCTTCCTCGACTGCGAACGAGCATCTAGAATGGGACTATCTCACTGATTGTGTACTGTAGGTAACACACGTTAAAATGGTGGTTCAATAATTGCTAATCTCCATTTTTAATTTCTTTATAATAAAGTTTCTCATTACTTGTGCTGTATATGAAAACATGAAAAAAAAAGTCAATGCCTGACGTAATTAAGAAAACTCTTACCCATTTTTATAATATTTTATGACAGATAATGGTAAAGATATGTATAGTCAAGCGTTTGTGAGATCCGCATGTTAATGCAATATAAAATACAACCGTTCAACTATGTTTCATGATAAGAACATTATATCAATATGTGGGATAGCCCCTTAAAATGGTATACAAGCACAAGGGACATAGATTTCTTTTTGTAGGACAAAAAGTGATTTGTATGGGCTTTTCCGCAATGTCACAATTTCTTCAGTTGTATTGACGCTTTCTCGGGATTTGCCAATACGTGTTTCTCCCAAATACCAATTTATCATTTGATTTTACATACACGAATAGAAATTAGATAAATGACGTATATAGATGATTCAAGTACAGCATACAAAATAATGCATCCATGGCGTTAGAACCGTATTTTTATACACCAGGAGAACAGAATGATTAATCGGGAATGATAAAGGTAGAATAAACAAAGATGTTTCTATTGTGAAGCAAACAGATCTTCAATAATTGGAAAAATGAAACTAATGCAGACCTTAATTTCATTAAAGGCATTCTGAAGGTCTAAAATCAAGGGAACGTGGCATGATTAAAAGGAAGATCGCCCGACAAATTACTTGAATGCATTAATAACAACACTAAGGCTCTATCTAGTCAATTCATTGACTATACTCCGGTGTAGGCTGGTTCTGTAAGCTATCCCATTAAGCGTGACATCTCGATAGGTCAAAGTAAAACAAAGGTGCTCATGCATCCGCACATTGAATCTGTTTAATTGAGTCATCATCTGGTTTACACTAGTTCTTTTATCTTATTTGCGTTGCGTAAAGGCTCGTTAGGTCAATGAAATGTGCGCAAGCATCCACTAATGCTATTAGCTTTGGTACACACGTGTGTGGTTGTATTTCATGGCATGCAATGAGTGGGATCAGTTCTTGGCGTTATTCAAGAGGAGCGTATCTGATAACAAAATAAAATATCTTTCCCTTGATTGCTTCCGTCTAAAGGATTTTTGGCTTGAAAGTATTCTTCAAATTAGCATCCCGAAAGTTTCCACCAAGTCTGTAAGCGGTAGTATATTCGACAGTTAATTGATCTAAAATTAGAATTGAAAAGGAAACAATAAGTTGAAATAGCCTTTATGACATGCTATGTTTAAAGGAGGACAATAGAATCGGATGGATGGTTCTATCTTGGACAAGGGAAGAACCTGCAAGGTGCTCGATAGGGACTTGATAGGTCTAGGCAAGACGACATGTTACCAGCCGCCGGGATCAGCCGACGTTTTTTTTTCATACACAAACCACGATTATACTCAACATACTGAACGTTATGATAATGTCCCTTAATCAAGAACACATCAGTTGCTACAACGAGTAAAATATGAGAGCGCCCAGAAATGTGGTTAGGTTGTAGATTCTAAATCAAAGCACAGACAAAAAATGTAATACGCATCACGTTTCTCTGAAATAATAGTAATGGACTGGTAAAGCCAATACCAGATACGAAAAAGGAATAGTTACGGTCTTGATACAGGAATAACCGCGACAATGCTGTAAACCGAGTAAATAAACCTTTGAAAAAGACACAACCACATCCGATCAGTGAAAAACATTGTCATCCGCTGATTGGATGTACTGTATCTTTGATTAAATAAACGTTCTCCATAACAACTCCTTAGGTTCTCAAATTTACGTAATCGTTTAACAAACGTAACATTACTCAAATATTGTTGTAAACGATTGTTAGATTTTATCAATCGCTATCGTATGATGACCAATATATAATTCAATTTTTGGTGGAAATTGCGTTTCATTCAATATTGCAATTCATCTGAGTAAATCGATGACTGTAACGAACGGGGTGACCATAGTCAATATAGGACATTTGAACTCTCTAGGCATTTTCACTTTGTAGTGAGTTGTAATTAGAGCCTTATAAACGTCTAGAATTGTTCCTTTAGTTTTCTCTCAAGTTCAACTCAATAACCCTCCAATCTATGGTGGCTCTCTGTCAAGGATGCAATTGTAAAGCAATACAATTTGATTAAACACTTTTGCAATGACATCAACTCTAGATAGAAACAATATAGATGATATATTTATGCTTGTTTAACTCAGATAGACCTTATGTTGGGACCTCTTTCTATTGTCCTTTATGATAACGAATAATGTGTCACGAATAATTGCGATATTTCTTACCACCAGCGATATGGAAATCAGTTAGAAGATAACTCTTCAAATGCCGACAGCCTTGTGAAGAACGTGTTGCTTCCCTTTAATCTAGACTTAGTTTGAGGTGACGCATGAGTTTCTTGTTTATCAATTGATGTACATGATTCAGTCTTGAGTGTGTTTGTACATGTTCCCTGGATGACCTACCAGTACTAGGCAAGGAGATGTGTCTTGCCAAATCACACCTCACTGTGAAAACAATGATCACCTTCAGGGATCGAACCCAGGTTGCCCGGTCTCTCATACTACCCGGTTTCTAGTCTCGACGCTTACCATTACACCACTGCAGATCCGCGGTAAATGACAATTTATTTTAAATCTATCGGAGATAAACCACGTTTCTGAAAAGGCCTTTAGATAACACATTACTTTGCCATTAAACCTTTGATTACGCTACAATTGAACTGCGGTGTATTCGTTATATTACGGCTTTCCCTCGATTCACAAATGCTAGAAATGCTACCTGGGGCCCTGAAGTGCTTGCAAAGGGACCACGTCCCAAGCAGTTGGGCTCTCCATATTACAATACAGTATCAAGACCATTTCATTAATCACAAAGCCAACATGGACCATCGATTTCACATTGTCTAAAGGTGTACATTAACCCACTACCAAACAATAACGACATTTAACCACTTTGTTGCAGATGAGTTAGGAAAACATTGCGAGAAAAGGAGATGACTGCTTCCTGGATACTAAATCAGTACGCGTGCCATTTGTGGCTCGTCCCAGCAATTGTCACCTCGCCTAACGAGGATCGAAACAATAGTATTCTGTATAAGCGACTCTCGGGTGTCCAATGCACCGATGTCACTCAATATGGTATTGCAAAGAGTTCTTGGATAAGATGCAATCGCATAGTTCTGAGTGTCAATATTATCTGGAATGGATAAGATTCACTGTCATTAGTTTTCTTCAATACCGAAACGTTAATACAATACAACAGAATATGCAAAAACAGGTTTCCTGTCATTTTCTTCGAGGGACATAACAAATTGCATTTAAAATTGACCTTGACCCCAAGCTCTACCAAATGGCTTTACGCACACTTGATTATTAATCATATGGTAAACTGTCCTACACAGAAGGGAATATTTTCCTGGGTTACTTGAAGATAAAATTCAACAACATCAACAACTCAACAAATATATCATACATATTTTATTTTATGTAAATTTATGTATTTATATCAAAAAAGAAAATGTATCATAACATCTTCACATAAAACAACTTTGTGGAATTATAATATCATAATGCAATTTACATGCCTCTATGAGAGGGTGAGCAAGGTAAGATAAAAAACACAGTGATGTCTGGCGACTAAAGTCGCTATATGATGATATAATGAGTATCCATCCTTAGCATGGATATGAAGACTGTCGCTGTAAAATAACTGAACAATTAATAACAGGCGGGGGGGGCGGTCATGTGACTAATGGTTGGCGATAATATGCCCGAACAAGATGGCTGCGCCCATGACGGAAAAGGTTCTTTGGTCTTTTCCGCTTTTTTCGGGCTCTGGTGGTACAAGATAACTATGCTTTATAACGACGCTAAGTCTAACACGCGGCAGAGAAATCCAAGTCGACGGGCGACTTTTGTATGACATTCACGCCCGTCGACTGGGATTTCTCTGCCGCATGTTAGACGTAACGCCGTTATAAAGCATGGATGTTCATATACCACCAAATCCGGAAAGTTTTATCAACTCATGCAGGGTACACAATGTGACCATCAATGGCGAAGTTGGATGAAGAAACCAAACATACTTGTGATGCGGCCATTTTGTTGGTATATAGGATCATAAACATGAGTCATGTGATATATCCGCCTGGTCTTAACGGGTTCTAAACCCTAAAGAACAATGTACTCCATAGGAGTTTATTGTCAAGTGTATATAATGCTAATAAACAAAGTATTAGATAACATGTATTGATTTACAAGTTCACATCGATAGAGCAGTCCCTACTGTGAAAGTTTAAATCACATCAGAAATATCTGTTTCAGGATGTTAACCGAGATTAACTATGTATTAACGTTAACCCTTAATACAGGAATTGAAAAAAAACATCATCATGCGCTCTTGGTAATTCAAACATACGCGGTAGCTATTTTTCGTTTTAAATCCGCGTTCACCAAAACGAAGGATTAACTATAATTGAATTTTTTTCGATGTATGACGAAATAACATGCCAAAACAGAAGCAGCAGTTAAAAGGTCCAATGAACGTATGCTCGTTTTGAACACATGTTCACATGAACAACGACTTACTAAAATCTAAACACGTTCGATAAATGGCGAATGAGCATATCTAAAGTTTAAAGGTAACTAGAAGCGTTTTACCAGATGCCACAATGAAAACATATCTAAGTTTAAATCTGTATACATGGATACTATCTTAAACAAACGATAAATATTCTTTTATACGAAATGTCATTGAAACCGTCTTTAATAAAACGCTACTAGGAAACTATTGTTGGTTTTGAAACTACTTTAAGAAGAACAACAAAAACATTTAAACGTTCAAACTTAATGATTGATGAAAAGACATTTTAAAGCAAAATTGGCAGTGAAAGTATCCAAGAGATTGTTGTTCGACTGGAATTTGCTATCTCAAGATAAAAAATAAAAAATAATTATTGTCAAACACTTGTGGCCGTTGATAGGTCTTTGATGTCGATGCCCGACTTGGAGTTTTCTATAAATGATTTCGTCCCGTCCGTGACCACGTCGATTTCTAGGTCTGCCCCATCCGGTTTCTTGGAGCTGGTGAAGCAAAGCGAAGCCGCACTAGACAGCGTCGCTAGTATGATACAGGATGCTGAAGGAGATAGAGAATAGGTGGTTGGTGTCGTGAATCCTCAATCAGAATTGTTATCGGGCAAGGCTTAAAAATATTATCCGGTGAGCCGAAGGCGAAACGAATAATAATCCGAAGCCGAGACTGATTTCTTTACCCATTCAAAGATACCAACTTTCTATTCTATTTATGCTGTTACCTTAATGTATTCTTTCAAACAAACAAGATGAAAATAAAACACGAGAAAAAAGGAAAAATTAAGTGGAGAATGGTGTAAACAAGACGTCATGTCGTTCTTATGACGTCATGATTCGTCACGTACATGTGTTATATGGTTAGTGCCGGATATCACAAATGTTATATGGCACCTAGTTCTCGGTCCCAAAATGGCATTTCTGACAGGATAAAATAGACATGGAGAAATAAAGAGGATGTAAGGATGTGTCAACTACGACAGGCGTCTTTGTGAACAAGCGTGTTATCGTGCTGAGTTTAAGTTAACAAGATACAACCTCTCTACAAAGGGTTTTATCCCGAATCATGTAGAGAACTTTCCGACTGTTCTTTGTAGATTACGTGATTGTTTAGAGGTTGCAAAACGCCTTTCTATTAATTTTTGGTTGTTCTTTAGAGGTAACCTACCGATGGTGAAAGAAAACGAGTATAGAACACTGCTCGATTTAAAAGGCTTTACCCCTAACCATAAGCAACCATTTAACATAAGTGTGACTGTAAATTACATAAGTCTGTCTATAAATGTATTAAGAATTGCCACTTTAAAGGTCCAAGGACTATTGATGTAAGACATACCTGCTATGTAGAATGAAAGGTCATACGATCCTCCTGCATCCACTATCACACCTGCAATAAATGACGCTTAAAATGATGCTTATGATCATGTTGATGATAAATATGAGGGTAATATGAGGGTAATGATAAATGTTGATAATGATGATAAGGAACATTTAGTTAGGTTGGCAGATATGAAAATGTCATTGCACATGTATCAACAAAATGAAACTACTATAATTTATATAAGCGACTATTGCACATAGAGAAAAGTTGATTCATACAATGAAACATGGTTGCTCAGATCTATAAAGAAACATTTAAATAGAATACTCATTAGCTATTCAATCCCTTCTATAACCATTTAATAAATATATAGCACATTCATCTTGGGGACAGAGTGAGCTGTTCCAACGTTTCATTACGTAAGCCGTTCTGTCCGTCCTGCAAAGTCTTCGAAGTAGATATGAGCACCGGAGAGCAAAACTATCAAATAAGTTGACACTCTTATCATGTGACTCTAGCAAAATGCGCCAAAGACTTTACTATGATACTAATATTATGACTTTCTTAAGCCTGATTCAACCAATGGACTTAAAAGCAAGAACTCTTTTTGATAAAATGTTTTCAACTTTGAAATATAACAAATGATATTGATCACTTGTTTGGGACAAGGATTGTTAAAACATCTGTTAAACGTTTGCTTCACACGATTTAATGTCGCAAATTGAACACCGGGTCTCACGGGGTACGAAATAACAATCTTCGAGTTCCAAGGGATTCCCTCTACCCCGAGACTACACTCTTTGACATAGGGCAAGTAGAAAACAAGAAAAATCGTTGTCAAAGTCGAGATATTAAGATGGTTTGTATTTAGCAGGTTACTCTGAAATTTGATTCGATGTATGTCATAGTACGATTTATAAATTTACGGAGTATGATGTTGAATTACACGCTCTATATTGAAAATTGTACCTTCATGCTCCGTTCAATAGGTCATGTGCTTTAAGTATCAAGAAAGCCTAGTTGCGTACCAAGAAACAATCATTACAAACCATAAATCAAATTACAGTTATCTGCTTACCTGCTAAGACAGGTCCCACAAGGGCTCCAATTCCTCCAAAGAACAGCTGTAGCCCTATCGCCGCGGACATGTAGTTAACACCGACGAAGAGAATGTTTACACTGGCCATCACAACATAGCAGCAGCCAGAGAAGAGACCGAGCATGGCTGCATACAAGGCCTGGCCCCAGTAAAGCGAGGCGTACTGTGGAAAGAGGAACGTTGCAATAGACAGGATCCCCATCGAGCCGGAGTAGAGGCAGATGTCTGGGAAGAGATTGAAGTTTGCGATGACGCCCGTCATTAAACGTCCAATGACAGCAAGGATACCAGAGATGGATACGAAGAACGAAGCCTCCATATGCGTGAAGCCACGAGCGACGGCGTAGGTCGGAAGGTGAAGATACGTGAGGAACGTACCTAGACAGTAGTTAAACATCGCAAAACAGAGACACAGCGACGGCTTGTTGAGCAACAGGTGCCCATAGCTACGGAAGACTGCGCATGACTGCACATGCGCACTGTCCGCTTTATTTGCTATCGCATCGAACTTCCTTTTCTGCTTGGTGTCCAGTTCGAGTTTGCTGGGAAAGCACATCACCCCGAATGTTATGATGTTCAGCGCACACGCTGCCAGGATGATGAAGAATCCCGTTGTTCCGTAGTAGTCTCGCGAGAACTGCATAATTGGCGCCATGGCAAACACACCCACGCCCACACCGGAAACGGATACTCCCAGGGCTATATTTAGCCGTTTCCGGAAGTTAAATCCTACTACCACCATACTGGCGGTATATCCAAATGCTCCGCCCATACCTGTATTAAAATTTCAACCTATTAGATATAAAGGAATTTGATGGTTTTAATTTCAGATGTATGGCCAGCAACAAATACATCCGTATAGAAAAAAGAAAGAAAGAAAAAGACCAGACAATCTATTGCCAAAGTCAAGAGATTAAGGTGGTTTGTATTTAGCAGGTCTATCTGAAATTTGATTCAATTCATGTCCCTGTATGGTTGATAAGATTACGGAGTAGGATCTCGAATGACGAGCAATACGTTGATGATTGTACCTAAATGCTACATTAGGTATGTCATGTGGCTTTAAGTATCTTTATTGCACTTATTTGGAAAGCAATTTAACGGTTATGGTATATAAGACTTTTATGTACAACCTAGTATGCCATAGAAAGTATAGTTTTCCAAGAGAAGAAAGCATATTTTAGTCGCATGTGCTAGATAGCCCAATTGAGTATCAAGTGACACCAATACAACGAAACATAGATTTTACTTGATTGCCTATCAAATCGCATGGGAAACAGCTAGATGAAAAACAGCATATAAATCTTGTTGACTTGAATCACCTACCTGCAATAATGCCACACGTGAAAATAGCCATTTCTATATTTGGTGCGAACGCCGTTGCTAGGTAACCGACGACGTAACACAAACCGGAAGCTATCAGAGCGGTCCGGCAGCTGAACCGATCTATCACTGCACTGGATAGAGGACCTGTGGGTTAGAACCACTTGGATTAAAGTTATCTTTTTCTTTATTGATCCCAATTTTCCATGTCACAAATTGTCCAAACAGTGCGAAAAGATAACAGTTGAAATCATATCTGTTGATACATACTGCTTATAGGAACCAATGCATTCATAATAGCTGAATCGATACAATGACAATCGAATAAATCGATTAATTACTAATAACCGAGCAAATGAACCTCTCAAAGACATAAACACATCCGATCAGTGAAGAACACTGTCGTACACTGAGCGGTTGTGTGTCTATATATAACCAGTATCTTCTCTACAACAATGCATTAGGTTCCCTAATTTGCATAAATGTTCAACGAACGTAACATAACTCCAACCTCCGAGAATAATCGTTCAGAGTCTTGGCCCGTGGGGAATACGTGGAAAACTCCGGTAGAAGGGAAAGTATTTAACCTACCGCTGCCACCAATGTAACGAACCGAGCAAATGAACCTCTCAAAGACATAAAAACATCCGATCAGTGAAAAACACTGTCATACACTGAGCGGTTGTGTTGTCTATATATACCAGCATGTTCTCTATAACAATGCATTAGATTCCCTTATTTGCATAAAAGTTCACCGAACGTTACAAAATGATATAGTAACCAACAGATGGAAGAAATAACGCCGAAAAGAAGTTGAAACATCTGTTTTGGTCCTTCTGATATGCCAAAATTTTACCAATTGACTTTTGCTATGCTAATTCGTCTCTGAAGATCCATCTAAAAATCTGTGGTCCAAAACTTGTCAAATACATACCATAATTGATCGTGTAATACGATAGTGCACCGAAATAAATCAACAATACCTCCCCTTGCCCCATCTGGTATAGACGTCTTTAAACTTACGATAGCAAGAGAGACGATTGCGTATACTAAGTGATACTTATCACAATGGTATTCATCCAAAATACTACCATAATGAAATACTACTTTCATGAAAGTCCAATGAACCATTCAATCTAATCAAGTAACAAAATATCTCAAGGAGGAATAGAATGAATAAAAATTTAAATCATCTACTATCGTTTTTATTCTTAAATTAATGCATTGAAAAGAAATCGATCCGACCACATCTACATGCATATGAATAATCAGATGCATAGTCGTCCTTGCTATTATACAGCCATTAACACAACTTCAACTCTACAAAACTGACAAAAGCCATCTTCGACATTAACAGGCGGGGTGATCACGCGATTAACGATAAATGGGCGCCAATGAATGAGCAGGTATTTATGCATTTTTTCAGCAGATTACTTTTGTTTTCCACTATTCTATATATGTCCCCAAAATTACTTTTCCGCCGGTGATTGTTGTTTCCGTTTTGGCGGTGCCGTTCGCTAAAACAAAATGCAGAGAATCACCCATCGACTGCGATTTCTCTATCGCGTGTTAGACGTTACGCCGTTATACACCATGGATTATCATATACCACCGGAACTGGAAAGTTGCTGGTCGGAACATGGCGTATATAAGATAGTGGAAAACAATAGTAATCTGCTGAAAGAAAGCAAATATACCTGTGGCACGGCCATATTGCTCGGACATTTTTCAAAACCACCGGTCACGTGATTAAGAAAACTCTAGATGGTTCCCCTTATTCAAAACGTCATACGTTACCTCCAGCTGAAATAAGAGCGCTGTGCAGGGCACCAGCCCATGAAGTAAGCGACACGTTCTCGTGAAACTGGTCGAGAAGCGTTGAATGAATAATCCCGACGGCGTACATTGTCCCTCCGATCAGACAGAACGAGCCGAAACTTGCCAGCATCTCCACCCACGCCCAGCCACGGTCAAGGTCATCGAAATGTTCATCACTTCCGGTAAAAGGATCGACGCCATCTGGATCCTTTTTGAGGGGTTTCTCCTCTTCCGGTGTCTGTTTCTTGGTGTTGGGATCCATCGTTTGGGTGTGCTCGTTTAGTGTTATCTAGAGTTCAACCACATCCTTACTTTTAACTTCATGTTGATAGAATATGACTGAAAATACACAACAATGCGTCGATGTACATGGTAATGACGCAACACGATTATTGGTCATGTTGGAACATATCAGGAACCTATTGACAATATTGTGGAGTGTCGCTGGTTTAATGGTGCTTACGGACGGTTAAGTTGGAATGCGCCATTCATCCAGTAAGAACCAGGCGTAGGCCATTGCTATATAAGGTAGTCTTTTATAAAAAAAAATGAAGGATTTATGCTAGTAAAGTTTCGAATACCAAAGGTTCTTGTACACCAAAGAGAAATCAATAAAAATGTCGATGAAACAATAGATTGTTTGTAATGCTGTTTGATATACAATTAAGACTAGTATTGAAGCATAATCGCTTTTAGATTAAAATACACTGTACATGGTAATCCATTGTATACACACTAAAAGAATTAAAAACCCTAAAACAAAAATAGATATAACGTTGTATCTCAAGGCTATTCTTCAGTGCGTATCATTTCACAGTACATGCTTTTATACAGTTTAAAAAAATGTTTTTAACTACCGAACACCCTCACGTCTGTGAATAAGCACATTTAAAGTTCCAAGCATTGCCTTTCATTCCGCTTTTAATGCACTATTTTGTTGAAAGCGGTGTTGAACTCCAATTCACAAATTACCAATTCAACAGAAATATAGATATAGCTTCCATTGTCTGATTGTTTTCTGAATGCAATAACGCATACATAAACATTGGTTTTAACCCTTTACAAAACAGTAACGACAGTTGATTTATTTGGCGGCTGGCCTCGATCTTACCTGTTTGCAATAGCATGAAGTCTATTCCAGTACTATAAGAGTCAAAGATTTAAGACGTGTTGGAGTGATCTGCGTCCAAATCTGAAGTCCCCTTTTCGACATTGAACTTGATCGTTCAATCGTAATGCTTCTATCATAAATCAAGAATATCATAGTGTGTATTGGGATACTTAATTGTTTTGTTTTTTGGCTATTCATGTTAGGCACCGCGACTGGTGATACTATTATACATGTTGCACCCTTTCAATAATACATGTAAAATGATGATTTGATAGATTTGCGGTTATTTCATTATATGTATTATAGGTAACTTCATATATATGTAATAATGTCATTTCATCCTTAGAAGACGTTGTTTTTTTCTTTTTAATATGTACTTAAATCCAAACCTGTGAGTCATCTTCAACCCCTTACTTTTTATGCACGTTGCAAATGACTTATCTATGCAATGTAGTTCAACAATATATGCCATTTTTTTTTTCAAAGACAGCAACACGAAAATTGGAATTCCTATTGGAACGTAGAAAGAGAGAAAGCTATTTTCTCCCTTGCGTTCGTCCTAATGGTTACATACGTATACTCGTATAAATTCACCAATTGAAATTCTTTACATCCGGGCTGTATAACGCTAGGCACTTCGGGTTCGATCCCCGCCAAGTATTAACTTTTTGTTATTGTTTATCTAATGTATCCTTAGGCAAGACATTTTCTACTAGCATAGCTCGGGAGTGACCCATATTCCGCAGTTTTGAAACTCATTCTTTAGTCGGATTACTCCGGTTGATCTCGGTATACTTCGGTCGGAGCCGGTGTAGAACGACCGAGTAAATCCGACGAAAGTATGAGTTCCAAAGTGGTTGATTATGGGTATACAAACCGTGGTAAACGGCGTTATACTAAAATCAACGAAAACAATGATCATGATTGGCAAAGGTTTTCATATGTATATACATGTAACGATACTATCAACAAAACATGCTACATGCCGATAAGTCAACATAACATATACCTTAACTTCTGCCTTTTATGTCGAAAACTATTCAGAAACCATCAAAAACAAATTAGAAATTGATCATGATGATATTTTCATTTTTGTCACAATTGCTTGTTCTTAATTCCAAGGATAAACTTAGCTTTAGTTTTACTTAATGTCATATACAAATGCTTTCAGTTTGGATCAGACATATTGGTCTATTTGATTAATAGGGTAAAGGGCATGTTAAATAAACTATCGATTTTGTATAAAAATCTACGTTGTGGAACAGAGGTCTCTCCTCCCTTAACTCCTAATTTTTACTGTGGCAACTATTTACCCCCTTTTTTATTTATTTTGTTTCTTATTTGTATTAATATATGTGCACATTTATGTCAGTGTCTCGGTGTGTCTATGCAAATGTGTCTCTTGTAAAGTATGTTTGTTTTTTCGTCTGAACGTCTGTACCATTATGAGTTTGTCTCGTTATCTGTGCAAGTATGCGGCTGTGTGTCTGTGGGTGTCTGTGGGTGTCTGTGAGTGTCTGTGTTTTTATCTATTTGTCTATGGTTTCTTTGCAAATATATGTCTAAAGGTCTTCGTGAGTTTATGTGCATATAAAATTGCCTAAATCTATGTATACTATATCTCCCTCTGTCTTTGTCTCTCTCTGTTCTTCTCTCTCCCTGTTTGTCTTTTTTCTTTTGACTCTCCGTCTGTATTCATGTCTGTCTTTGTATATGTCTTTCTACCTTTCTCTGTCTCTCTTTCACTATCGATGTTTTTATTTAATTTCATTTTTCTCTCTCTTTTCTCCCTCTCATTGTATCTCTCTCTGTCGCTATATATATCCTCATTTTTTCTCTGTCTGTCTGTCTTTGTCCCATATCCCCCTTCTCTATCTCTCCCCTTCTCTCTTAACCTCTCTCTCACTCTCTCACTCTGTCTGTCTGTCTGTCTGTCTGTCTGTCTGTCTGTCTGTCTGTCTGTCTGTCGTCTGTCTGTCTGTCTGTCTGTCTGTCTGTCTGTCTGTCTGTCTGTCTGTCTGTCTGTCTGTCTGTCTGTCTGTCTGTCTGTCTGTCTGTCTGTCTGTCTGTCTGTCTGTCTGTCTGTCTGTCTGTCTGTCTGTCTGTCTGTCTGTCTGTCTGTCTGTCTGTCTGTCTGTCTCTGTCTGTCTGTCTCTGTCTGTCTGTCTGTCTGTCTGTCTGTCTGTCTGTCTGTCTGTCTCTGTCTGTCTGTCTGTCTGTCTGTCTGTCTGTCTGTCTGTCTGTCTGTCTGTCTGTCTGTCTGTCTGTCGTCTGTCTGTCTGTCGTCTGTCTGTCTGTCTGTCTGTCTGTCTGTCTGTCTGTCTGTCTGTCTGTCTGTCTGTCTGTCTGTCTGTCTATCTGTCTGTCTCTATCTGTCTGTCTGTCTGTCTGTCTGTCTGTCTGTCTGTCTGTCTGTCTGTCTGTCTGTCTGTCTGTCTGTCTGTCTGTCTGTCTGTCTGTCTGTCTGTCTATCTCTCTCTCTCTCTCTCTCTCTCTCTCTCTCTCTCTCTCTCTCTCTTGCTCTGTCTCTGTCTCTCTGTGTCTCTCTCTCTTTCTCTCTCTCTCTCCCTCTCTCTCTCTCTCTCTCTTCTCTCTCTCTCTCTCTCTCTCTCTCTCTCTCTCTCTCTCTCTCTCTCTCTCTCTCTCTCTCTATCTCGCTCTCTCTCTCTCTCTCTCTCTCTCTCTCTCTCTCTCTCTCTCTCTCTCTCTCTCTCTCTCTCTCTCTCTCTCTCTCTCTCTCTCTCTCTCTCTCTCTCTCTCTCTCTCTCTCTCTCTCTCTCTCTCTCTCTCTCTCTCTCTCTCTCTCTCTCTCTCTCTCTCTCTCTCTCTCTCTCTCTCTCTCTCTCTCTCTCTCTCTCTCTCTCTCTCTCTCTCTCTCTCTCTCTCTCTCTGTCTCTCTCTCTCTGCTCTCTCTCTCTCTCTCTCTCTCTCTCTCTCTCTCTCTCTCTCTCTCTCTCTCTCTCTCTCTCTCTCTCTCTCTCTCTCTCTCTCTCTCTCTCTCTCTCTCTCTCTCTCTCTCTCACACACACACACACACACACACAACAATCCCCAGCACAGCCGTTAGTGACCGCATGAATATAACAACTTTTATTTTTCAATAAAATGCGTTATGCTCCATTTGATTGCTTTATAAATTTAGTAAATAAATCTAGGTTATAAAATTCCCAGCTGCGGTCGTCCCAATTCCCCTGTATAGGAATATGTTACTTGTTTAAAGGCAAAGAAATATTTGACAAAATGCAAAAAAGAAGCCGTTCAAATGGATCTTGGTTATGACATTAGAATGAGAACATCATGACAAACGGACACATTGTCCAGTATAAGCATTTTTTCCTCGACGTTATCCTGTCGTTAACATCTTCTTTTTCAAAAATAAAAATCTAGTAGATGAGGCAAAGTGATGTAAAGTACGTTTAAGGTTAAAAGCCCCAGTGACGAAATAATTGTTATTGTTATGTTATTTCTACCGAAAGTAACACAGAAAGCACTTTTCAATACTCCAAACGCAATGTCGTCTGCTGTTACATGTACGTTGAATTTGGTCGAGACACAGAATGCCGTATAGTGTGAATAGTTAATCCATATTTGGATCTTTGTTTCAAAATGACCATAAATAAACTTTGAGTCGCTTGCCTTTTCTAACCTAGAAAATCGCATCTTTATTGAAATATGATATAATGATGATACGGACATTGCCCTTCATAATGATATAATTTCATTTGTCGCTATTACTGATCGTTTGAAATATAATTTTCTTCAGAAGTAGACATCGTTCTATTTAGCAAATTGGTTGTAAGGCGGAAAGGAATGTATTCATATCGCTACTTCTCGTAAACTGATTAACCCATTACAAAACAATGACGACATTCGACTAGTTTGTTGCAGACGAATCTGGAAATCATTATGGGAAATGGAGAAGTTGCTCTGCTCTTAGCGAGCAATTACTCATTTTCCCTCAAGATTTTCTGCCCTATCAGATGATTGTTTTTCAATTTCATTTCCTTTTGAAATGTCGTCTGCAAACTCTTTCATTTTTGGACAGTCGAATATTTGGCGTTTGGTAAAGGGTTTAACAGCACACGTTTTTCACTTTCTTACCCCGACTAGATTTCTTTAAAAAGCTTTTTACGGAACTGAAAAGGTTAAGGAGAAAAAATGACACAAAAGTCTGTTTATTCATAATCAACACTTCTATAGAAAAGTAGCCGATCGTTTTCAAAGACTTTTGTGAACAATTCGCAAGGAAATGCCGGAATGCATTTAAGTCGGTGATCCGAACGCTTTATCTAACTTAACCCTTTACAACATTATACCCTACTTTGACGTTTCTTGAAAGGATAATAAAAATACTGTGACAAAAAGAGAAATTGCTCGTTACAAGCTTTTCCTGTTCTTAGTCACAGCGATTTTCCCCAATGTTTGTACAGACATGCTATTCTTTCTTTCTTTCTTTCATATTTTATAACTTTCGACTGCTGTCGCACTCAATCTGGATCTGCTACAGAGTCACATACAAGGACATTTGATTTAGAAACGACACATATCTACTGTAGGCGTAAACTCACGAATTACTTAAACTGATATCCTTATGTGAATAACAAAAAAAGGAAGAATTTCAATTCGTTTAGAAAACGATTACCCGACTTTCTGTCAATAACAAATAGGGAACATCTAAAATTCCCTTATAAAAACAAGTAACCGTTCTTTCTGCTAATAACAAAACGGGAAGAATTTGAATTAGATAGGAAGAAACAATTACACATCTTTCTGTCAAAAATAGAAAAGTTGACAAGTCAAATTCATTTAGGAAACAAAGATTGCATTTCTTTCAGTCAATGATAAAAAGAAAGAGAAAAAGCATTCTTTAGAAATGTTATAATACCTCTGATTAAAATCCTCTACTTACTCCCACGATCGATTGAAATCATGTGCTCTTAATATGTCTGTAAATGCCGTATTTGTACTTTTGAATGAGTCACCAAAAACTCTGGCCTACGCATGACCTTGGATTTAACAATATGACCATTTAAAACACTTCCTATAGTTGGATACCAATGCCTTTATCCCAGTTCATCCTCTACTCTCTTCTTTGTACTTGCTCTGTCGATGGTTTTAGAAAAAAAAACATGCATCAAAGATATGGGAACTCCATGATAGTTAATAAGCAGTTAAAAATAGAACCTTGTAATTGAAATACCACTTTCCACAAGGGTTCAAATCACAGAAGAGGTAGATTTGGGCTTTTCATGAGAGAAAGTCCCAGGGTGACTTACGCGACGCCAATGGTTCTATTGAGCTTTCTTCTAACGAACCCAGCGGGACAGGTTAGCTTTGGATCTTACTCCAACTATAATGACTCGGGAATCGCGATACAACTGAAGAAGTATTAATGTTATGAAAACCCCTATCAAACAAAACGAGGCATTGCTAATGAGGAACAATTCCTCAACTTGCTCATGAGACTTCTTCCCAATTTCGTAAAGAAAGTGCTGTATCACACACGTTTAACCTCATAGATCTGGAACCGACTTCATGCTTACGCAAACAGGTTGGATCCAGGCCGCCCCCCAAGTAAATTGGCGGCTGGCCTGTGATCTAACCTGTTTGCTAATATGAATGTCTTTCCATTTTACATTTAAGCAGATATTCAAGGATTTAGAAAGGAGGCGACACAATAATCTTTCTTTATAAAATTACCCAACATTCTAAAGGCTAAACATGACCTTCATGCAAATCATTAAAACCTAAGACTGGTTGTGTTTCCAGGCATCGGTACGTTGCAACTGAGAAACGTGCTTAAAGTGACGAACAAACAAAACAAATATGATCTAGATTAATAATTCGGGTTTTTTTACTTATACTATACAGTTTATAATATACAAGTAGAGATCAGAAGTATGCCTTTCAAGCACGCCTCCACAAACACATTATTTTCGCAATCATGACAATAAAACACACATCAACGCGTTCAATAACAATAAAACAACAACGCTCTAGTTGAGAAGGCCTTACGTCACAAAGTGGGTTGGTTAAGATATTTACGCCGTTTTCGGCTGTATTTAAGTCATATGGTGGGCGTTCTTGCACCTATTCATGCACAAAATGAGTATCAATTTAAGTATCACTCATAAAACATTGTGGGAAAAGGAGAAATTGCTCGTGATGAGTAGAAGATTATTCTCGAATTTCATCACACTTCGAAATGTCATCTGCGAACACTTTCAAATGTGGAAAGTCGAATCAATAGAAAAAAACTTTAATTCCTGAAACTGTATTGCATCAGATCTCATTAAATTTTCTTTTTACATGTCGTTCATTTCCTTAGCTCATATCAAAAGTGTTTGTCAAGTAAAGGGACTTACATGTACGCCACATATTCTTGTGTTTCGAGTTCAAGATCCCAGAGGGTCTATGAATGATTATGGTACGTTTTAAAGCCTATGTGAAATGATTCATGAATGTTTATATCCCTATTAAATATTCATACTGCTTCCACATGAAAGGTAAAAGATACATTACGGATGAGAAGGTTTCTTTTATTAATCTACCTTTAGAACAATAGAATTAAATACACGAATAAATGAAACACATCCGACCCAATGGACCTATGATTAGCATACTTGAAATCTATAATAAAGCAAGACCTGCAAAAGATGCAAAGTGACAACTATATACAGATTTGACTGCAAAGGAAATCTTCAAATGAAAGAAAGATTTACCAAGAGTTGCTTAAGTTATGAGTCGTTGATTTGTTACCTGCAATCGCTGAATTGATTTCTTGACAATTAATAACGCAACCAATGTTGGAGTTTTAATTCAGCTGTCAAAAGTTAAGCTCGTCTTCCTAGAAAGCAGTGTACATAGAGAATATATGGTTGGTGTCGTAAATCTGAAATGTTATCGGGCAAGGCGCAGGAATGTTAATCCGAAGCCGAATCCCGATAACTTTTCTTAATCAAAGACATCAACCATCTATTGTATTTATTCTGTTACCTTTATGTATTCTTTAAAACAAACAAAATGACAAAAAAACACGAGAAAAGGCAAATACATGTAAAAACAGAGTAAAGAGTGATGTAAATATAAGCGCCACTAAGTTATCGGTCTCAAAATGGCACAAATGTTTTCTGCTAATTTAACCGTGATGATCTTCGAACACGCGTAACTCTTCGAGTACATCCGTGATCTGATAAATACACCCTGTACATAAGTGCAGAGTATTGAATTTTGTCCAATGTGTCCAGGCTTACAGCACGTTTCCTTTGAGCGTCAACGTCGAGTTGTTCAACGTATACTAAAGTCTTGAACATCATCTTAAGTCATTATTTTGGCCGTTTAGTCATACATAATATAGAGAAATTGTAATTTGTGATCTATTTAAGTTTCCATAATCAAATTAAACTTCACATCGTATTCAAATTTTGCATCAAAAAGTTTCAGTTGCAAACGAAAGTGGTCTTTCAAGAAGTAATATAGCGGCTGCCTCGTTATGGCAGAGATGTTTCTAATTGATAAACCAGATTAGTTCAAATTGGATAATTGAACAGAGCTACATGTTCCACATTGTCAAATGGAGGAAACTCTTGAAAGATATTTGATTTCCAATAGGGCCATCAATAAGAGCAACTTCTTCCGCTCGTCTATTGGTGTTTTTATGACCCAGATAAAACGTATTGTATAGATCAAAGTACAAAATGACACATGTGTCCGGATTTTATAACCACACATGTTTTGTTAAAGGGGCCAGAAGCAAGGGGGCTTTCACGCTGTATTACGTTCCCTTACACATGCGAAGTAAAACGCATTCTGTATCAGAACCATTTAGAAATGAGAATGACAAACGGACGAATTTGACAGGAAGAGTATGTTCTATAAACGTGGTTGATGTATAGGTGTAGAATAGGCCTTACTACAGAAAAACTTTGTCAGCAGGTTTAAAAGTGCTTGTTCACAGATGAGAGAACTTGATAGTCAATGTACATGTCGTTAAAAAGATACAGCTTTTATATTGTTGTTTGATATACAGTTAAAAGTAACGACTAAAATCATAATCAATTCAGGAAGCGACAATTTACCTAAGTATGTCAAGTGTGTATGGTGGATCTTAAAAGCGATTTCACGCTTTTGGATACAAAACAACTTGTTTTTCTTTTTACTATAACCACACTTCAATTTTATCTCCAATGAATGTCGTATTACAGTACAACTTTTTCGCAGTTTTAAAGAAACTAAGTTTTAATGTCCAAATGTCTTCGCATTTGCGAACAAGCACTCTTAAAACGTGACTGAAGTTTATGTGTGAAATAGGTCCTGCTAGAGAGAAACGCTGACAACAGGTTTAAAGACGTGGCTGATAAAAGCGTGGGCGTCAATTTAATCATGATCAATAGTGTGTATATGAAAGTTTAATGTGAAATTTCAAATTTCTAGGAAAGATATAAATCTTACAAAGTGGTTTCTCCCACGTAACACCAATGACATGAGCATATTGATGTTTTTTTTATAGTTTGGGTAATGACTTTACAACCCGCTTTTCAAATACTGGAGCCTGAAAGTTAACTAAGCCCTAACTATTAATCTAACCCTAAACCAAACGGTAATTTTTGACTTTTCCAAATTGAAAGCGTCTGCAGACGACATTTCAAAATGTGATGAAATTGAAAGATAATCTTCTGATAGGGCGGTTAACATTGTTGAAAAAGGAGAAATTGCTCGTTAAGAGCAATTTCTTCTTTTCCCACATTGTTTTCCAGAGTCGTCTGCAACAAGCAGGTGAAATGTCGGTTTTTTTCGGTAATTGGTTAAAGACAGGGCTGATGAAGACGTGGACGTCAATCTAATCATAATCAATAGTGTACATTTGAAAGTTTAATGTGAAAATTCTAGAAAAAAAATTTAATCTTACAAAGTGGTTTCTCCCACGTAACACTTATTACGTAAACACATCGATAATGGTTTTTTTTTGCAGTGTGAATAATGATTTTGTTTACAACCCACTTTTCTAATAGTGGAGTGTGAAAATTAAACTAGCCCTTACTATTAGTTAAAACAAAATATTACGGTTGTCTTGAAATTTGGTCATTGTAAACATTCTTCTCTTTTCAGTCACATTGTATTCTTAAAGTTGATATATGCAGGTGCCTATATACTATTATAAATTGGATATTACGTATATCGACACGAATTCGGTGTTTTCTCCTATGTCAGATATGAATGAATAGGTATACATGAACCGAAAGTGTTTACACATATATTATGATACTATACAACTAAATCGAATATTCGTTGAGACGAAATAATTTGCGTTCTTATGTTTAATATTTCAAAACCATTACTATTAGATTATTTCTCAGTCTTAAACAGGTGAACTGTAAAACATCAGGAAGAAAAGTTTGATTCTGTTTTGGCTCTGTATCAAAATGATGTTGAAACAGTGATATGTTACATTTTCTAAAACGTTACTTCTTACGCACATGCATGTAGCTAAAACGATACATTTATCTAATCTGATAGTGACGTCGTTTTGAACAAGTACGTCGGACCCAACAATACCACTAGTTTCTGTTGACAAACCAACTCCCTTACTATATCATACCATTCGGAAAATCTCGGCCATTTCTTAAAAATAGCCTCGGAGGTAATGGGAAGCCATTTTGAAAGTAGTCCGGCAACATGGCGGCGACGAAGGGTATGTTCGTTTGCAATCGTATCTAATCGCCAATCCCCGGCAAGAGCCGAGGATTGCCGAGTAGAAACGATTGCGAAAATATGAAACACTGATGTATTGATATGCTACTTTTTTTTTATAGAAAAATTAGAAAATAACATTCAATTGTGGTATTTATCCAATTTGTGTGTACATGTATTTCCATAAATATTTAGTCGCTTTTTGTGATGTTGTAATCAAGTGTGTTAAAAAGTGGAAAAAAGCCGATTTTCTCAAGGATTTCTGGTGTATTCATAAACTGCCGACAATGTTATCTCCCGGCATGTGCCAGGGATTGGCGAGTAGAATAGATTGCTATCATACGTAACTAGTCCGATTCCCTGTCCCAAACTTTAAGATCCCCCCGGAGGAAACTTCAGACTGATACCTTACTTAAATTGTCCGAGTTAAAATACCAGTAGAAGTGAAAGGTACACGGCACACATTGATAGTATTGAGCTACTGTTTCAAGTAGGCTTAACATACCATATAAAATACATATACGTATAAGGAATATAATTTTGTTTTCGCCCATTCCTTCCACCATGATGCCTTCTTCACTAATTCTAACGCAGAAGTCTTTTGAAACGTTTTCGACAAAAGGTCGAAGTTCCCTTAGATCAGCAATGTAATTTTTGTTACATTCAATTTTCCTGTGTAAATTAAGCATTTTCTTTGTTGAATAAGGTTAAAAGTATTACGTTCAAATGAAACATTGCTCATCAAATACAGCGGTTTAAAGAGTATACGGTCAAAGTAATGACTTTTACATTAAAGTCTAAAGCAAATTATTGTCAAAGCGGACATTTTCATCTTTATGGTTAATTAATTTCGCCCAAAGTTCAAGCCATTGAGAAAGCTAAGCCCATGAAAGACGTGGTGAAAAGAAACATGGGGTGCCCATAGAACGGATGCTGTTTACACATAATGTCCATTTTTGATGATGTTTTTTTCATTTTTAATCTATTTGCCATACAATGGAACATTGATTTTGAAATACACAGTTTGACTAAGGCGATTAAACGTGTGGCTGACTGACTTGTGAACAAAGATTTGCTTTTTGAACGGTTAAGGGAGTAAATAAAGCCAAACTGTTTGCGGATTGAGACTGTCTTATAATCACTTTAAAAGGGCTATTTCAAGGATTTGGATGTCAAATGAAAATTATACTTTAGTAACATAGGACCAGATTAATGACAGCTTCAAAACCTCATTTATAACCGTACAAAAAAGACATAGGTATTTTGTATTGCAGATATTGCAAACCGTTTTAACAGGTTTATTTTGTAAAGAATGAGCTAAACTTAGAATAAACAGTGCTTTTGTTAGGTACCATCGTCACGTTGGTCTTAGGAAACGTTTAACCACTATTGTCAAATGACGTGAGCAAGATGCACCTGAGGAATATCTGCGTTTATTTAGAAACCGTCTTCCAATCGAAGCACTGACAACCGCAAAGGCTCACTTCACTTTATCTAACAAAGAGTAAAGAAATTGGAAATAAATTTTGGTTGAGTGACAATCATTGATAACATCAAATCTTTGACGTTTATAATTCCCAGAGCACAACTATTTGAGTCCTTTTGACCATTAGATTATGCTCTGCCAAAGCAACGTTGCCTTCTACAGTCTCGATGGTTTAACCCAATATGTTTGAAGTAAGAACATGAGTAAGTTACTGTCTAGTTCTATCATCACTAAGTAGCTTTGTCAAGTTCACACAATTGGGATTCACTTATCAATGTTACATATGAAGTATTGTCACCTGAATGCATCAAAATATCCCAAAAATCAAACTTTGCTGTGAAAATGTACCATCTTAACTCGTCCGTAACTCTCACATCATATACACACTGCTACTGATCAAAGAAAATCCCAATCAGAAATGTTAACAGTCTATTCATACCTCTTTTCGTTCTTCTGAAAGGCTTAAAAGACACATTTTCTTCAAATCTTATATGGTATGAAATAAACGTCCTTTATTCAGTGGTATGCATACATTTAACTTAAGTTCTGAAGATTCAACGTTTTGGGTGAGACCGCAACATCATCTATGTTAAGGGGTTTTGCTGTTTTATTTAATCAAATGCATACCCATCATCATTATTCATTTAGTTTATTTGTCTGAAAAATCCAAATTCAAGAAAGCAGCTTTGGCTGAACACATAACACTACACTATCTCACTTTAACTGATCTGTTCCAGAAGACCTATTCTGACAAGCAAAGACCTAAAAGTCTTTGTAAGAACCCACACATTGTTTTAACACCCAATCAATATCGCTTTTCAATTTTTTGAATCCTTGAATGCTGGGTAATTTTCTAAAAATATATTTTTTTGTCGTCTGCTTTATATTGATGAGGAAATATACCAAGTGTAGCAAACAGGTTAGATCACTGGCCAGCCGCCAATTTACTAGGCGACTGACCCGGATCTAACCTGCCTGCTTGCACAAGCATGAATTCGGGTCCAGGGGCCCGTTTTACTAAACAGTTTACGCTTAAGATTTACTTAACTCTAAAACAACAAGTCCTTTTATTTCAATATTTGGCAAATCAATATTGCAAAGTAACACATCATTGGAATCGTCTCTCCGAGACGCTTCCAATGACGTGTCACATTGCAATATTGTACTTTCATTGAAGATATTATCCATGTCAATCAATTATGACTTACGCAAACATTTTCCGTAAGTTGTTTAGTAAAACGGGCCCCAGCAATGTAAGGTTTTGAGCAATTTGTATAGTGTCTGCTGTTGGCCATAATTCAGCTCTATTCATAATTATGTTACGGCTGCATAACATCAACCTTTCGAATTCATGTTTGTGATTATATCATTATAAAAACAATGCCACGTATCGATTAATGAAAAAGAAAAAAATAACTGATCATAGTATTATTAAATGCATGGTTTATAACCTGGTACCACACATACATACAGCCGTTTGTAATAGATACGTAAAATGAAAATACAGTCAAACATCCATAAAGCAATGCGAAAGAAACTACAGTCACTATTTGGTATTAAAAGACCATATTCAAGTTAAAGAAAATACCGGACTTGGGCATATTATCTACTGACATCTTGACACGGGAAGTAAATATGTATATGGTTTCAGAAGGCATATTTTGCAAGAAACCCGTCTCGCAATTCAAATGCACGTATGAAACATTCACAGTAAAGCACCTAATAATGATGTGTTATTGCTTTAAACAAGTTTTACTGAAAAAGCAAATTCCGGTTTAAAGACCATCTATACATAAGACTACCTTTCCATACAAACTGATGGAATCATAGGCTCTTAACTTTCGAAATAGAGACCGCTTGGCTAAACATCTTCTCTTTTAATAGACAAATAAATAATTTGTCTCATATGTCTAAGTTTAACTGTTTGTTTACTACTAACCTATGAGTCATTTCGATCCAGTACGGTTTTGTAACTTGTCAAATTGAACAATATGGCATACAACGAATATAAAGTATAAAAGTAAAATTGATCTGTTGTTATGTTTGTTCAAAACAAAAAAAAACTGTGACGAAAGCTAATATTGGTCGTATTTTGTATAAAAATCAAGCATTCATGTATCTTGCCGTGAAAAAAAACCCAAATCGGTCCAGTGAGTGAAAAGCAGCAGTTCCTTTAACTAACAGGAAAGTTCCGAACTCTTCACTTTCCACATTACATTGTTTAAGTATATTATGATTTCCGAATCATTGATTTATTCAGGTATGATATTGATTCTATTGCAACTATTTTTCGAGTCGTCGACTCATACGAATTCGTCAAAAATCAACCTTGTTTGATAGATACATCCGTCAAATATATGAAACTTAAATTTCAAATCAGTCCTGTCGTATCAAGTTATAGAAGATATATGACGCCATGCAAACGGCTTTAAATAAAAAAACAACAACAAGAAAAACAGGAAAGAAACAAGATCGTCATATTCATATGCAGAGTAAGTATATCATTAAACATGTTTATAAATGCTCTTTACAGAGATGCACGGTTGAATACCATGTACGTAATTGGTTTTTTTTTGTCTCCGTTCAGGTGTACAGAAGGGATGATATGTAGCGGTTAGAATATCCCTGAACCATGACTAAGTAACCTAACAGTCTTCATAATCTTAACCCATTTTGAAAAAATCTCTAACCTCAACAGATTTTCCATGATATTTAAACTTGTTCTAAAATGGAATTTCTCCACGTTTCGTGTGTTTGTTTGTACGGGGTTACACCGTATCAACATAAGTTATGTTGCAATGCCAGACTCGTAATGATGGAGGAGGACCCTTACTAAACTGACCATAAGGACTGGTCAATCCGGGTAGAACAATCCGCCTTCCGTAAGTCAGATTGTCTCCCATGAAAAACCAGATGCCAATGGATTTGTACCCACGTGGAGAAGAGCAGTTTCCAATACTCTAACCACTTTACAATGGAGTCTAAACTTATTTTCACGGAGAGTACCTACTACACTGAGATCCTGCTGAGAGTGAATTATTCAAAAAAGTAATGAATAGAATCTTTGAATAAGGTTGATTTCTCAATTGTTCAACGTTGATAAACATGAAACTTTGAAAAAAGTCGATTTTCAGAATTGTTTTGATGATACGTTTCCTTATTCGAAATTCGCATTTATTATCTACCATCACTGAAATAGCAGTTTGTTTACATGCCTTTGAAACATTCATGAAAAGTAAGGAAGAGTAAAATTTAATTGTTCGAATAAACCTCATTAGACATAAAAACATAATTACAAATCCAGTGCCTGGCTCAGGATTCGAACTTACTTGCTATAATCGTACCGCGCACAGCATCAGTACCGACAAAGTACACAATTACGCATGTACGCATGAGGATTTATAACAGCCAAGAACTCGGTAGTGAAGATAGAGAAATTCGCCAAATACCAAACAACAATAAAGGTAAAAAAACAACACATTTTTACCTACCTTCCGAGATTCCAGTTTTATCCGGTTAGACCAAGTACTTACTAACATCGCAAAATACATACAAATGGTTACTTTAGACGGCCCGAGTGGAGTTGGTATACTAGCCTCACGTTTACCTTCATAAAGTATGAGCACTGAGATCGTAACAGCTCTTAACCCTTAGAATACTGGGTAACTTAAAAACAAAATAGATTTTTATTTTTTCTGCTTTCCTAAAGCTTTAATATCTGCTTAATTTTTATGAGGAAAGATACTTAGAGTAGCAAGCAGGTTAGATTACAGGCCAGTCGCAAATTCAATTGGCGGCTGGCCTGGATCGAGCCTGTTTGCATAAGCATGTTCAGAGTCGGTTCAATCACTATTGGGGTTAATCTATCCGAATCCCCGAGACAACAACCATTATAAAACAGAAACAGCATCAACCGTATGACAGTTACTTAGAAAAGTAATACTAATGAAGATGATGATAACTGTGATGATAATAATGATGATAATAACTATAGAATCATCGAAATGATGATGGTGATTGAATTAGAGAATTAATGATGAAAATAATGAGAATAATAACAATCATAATGATAGTAATAATAGATATAATGATAGTAATTATAATTACAAATAATAGTAACAATTATCATAGATAATAAGCATAGTCTTAATAATCATAAACCTACCATAACCAGTATCATCTGTCAATAACAATGTATACAATTTACATGAATTGAACTGTTTAACTGCTCGTGAATTGCGAATCTTTTGATCAAGTACTACTTTTCTCATATTTCTTTCTATTAATGAAAATAAAATACTTTGTTTGTTCTAAAATGTGTTATTTACCTTTAATTGGGAACCTAGAGCAGTGATATGAGGGAATGGGCAATGTTTATCTGCTCTTGAAGGATTATTTCGTCCGCTTTGTGTTACTTCGTTATGCTCTTATTTTTTAACCTTTTTAACGCTTTTTGACCCTTTGTATAAATATTCACAGGCGACCAGCTTAGCGTTATTGGAGTGTACCATACACAGAAGCTACAGCGTTAATGGGAGATGAAGAGAATAGATGGTTGGTGTCGTGAATCGGAAATGTTATCGGGCAAAGTGTAGGAATTTTATCCGGTGAGCCGAAGACGAATCGGATAACAATTCCAAGCCGGGTCAGATAACCTTTCCTATTCAAAGACAACAACCATGTATTCTTATCATCCTGTTACCTATATGGAATCAAATAAGCAAACAAACAAAGGAAATGAAACACGAAATAAGTGTAACATAAAGAAACTGTATTCTGACAAGTGCGCGCAGCGATCACGTGATCTAGTGACGGATATCAAATATGTTTGATAATGATATAACGGCACCCTGTTATCGGTCCGTAAATTTCTCTGGTGACGGGATAATTTTTTATTCCTAAGATGTTTAGATAACATAAAGCCGATCATTTTACCAGTCTTGATGTGCGTCTATGGAATGACGCAGTATTCCCACCAAAGAGCTTGCTGTTTCCCGACAAAGACGTTATCGAGTAGTGGGGAAGGACAGGGAAGAATCAAGTCGCATTGACTTCATTAAAGGTGCTTGTTTGCAGAAAAGAAACGTTTAACGCCAAAATAAAATGTTGTTGGATCGATACAGCTTGTATAGTGTTGTTTTACTCACAATTACAAGTAACAGTCTAAAGCAGAATGTATTCAGGAAGCGTCAATTTGTCTTAGTATATACAGTCTATATGCTGTAGATCTATCTCAAAAGCGATGTCATGGTTTTGGACTAAAAAAATCATATAAGATCTCTGTATACACACTTAAGAAAATTAAAAACAATATATTTTTGCTTCCAATAACTATTCTACAGCTTGTAATGTATAATGTTATCCAGTCAAACGTTTACCTTTTCTCTCGCACAAAGTCCACATAACTAAGTTAACGACTTATTTGTGATACTTTTGCCTTCAAAATACCGTCCGCCGTAAACTATTTTATCGATACGGTAAGCATACAAACTGAAACTCACTCGTATGCAAGATCTAGTTAACTACCCAAGCGAGCCAAACCCGTCCACTGTCATTTACTAATAATTGCTAATATCTGCATTTTATGCCCCAAACCAGATAGATCCAGCTTAAACTACTGACATAATTTAAGATTAATTCTCTCATGACTTTGCTTCCTTTTTCAACACTATTTCTTCGATGGAATCTAGTCTGTTAAATGCACTTTATGCCATTTTTATCATGTGTTACCTTTTTGACTGCGAACATTGTACCCATCACAAATATGCATTTCTCTATCTACATATGGTATAGTGTGCTCTTTTCGATGTAAATAGCTGCTTTCCAGCATGGCTGAAAAAGAATCTCGCCAAATAGCTGCAGACCACTTTATGATGACGTAATCACTTACATTTACGTCGGGTATTAAAACTTCCGTGTTCGACAGTATAAATGCGACAACAGCTTTTTGTATATTTAAGGGACTGACTCAGAGAGTTGTGCTTTTGGAATAATGAACGCTAGAAGTCTGATATTGTAAATCATCGCCACAAAACAAACAACAATTTTCAATTTTCAATTTCCCCTGGATTTTGTTAGATAATGTGATATGAGCCGTTGCGCCGGTCAAATTTCTATGGGAAAGTCAGTTTATACGCAAACATAGGATTTCCCTCTCGCTTACCTTGCTAAAGTCACTTGGAAAGCGCGGTAAAATGTTTCCGAAGACCGATGTGACGATGGTATCTTAAAAGCATACTATTGCTCAGACAAACTGCAAAACTGGGTAATATGGGTTATAAATTATGATAGAATATATTGAAACATAGCGAACAACCACAGGATCATGACATTATAACGCCTGCACTATTTATTATCTGTTTTTCAAAGTGCTATTTTCACACATTTATGGCCCCGTATTTTACCTCGTTGTTTACATTCGACTTTCATCTAAAATAAAAAGGAGCGCTTGGATTAATGAGTAGCTATCACCTGGTTAGCAAAAGCATGTGATACACGTAAAAGTACTGTCATTTATCCAATATTCACAATATGAACATTCAAAATGGAGAGTTAAATGGGTTTTATTGGTCCCCAACATTTCTCTGCTGACTTTGATTTATTGATCGCCCGCCAGAAGGCGGCGATCATATTTGTAGAAGCTTTTGGTTAGTGCATATGGGGAAAGGGATGCTATATTGAATTTTGTTTCCATTATTTTGAAAATAATTCATAACAGAGGCTTTTAACTTATTAGTTCTATACCTTTCCTACTTTTTTCATTGTTTCAAATAATGTTTAAAGTTTGATTTTGTGTTCTTAAAAGGTTTTATTAAGAGAATTAGTTTAAAATAAGATCCATTTCTAACAATAACAGGTCCATTTTTCAGCCTGTATCTCGTTTAGTTAGCCTAAAAATCGGTATTCTTTATCAATAATATGTGTCCGAGTGCCAGTCAAATGTGTAAACTCGTCTGACGAGGTATTTTAGACTTGCTCTATGATTAATATTCTAAAACCCTATATTTTATAACGTAATCTACGAGGTGGCACTCAAACAATTTGACCAGTGAAAAGCGTCTGCAGGTGCTCGTATCATCTCAACTGTCAAATCGCCTTTGTTAAAAGACCGACCCTGTTTATTCCTTCAAACATTTCTTTTAACCGCTTAAGCATTGATTGTTTATAGTTGTTTATGATTAAATGATTATTAATTTATGCAGCCATTTAGTCTTTAGTTCATCGCCTATAAATTCCATTTTGATCGACGAAAATAACAAAGACAACGATAGGTCTTAATGCCCATGCAAAAGCGGTTTTCAGCCTTCAGGCAGATTTATCGACATTCTATCCTTTAAATCGCCTACTTTCTTTTGGTAAAGTAACATTTCACAACCCGAAAGTAATTATACAGATGCTTTTAAGTGCAGCTATTTCTAAGAACCATGCAGAAGGTGATTTATCCATGGTGACAGAATTGCAAAATTTTTAGCCAGATGTATAGCACTTATGACCAAAATAAGTTTGGCTGAATATTTCTTTACTCCTGTTACAGTTGCCATGGAAACGGGACATTTTCTTTTTTGCCATTTATCAGCCCAAAATGACAAAAAAAGAGTGATTTTTGGTCATTTTCACAATGAAAAAACATACATACACAATAAAAAAAGAGTTTATTTGTTAAATAACTTCTTCAGATTATCATATGGTGAAAAGAAATTTCAATACAAGTTGCTCCTCAACTTAATACTTTTTGACATATGTCAATTCAGGCTTCAACAGGTTTTGCACTTTTTGGATTTTTATGGATTTTTGGAAAATTGACACATTTCATCTCCAATTTTCTCTCAAGACCAACCTAGTACAGGGGGCTCATACTATTAAAACAGTAAAAGAATATCTCTTCTTACATAAACATGAAAGAAAACAGCGTGTTTTTTCTTGTTTTTCGAGAAATCTTGAAAAAGAATAGGTACCATAGCAACAAGAATGAAATTTGTCTTTCCATCTTAAAGCACTCAGATTTAACTCAAAAAAGCAGAACAAGGCAATATAAAATGTGCATTTATAAGTCTAAATATGAATAAGATGAAATATTAAGACAAACATTGGTTGTCAACCAAAAAATAGCCTTTTAAAGGGTTGCCAAGGAAACAAAAATATAAAAAAATCACAAAAAACATCATATTTCGTCTCCAATTTCATCTTAAGACCAACCTAGCTCAATGGGCTCATTATATTAAAACAGTAAATGGATATGTCCTTATACTTTAACAAGAGAGAAAAGTTTGTGTTTTTTCTTCTTTTTTGATAAATCTCAATAAGGAATTGGTCTCATAACAGCAAGAATAGAAATTGTCTTTCCATCAATTATCATACTGATTTCACTCAAAAAAGCAAAACAAGGCAATACAAAGTGTGCATTTAAAAGTTCAAATACCAAAAAGATAATTTGTGAAAATAAAAATTGGTTGTAGACTCAAAAAGACCGTTTAAAGGGTTGCTATGGAAACAAAAAATTGAACCTCTGCCCCCCCTCCTCCCCAGAAGGGCATATTTCATCGCTAGTTATCTGCTTTGATACAACTTCTTCAAGAATGCAATACTGATAAAGAAACAAACTTATATAAGTATTCAAACTGTTAGAAATATGTGTTAAGCTTCTATTGTGAGCATAAAGGTAAGAATCATCTCCCTTACCCGTGAAAAAGCCTTATAATTCACGGCAAAAACCAAATATTTTCTAGTTATTGAATCTTTTTTGCCATTAACAGCCCAAAATGATAAAAAAAGAGTGATTTTTGGTCATTTTCACATTGAAAATACATACATAAAAATGTAGGAAATACCAAAAATATGATACATGAATATATAAAATGGTTTACAACATGAGAAAATCATTTAAAATGTGTTGCTATGGAAACCAAAAAAGATGAAATAATTAAAAAATGGCATTTTCTTGTCTTGATTTTTTTCTTGATGCACCTTACTTAGAAATGAAACACATATAAAGACATAAAAACATGTTTAAACTAAAAAATTAAGCAAACAGAGATGTATTTTTCATATCATATCTGACCACAACTCATAAGGAACAAGTACTGTAGAAAGCATCAAATGAAAGATTTGAGCGACTGTGATTCAATATTTTTCCCTCCAGTAAAGGTATCTGGACTATTCACAAAATGGATTTGAACTAAATTGATTACTGAGCTCATGTTAGAAAACATAGTGCAATACAATTCTGTTACTATGGAAACATGAAGAAAACAACACCTTCCTGGTTGGACCTTTTCCAATATGGAAGTAAAAGGGGCGATAGACTTGCTTTAATTTATCAAAATAAAAATTTCTTTGATATTCATTTTGGAAATTACAGCAACATGTATGAAGAAATCTTTTGTCTCCAAACTGCTTCTATAGGATAAAATGTCACTGTTTTATCATTCAAGGGGCATAACACTTATATTTTGAGTTAATACTGATTGATTTAAAAAATATTGATTTCATAACATTTGATGAAGATTAGATAAAGTTTTTTTTTATCATCATATTGTGGACAAGCCGAAAATGTCTCATTTTTATCATTCAAGGGCTTGAACTTGAATAGTTCGGGGAGATGGGGGTGTACCTTGCTGGACATTGGTGTGAGCTTCAGGAATTGAAAATTTTATATAAAAAAAAAAACATCCCAAATTAGCATAATGAGAGAATACAAAATTTGGTAGAACTAACTTATCACTTAACAATAGAAGATAAGCTTTGTTTAAGAAGACATTGGTCATTTGAGCATTTCTTCCTTTTCTCATTATACCTCTTATTCTACCATACCAGAGGAGGTGTTTTTGATTTAATTTGTCTAGCACAACAGGTTATATTTATTTCAATGTTCTAAAAGCAGAAGACCCAAGACACTATTGAAACAATTTATCTCATTAAATCACAAAGTCTTCAAAATATGACACAAAATCTGCATGTTTAATACTTTAAAATTGTTGTAACTTCAAATTTGGACCAGTCAACCAATCTTCATGAAAGAACATTGAACTGTAACAATTAAATATCAGCTATCAGCGTATATAAGATAGATCATAACTATAGGGAACTTCTCATCAGTGCTGATTTCTGTAATAGACGTCTTCTTATGAGCATCATGGTTGGTCTGTCTTGTCTTTCACACAAGTTACTTCTGAATAAGATAAAAAAAAAGGATGGGTAAATAAGTAAGTCAATATAAAATTAATGACATATATCAGACTCAGTTAAAGTGAAGACATGTGCTGAATAATTTCAAAATTGAATGTAAAGTACATTGTGTAAATCAAAATAATCTATCATAGAAAATCAACCTTATGTAAATGGACTGCATGATTGTCTTCAAAACCAACTGGGAGAACTCAAATATGGCTTTATTTGGCATGACTATAGATATGAATTCAGAAATTCTTACACATTATTTCATACAACCATCATTGTTAAGTGGTTTGTTTGTTTGTTTGCTTGTTTATAGAGAAAGATATTGTGTCAACAATTTTTCAGTCATGTTACAGCTCACCTGGATTCATTATTATTAGGCTAGGGATCTAGCTAATGTTGGGCCTTAAACAAGGGATCCCCAAGTACTAACAACAGCACCTTAACCACTAAACCAATCAGGACCCTTATTATCAGGTGGTAATAAGAATTCATCAGGTTTTTGATGTTATGGATTATTCAATTTTTCAATATACTTCATAATTTAAAAACTTGAAATAAATACTCACCCATTGCACAAAGTCATTCCTAATTAGTCTAGTTGACTTTAATATAAGGAACACCTTTCTGTCATCAAAGGAGGGTCTCACAATTGCTTGTAGATGATATGTTCATGGAGCCACTTGGGCACAACCCTACAGAAATCAGAAAACAAAGTTAGTTACAATCAAACTCTATTGCATCTTATAAAGAAGATAAGTTCTTTTTTAATACATAAACAAACAACTAGTGCATAGGTGTTTCCTTTAAAGATAGAATTAATGTGAAAAGGAATATTTGCTACAAGCCTCTTAAATTACCAAACCCTCTCCATATCTGTTAAAATCGTGGTAGCGATATATTTGAATTCTCATGAGTGCTTGACTCTCGCCGAGTAATGGAATTGGGGATGGTTTTATTTATCTTGACCGGCCCTGATGGCTAAAGGTAAAATAAGGGGTGTCCCTCCATCAAATTGCATCAATGATGAGTCGGGTATCCCAGTATGACTGAAAAACTGTTGACATAATGTTAAATCCAAATAAAATAAGACAAACATGAATGAGGAAATCCTTAGTAAGACAATTTGGCTTAAGAATTAAGATATGAACATTATGGGAAATGATCTTGAAATATAATATATGGCATTTTTAGTAGTATAAGACAGGTGAATAATTCTGAACATAACAACACAATATGAGCAAAATACTTTACATATTACTTTAAAAGGACGCTTATTTTCATCTCAAACTAAGTTTCTTCTAATCCATTGGCCATATGTGGTTTTGTAACTGATAGGATCTATAGGCATGCAAAATTGATTTTGTGAAATGTCTTTCATAAAGACTTTTTTTAAGAAATGATCGTTAGAAATGGAAAAAACACTCTTTACAAAATTAAGCATGGTCAGTGAGTCCCTTTAATATAAGAGTAGCACAAACTCATTATCCAAACACTTTTTTTTTTGACATACAGTAAGCAGAATTATTACCCCACCCATCACAAAGAAATTAAGATATTTAAAATTACATAAGATAAAGAAATCAAGCCATTTAATAGAAAATCATTTAAAGCATTATCTTACCTTTCTCCATTGCAGCTGTCTTGGGATAATTAAGTCATTCACTTTTTGTGACAAGGAAAACAATCTGTCATATTGAGACGCCTTCCTTCAACTTTTCTACCAGTCTAATGCACTAATACATTGCACTATAAAATATTTCCTACACTTTGTAAACATGAACAAAGCTGAAGCCCTTGTGTCATCTTTTTAAATCTCATCAATATCAAAAGGAGATTATTTTTTAAACAATACAGCCATTCAACAATGGGTCAACAATGTTTACACTGACAACAAACTTCAAAACCCCGCCATTTTTGCTGTTGTTGTTGTTGCTAAGGGAGTCATTTGTAAATAAATTGACATGTGAACAGCTTTTAATAAAAAGAGCAAAAACAAGGGGTCTTGATTTTGATTTGTATGATTTTTAAATTGAAGCAATTTTTAGATGATAATAACATTTAGTTTAAAGTACTAGAAGATGTTATTGGAAAAGTTTTGATATTGATTACTACCTCCCTTTTGGGGAAGTAATCCATGAAACCCCAGGTATACAGAGTTGCTTCCCTTGGAAATCAAATAAAATTGTTTTGTGTTAATTTACATCAAAATACAAAAAAAACACGCCGGTTTTAGAATTGAAATCAACAGATGATTACCGTATGTACCCAATGAAAGCATATTATTTGATGAACGAGGTTGGTCTTGGGAGAAAAATCGAACTGAATTTTGCTATATAAACCCTTTTGAATTCACCAAAAAGCCATTTTTTGAAACGCTTCCATAATCCACAAAAATCAAATTTTTTAAGAAAAAATACTTGATTGCTTATTTTTAGGCTGTTATCTATCCGAAAAACATAACTTTGTTAGATTTTGTGACATACGATAAATCACTTTCTGCAGGTTTTGCATGGTTTTTAGGCGGAGTTGGACTTAATGTTATATTGTTAAAAGCAAAAAGATAATCACTAAAACACTTCGATCTTTTTCTATGCGATTCGTCCCATATTACCTTCGTACCATACATTTAATCTTAGGTCACTTGGCGCGATAGCATCAACTACATGCCTTTATGCGATGCGAAAACTGTGCTTCAAAAATGATAGTAGCAAAACAACTGTAAAATGCTAAGATTTGGTCTTTTTGTAGCTCTAATTAGGTCAACATAGAATGTCCCACGTCCAACTCTCTCTTAAAAGTGTTATATGTAATCGTTTGTTTAGGCAGAAATACAAATGTGTTTTCCATGCGAAGTTGGTGCACATCACTTTACATGATAAAACTTCAAAAAGGCTTGGATTGGTCAGTGCTAATAAAGACATTTTCACTTAAAAGTTGTAGTTTGCTATTAGTGGTGTCTCAAAGATATAAAGTAATAAGAAGACATTTTGTTAATTGCTTTTCTCTTGCAATGGTTTCATCTAACCAATATTGCAATTGAAATATTGTCTTCATATCTTATAAATGCTGTCTGCTTTTAGCTTTCTCGTTCTTTAGAATTGAACATGAGCAAACAAGATTGTTGCCTTTCCCCCTACATTATTTCATGTTAATATACATTAATACCATTCTAAAAAGAATTTGATATTAGATATACGTTATCTTCGGTAATGTGTAATTTTTTAACCTTCCGTTAGTACTATATTAATACTGAAAACATGGTAGGGTGCTACTAAGATTATGATTAAATTGATTGTTTTATATAAGGCCTAAAAAAATGAATGGTTTGTTTAGGGTAACAGCTTCAAAATCAATAGGTATGGTAGGTAGGGATTTTTTTTTTATTTTTTTCATTTTGAGCTTCACTTTAACATGCATATTTCTTTTTGAAGAAAATAGTTATAACAGTATAGAACTGTCTAAAATCTGCCACAGACCAGCTTCCATCAAAATGTATTTTCAGAAGTTGTCGAATTTAAGCGCACAAAGAAGACACAATAAACATATGTTTGTCTGACATTTTTGATCTATTCAACTAAAAAAAACTAGCCTGTCGGAAATGCTCAAGACGTTTCAAATAGATAAGTTAAAAATACAGCGCCAATTATTTTTCTTCCAATGGTCAATAAAATATTTAGGGTAGACAGGTTTGGCTAGGTAGGGTCGGGTTACCCTAAACAAACAACTTTTTTAGGCCTAAAAAAAGGATCGAGTGTGAAAATAATGGGAGAAAATGTGCTTCGTTGTAACAAATTTCGCATTCCGTCACAATGATCGGGTCTATCAGTTTAATCATAGTTGGTAGACATTTAAAGAAAATGATTATGGTGCAGCTTCCATGAACATTTTCATTGTTTAAGTGTTTTTTTTGTATATGGTAATTTAATTATCCAATTTGTAAGCATAGACTTACAGCAATTACAAAGTATGACAAATAATATACAGAAATTGTTTGTATTGAACATTTATTTCTTTTGCCTCCTCAATAGATTCTAGCTTCTGCTGAAAATGTGATATCGCGTGTTCATTTGACATCCGACTTCCAAATTCAATATCTTTAAACAAGCAGTTTCCAATAAATATTTTGTGTTGGCAAAAAATGAAAAGAATTACAGACAACTTTCATAAACGTTTAGAAAGACTCAGTTTCTATGTGGGTCTGCTGGTTAAATTCTTCTGTTGCATATTTCTTAACACATTTGATCATATTGAAATTAGATAGTTCTCCAAATTGAAAACACCTGCACAAAATTGATATTGTGAAATTTGGAAGAAACCATATTGATAAACGGTAAAAATAAGTATTAAAAGCCATATCTTGTTTTGTTACAATGTCTTTAAATTTGCTGGTTCCATAATGTCATGTGCAATTGTTTTCATTAGCCGAGTAACAGGCTCTTTCTAATGAGTTTGAATGACTAGATAGGTTTGTACGTATAATAAATAAATTTCTTTTCTATTCCTTTCATGTTTTGTTGGATGTTTTTTTAGGAAGATAAATCAAAATAATTTTTGCGGGCGACTTTGAGGCTTGCATCAATTTTCTCTTGTCGCTTATTGTAAACAAACCTTGAAATATACACTCTTTTAAAAGCAGCATGTGAACGTGTCACAGTCTCAATTTCTCTGTAAAAGGTAATCAAGAACACTTTTAAGTTAATTGTCAATTATTCTTGAACTTTCACAATTTAAGTGTAAATGACCGCAAGTATGGCTTTAAGATAGAACCTCCTATTTTGTTTTGCTCGTTGTTTACGAAATAAGCCCATTTAAACATCGTGCGATATCTGCAAAACAATATATCATTTCCGTATGGTTATAAACGGGGTTTGGAAGCTGTCAATAATCTTTTCTTGTGTTACTTTAGGAATCTATTATATCATTTTATCGGTAAAAGACATTTTTTTATAACAAATCTGTGATGTAGTCCGTTTAAGGAACACCTTTGTAAACACACCATTTATTGTCAGTTATAACGCCATTCTGTTGGTATTCGCAGCTAAAGAGGATTTATGTCCATAAAGATGTTTTTGGTTTGAGTCGGTTTAACCTTTTACCAAACGCCAAATTTTCGACTGTCCCGAATTGAAACATAATGCAGACGACATTTCAAAATGCGATGAAATTAAAAAGAAATATCTTCTGATAGGGCAGTAAACATTGCGTGAAAGTGAGCAATTAACGAGCAATTTCTCCTTTTCCCAATATGTTTTTCAGAGTCTTCGGCAATAAATTAGGTAATTGTCGTTATCGTTTTTAATGGGTCAAATTGCCGAACAATACTAAACTAGTTTCTACCATGTGAAGCATCAGCGAAATAACACTTGTAAACAAATCTTGTTTTAAAAAAAACCTATAACAAAGGAGCGTGATTACTGAGAAAAACAATAATAATACATGAACTGTTTTTGTTGGGAAACTGACTCATGCGAGGAATTTTGCCTTTTTGCACTCGATTTCCAGCGTTTCGCTTGATCCCATTATAAAATTTGAAGATTTGTTAAAGTAAACTGTTTGATAAGTCAGTATGTTGAGTATAAAACTGATCTGTCTAGTTCTTTTTTTTATATTCATCTTGTTTGTTTAAACTTATTTATTTTACATCGATTGAACCTTGAAGCTTATTAAATACTCTTGATGACTGTCTGGATACTACACCAGTACTCGTTCCGATAACGACGCTCTACCACTGCACTACAGTCGCCCACATTGTGAACAATAGCTAGATGCAGCAGAGACAGATATAACAGAGCTCGGTTACTTATGTTTCTGTTAACAGTCACAACAATCATGAGATCGACATTGATGTTAAACATACTGACAAGATGCACCAATAAATGCATGAGGAAACGCAAATATTAGGGCGACATGATTTTTATTAACCCATTATCAAACAATAACGATATTTAACCACCTTTTTGCAGACAACTCTGGAAATTATTGTGGAAAAGGAGAAATTGTTCGTAACGAGCAATTTCTCCTTTTCACACAATGTCTCTGCCCATTCAGTAGATAATTTTCCAATTTCATCACATTTTCACGTGTCGTCTGCAAGCTAATTCATTTTCAGTCGAAAATTTGGCGTTGTGTAAAAGGTTAAAGAGCAATTGCTCAACTCGCCACAAATATTTCAAAACTTGTCTGCTGTAAACTCACTCAGCGTTGTCAGTATAGGGACGAAACCTTACCAATATATGAATAGAAGACAAGAAACCCCCGATTATAAAATCGATTCAGCCAATTCAAATTTCTTGCACGCATTTCGATAACAACACTCACAAATTACCTTTCTCAGTTTACAACGTCATCTGGTCACAGCCGGGTTCGCATTTTGCTCGTCTACAAACACACCTTCTATCATTTGAAGTCTCCGTTTGTTATGCGAACATTAACACTGCGCGATAACTAATATAATCCAACACTGAAGGCACTTGGGGAAAAGGGAGTACCAGATTTAAATCATCCAATACGCATGCGCAAATGACGAAATGTCTGAATACAAATCGATAGGCGACATGTAATTGAATGCAACTGTGGATAAAACCGCGGAGGTATATTAACAGTTGGGTGGAGAAGTCGATATTCTCTTGGACAAAATTAATTATGGATGACAAATATCGACAGTCCCTCCTTCCGAACAACTAGGCCTTTGGATAATTGGATTCAAGTTTAAAACTGTTTTCAGCTGCAACTTAGTTTCATGGCGGTGTGTAGCGTATATTTCTTCCGCGCCCATTTTTCTGTTGTTTCTGAAGCAGCATCTTCTTTTCCGTGTGAAGTACAAAGCATAAAATGGGAAATATCATGATAATTCCATTGACACATTACCACCTAATGCCACTGTTTGCGACTTGCAGCAGATGAGATTTAAAAAAGCATTGTGGCAAAGGGAGAAATTGCTTGTCTCAAGCAATTTCTCCTTTTGGTTCAATGCTTTATTTGTCTATTCAAATATGATGACAGCCGAACTTAAAGGTTTTTCACATGTTTTCACATATTTTCTAAAGTCGTCTGCTTCAAGTGAAAAAAGTCGTTTGCAGGTGTTAAAGGGTTAAACGTCTAGAGAAATGTTGACCTAGTGGATGTTTTAACTTGCGAAAAATGGATCCCACATCATATCGAGATACAAATAAACATGACAAATTAGCATAAGGTGTAAATATATTATCTGCGTACGTAATTTGTATAGTATGACATTGCCCTTCAAAAGAATGTTTACTTCGTCTATTTTAAACTTATTTATTTTACAACGATAGTGACGGAAGCTTAAAGCTTATCAAATTCACTCTCAATACCTGCCTCCTGGATACTACACCAGTACTTTCGTCGATTCGTGGGTTAGTTCCGGCAATTTGCACATCGCCTAACGAAGATTCGAACCCGGGACCCTCGGTACAAGAGATCAACGCTCTACCACTGCACCACTGTCGCCAACAATGTATGCTTCAAGAGTGTGTTCGTGATCGATCTCAATATAATGTTATGAACAAATACCTGTGTCTCTACGTTATACCCTTTTCTTGTTATACCAGCCCTTAAAAATGTTGGGTCTTTTCGCTATAAAATCCTATTCATTGGCGACCAACAGGAATCGAACCCAGAACGTTCGCTATCAATTCCAGGGGAAGAGCTTCGGCTTCTTGACACGAGGTTCGTTGGTTCGAATCCTTTTAGAAGCGAGATCTGCCTTGTAACATTTCATTTTTCCACATTCGGCGCGAGGACTGGTTATGTATCCAGGAAGCAGAATCGAGAGTGATGAATCTAATTTGTAAGAACTTGTTTTAAAGTCGATGTTAAATATATAGATTTAACCCAGTACCTAACGATAACGACATTCGACTGGTTTGTTGCAGATTACTCTGGAAAACTTTGGGATAATTGGAAATCGCTCTTTACGAGTAGTTTCTCATTTTCCTACAATGTTTTATCCCCTATCAAAATATTGTTTTTCAATTTCATCACATTTTGAAATGTCGTCTGCAAATTCTTTCAATTTTGAAGAGTCGAAAAGTTTTGTAAAGGGTTAAACTAACACGTCATCGCTGGATGCATTTCACAGCGTGACCTATCTAACCCCTTACACGGTATTCACACGTTCTGAGGTGCTTGTTCACAGATGAGGGATTCTTTTTTAAATTAAGAATCAATGTCTTTAAAACTACACAAAAGCTTCATTGTTATATGATATTCACTTAAGAATAGGCATTTGATTTAAAACTAGATAGATTTCCTTTTTTCTTTCTTTAATGTCTGCATTAAATTATCATGTTATTTCATCCAAAGGTGTGACATCGCTTTTGAGAATCCCGCAAAAAGACTGTACATACATGTACCTTGGTAATCTATAATTTCAATAGCTATAGTTGATTGTATATCAATCAACAATACGAACACTGTATTGTTTCAACGACAAGGGCTGTATTAGGTAAGAGTAGTTTCGTCAATTTCCTTATTACACCTCGTTAACCCTTATAGTGCTGGAACCGACTACATGCTTATGCAAACAGCTTAGATCCAGGCCAGCCGCCAAATAAATTGGTGACTGGCCTATGATCTAACCTGTTTGCTACTCTAAGTATATATCCTCATCAAAATTATGCAGATATTTAACGTTTAGGAAAGCAGACGACACAAAAATCTGTTTTGAGAAAGTTACCCGGTATAGTCTGGTCCAAGAGTGCAATAATTGTGCACTTTTGTATAAAAGCACCAAACTTGGCACACTTATAGTTTGGGTCAATACATTTCATTTAAGGCCAGGAGACACGCATGAGAGGCCCTGTCTCCCAAAATATAGAGGCCCCAAAGGGGGGGGGGGGGCAGGGCCTCTTTAAGTAGTAATTTACTTGTACCTACCTGTATCTGATAAAAGTGGTTAAACATACTTTTATTCTAATGTTTTTGTGGCATATTGATGTTTAATCCAAATAAATTCATTTTCATAAGAAAATGGGTGCAGATAGTGTATCAAATGATGCCCGAAATGGGTTTTTTCCCCCAAACTATGACTTTCAATTGTTTTTTCTCTCTAGAATTATGTTAGTGTCACATTTAATGTTTACAGCAGCCCATTTAACATGCTTACATAATCTGCAAGGTTTTGCAGTTATAAAAAGTGGAAGGGATGTCCACGAGGCCCTGCATTTAGCAACTAATGAGGCCTTAATGGGGTACTTGAATAGAAAATAATTTGCACTTTTTAAGTCTTCGTTCACTTTTAGTGTAACTTATAATAATGTGTAAGAGTATGTAAGATCATTCTTTGTTTTTTTATTTAGAGGATATTATCAGCAGTGGAAGGTATATTTCTATACCTTCATGTAAGGCGAGGAGACACGCATGAGAGGCCCTGTCTCTAATATCATTGAGGCCCCAAAGTGGGGCCAGCGCCATTTTAAGTAATAATTTACTTGTACTTACCTGTATTTAATAGGAGCGGTATATATACTTTTATTCTTGTATTATTTGAAGCGGATTGTCGTTCAAGCTTAATTTATTCATTTTCATGAGAAAATGGGTGCAGATATTGCAACATATGAGGCCCGAAAAGGGGTTTTCCCAAATAAACGTTTTCAATTGATTTTTTCTCTAGAATTATGCTAGTGTTACATCTAATGTGTACAGCAGCCCATTTAACATGCTTTTATAACCTACAAGGTTTTGCAGTTATAAAAAGTGAGAGGCGTGTCCATGAGGCCCTGCATTAAGCAATTATTGAGGCCTCAAAAGGGTACTTGAATAGAATAGTTTCCACTTTTTGAGTCTTCGTTTATTTTAAGTGTAACAGATAATAATGTGTATTCAACTGTATGTTAGATCATTTTTTGTTATTTTATTAAGAGGTTATTCTCAGCACTGGTATATACATTTTCTTTAAAGTTGTACCTGAGGCCCTTCATGCAACCTTGTGTTCCCTTAATTATCATGTAAGAGTTAGATTGAAATTGTGGTATTTAATGTACTTAAAAAACATGTAAAGTTATAGACATAGTAATCCCTAATCTGATTTTAAAAGTACAGTGTCATCTTTTTTGTATAAGGTCTACGATAGAAGTGAGAGGGTCGGTGCACATACTTGGGTAACTGAGTAATTCTTTGACAGAAACATCAAAATGACTCTTGATACTTAAGTTATAGTTAATGAAGAATCTGTGCAAACATTGCAACATGCTGAGGCAGGAGGCCTGTCACAATATAAATATTTTGAGTCAAGCCAAGCCTTGAAAGATGAAACGTCATTCTATGAACCTATTACAAAAAAACAACAACTTCCAATTGTTTCAGAGCAAGCGTTCAAAGTTGAAGGATAGAATGCAAACAATGAACAGACATTGAGCTTTTTCAATGATGTACATTTGTTATCAAAGCAGGGACAGAGAACTAGACATTTTTTTCTGTCACAAAAACCATGCCTGGCTCCCATCACTAGCAAATAATAAAATGAGACCCGGCAATAAGTCTGACCAGTTGTTACCATTGCAAGAAGCATATGAGGGAACACAGGAAGCTGGCCCCAACTTTGACTGCAAAGTTATTGATGATGCAGCACTGGTCAAATCCTTGGATCCAAAGTTTGCATAGAAAAAACTCACAGTCTTTAAGACTATGTTGTAATTGTGTATCCCATATGTCCATTAGCAGTTACAAACTGTTAACATGATTACTGTTTTGTTGGATGTGTTAAAAAGATAGTCTGAAAGCACACCCAAGGAAGTGTAGAGGAAGTGGTTACTCCATCAAGGTATCATCAGCAACAAATATACTTCTCTCGAACTGGAAAAGCTTTCTAAGAAATGAGAACAACCAACATCATTTTATCACTTTCTTTTCTCTTTTTCTGGAAAGAATGCATGTAGATTATGACAAAGCATTGTTATCCACCTACTATGCCCACGTTCTGAAGGCTCTTACCAGAGGCAGATTTCTAAATGATGTTGCATCCAGCACATGCAATGGACAGCGACTGCAATGATATTTGCATTGTAGCATCAGACACGGATGTAGTGGTGCTGGCTATTACTCTAGCAAGCCTATATTCAGATTGCTGTATATGGATTGCATTTAGCTATGCTAAGCATTTCGCTACATACCTACCCACAAATTTGCAGCAAAACTTGAAAAGGATGAATTATATGGGGTATGCTTTTCATGCACGCATTTACAGATTATGACCATGTATCTCCCTTCCATGGAATCGAAAATAAATCATCCTTTAAATTACATCACCAGACATACATCTTCTTTGTAAGAACATATCAACAGCCCCTGTGCCGTCTTAGAGAAAGACATATTGAAGCTTGAACAGCTGACTGTGATGCTATACAGCAAAATAGTCCCACGGAAAGAGTTAACGAAGCTCGAAAATTACTGTGTACCCCACACGCAATTCTCTAATAAAGCACATAAAGTGTGTGCAGTTTATCAAAGTGGACACATGTGGGGTCAAATGCTGATAAACGACCCACTGCTTCCATCACCCTCTGAATAGGGATGGATAAGGAACAACGCAGTTTGTTTCAAGATGGATAGACTTGCCAAAAGATTCAAATGCTTGTAGAGAGCTGATTAGATGTCATTGCAAGTCTAGTTGCATGAGAAGATGTAAACGCTTCGAGGCCAACTTACAGTGCACCCAAGTGTGCTTCTGTTGAGATTGCTGTCCAAGTATCTCATGACAAATGACGTACTGCAGAGCATAACATTCACCGAAAACTGTTTTACATTTAAGTTAAGCCAGATTGACCTGGAGTTCCAAATTTATTAATGTAGATGTGTACAATGTACATGAAAATTAAAGAAACGAACTGTTTTATTCTACATTGCTTTCATGTGATACTGAACAGCAAACGTAACTGTTTTATGTTTATGAGAAAACTATAACCTAGATATCATTTGATTAATAGCTACTGAGTGTAGCTATGTTTGTTTTTCGTAACTAAGTTGCAGATTGCATCCGGTTGTATGTTTAATCAGTTTAGTCAAAATAGTTATTTCAAAATACTGATAGAATATAGAATCATTTTCTAAAATCATTTTATTCCATTTATATTTGCAGTTCTTTTCAATTATCTTTGTTCTGAGGCTAAAACTATAGAGAGGATTATTTGGTCAAAAATGTACATTTACACCCCTAATGGGCCTCATTTTCTCAAGCATAATGTTGAAAATGCTCTCCACAAATTAAAATAAAGTAAGAAATAATTAAATCTGATACAAAAGTATTTAATAAAGCATTGACGTTTTGCAAGCTCATGTTCCATCAAAAGAGTACATTTGAACGTTCAATTTGGTATTTTCATCTAAGAAATGACCCTCTTTAAAAATTATAAATGGTCATTTTTCAAAGTTGGATGTTTACTGAAGAGACAATACTAACTTTCCACCTTTAACAATATGCACAGGCATTAAAACATTGAAAAACATTGCATGGACTTACAAGATGATGGATAGTGTCCACTTTGAACTACATTTAATTGGTACCCCCGTTGTGGGCCTCATTTTATATAATGGGAGGATTATTTTGTAAAATATGTTAATTTATTTTTAATTATTATGCCAAAAACATGATATAGACAGTCATTAAGTTAAACGTAATATGGCAAAGCTTTTGATCTTAAAAAATTCACATCGAAGCCTTTGCTTAATCATAAATGGTCTAAATTTACGCATTTTAGTCGTATTATTGGTACCCATTTGGGCCTCAAAACTCAGCTTCTTGTGTCTAATGGTAATTCAAATTTATAAAATCATACAAAATATTATTGTATTTAACTGATTCTTAGTAAACCAAATGGTTCAATGTCTTACAAGTGCTGTCATTACAACATATTGCTCCAAAAATGAATAATTTGACGGCGCTCCCCATAGGGGCCTCATTGAAGAAGAAGCCGAATTTGTTTACTGACTTTTTTTTTGAAATTCATGCTAAGTTGATATTTTGTAAAAGTGCCATACTAAATTGTTACATTAGATACAAAATAACCTGTCTTGGAAACAAATAAAAAACTTGCTTTTTATATTCTGTTTTTGGGTACCCCTTTGGGGCCTCAATATTTTGGGAGACAGGGCCTCTCGTGCGTGTCTCCTGGCCTTAAATGAAAGGTTTTGACCTAAACTATAAGTGTGCCAAATATGGTGCTTTTATACAAAAGTGCACAATCTGGCCTTCTTTTGGCTCTTACAGCTCCAACTAGTATTCTAAATGTTTATAATATTTCATTTATATCACGCAGGCAGGCTTCATCCCTTTTCTAATACACTGACCTTACTGCAGTAGGAAATGAATACATTGTAATTGACATCACCCTCTAATTAGCAGTTAGCAAGCAGATTGAGGTATTACAACATATAATGTTTATGTCTCGAATCTTATCGCATTTAGACCCATCTCTTATAACTCCATGATGGAGTGACATTGTATCTTTTATGAAATTAGATCTTATGTTGTAAATGTGTTTTATGATTGTACAATGATATTCGATGCGTTACAGCGAGCAAAAGATCGGGTTATATAACAGTCTTCCCTCTCATGCAAGGCTGACGTTACTTAATGGATTGTATTGCTATGTCATCTTTCAAGCATGAGAAGATATAATAACAGTCGGAATGAGGTTCGCTTAGGGTGAATGATTAATGAAATCGAATTGGTTTTCAAGTCGTTTTCAACATTATTTAACCCATTACCAAACAATAACGACATTTGATCAGTTTGTCGCAGACGACTCTGGAATTTGCTGTGGGAAAAGGAGAAATTACTCTAAACAAGCAACTTCACCTTTTCCCACAATGTTTTCTGCCCTTTCAGAAGATTACTTTTCAATTTCATCACATATGGAAATGTCATCTGCAAACTCTTTGATTTTGGGAAAGTCGAATATTTGCCGTTTGGTAAAATGTGAAACCTTGCATGGACCAGAGTACCTGTGTAACAACCCGTTATGTAATAAAGTTGCACTATGTAATAATTATTACAAAACGGGTTGAAGTTTATTACATTTTGCGTTTTTCGATGCGAACCCACTATGTTATAAAGTTGCATAACGTAATAATTATTACAAAACGGGTTGAGGCGTATTACACTTTGCGTTTTTCGATGCCAACCCGTTATGTAATAAAGTTGCAATATGTAATAATTATAACGAAACAGGTCGATTATTTTTTTCAGTGATTTTTTCTTTACAAACCCGATATGTAGTAGTATTCATAATGGTAACATGGTGATATTTTCACACTAAAGGTAGCCTCTTCCAAGCCAAAACAGGCTTATAAGCAAAAACCAAACGTTCTTAAAATCTTTGTTTGAGCAATTTTCAAGCAAGGAAACCGTTCCAAATGACTAAACGTACCGCAAACATTCAAGCCAAGTATCTAAAAAGCCGAAATGGGCTTATCAGCAAATTACAAAAAATATTTTAAATGTCTGTTTTAGCGTTTAGATGCTAAAAATAGCATCGCATGTGGCAACAAGTACCGACAAAGAGGCCAACAGAGATGCTTGAAAGCCAATATAGGCATATCAGCGATTTGTAAAAATATCAGAAAACTTGATTGTTCCCCAATTTTCAAACGAGGATACTGTTCCAAATGACTCAATGTACGTAAAGCATGTGACTAAGAATGCCAAAATGGGCTTATAAGCATATTACAAAAATGAATTTGTATGTTTGTTTTTGAGCTAATATGGTAAGAAAAACATCGCAAATGGCAGCACGCATGAAAAAAGAGTTCTATTTTCGCAGTAAAGCTGTTTTAAGTAAAGTTGCAATATGTAATAATTATTACAATACGGGTTGAGGTTTATTACATTTTGGCTTTTTTCGATGCGAACCCGTTATGTAATAAAGTTGCAATATGTAATAAAATAAACAAAAAGGATTGATATTCTACAAAGTGAATTTTTAGATGCAAACCACTTATGTTCTAAAATTCATAATGGTTACGTGGTGACATTTTCACATAAAAGGTAACCTCTTCCAAGCCAAAAAGGCTCATGAGCAGAACTTTGATTGAGCAATTTTCAAGCTAGGATACCGTTCCAAATGCCTCAATGTACCGACAAAAAGTTAAACCAAGTAACTAAGAAAGCCGAAGCGAGCGCATCAGCAAATTACAAAGGCGATTGTATATATCTGTTAGATACACTTATATAGTGAGAAAGACTTCGCAAATGGTAGCGCAGCAAAGCGCAATTCTTGAAGAGAAGCTGTTTTCTTTAAACGTTGAACTATGTAACAATTGTTACAAAATGGGTCGTGTTTTATTACATTTTGCATTTTTAGATGCCAACCCATTATGTAACAAGAATCTATAACGGTCAAATACCGATGTGTTTACACACAAAGGATAATCTCTTCCAGGTCAAAAGAGGCAATATTTAGTTAAAAAATGGCTCAGCTTTGAACAAGCCTTACAAAATAGACACAAACCATTGTTTGGTGACCAACACGGTCCTTTTATCAATATGAAAAATGATTTTACTTATCACTTTTTAGCTTGACTACTCGAAAAATAAGGAGAGCTATACTTGTCACCCGGGCGTCGGCGTCACACCTTAGTGTTTAACAGCAAGTATGTAAATTACGAGTTACTGTATGGAATGGGTTGATACTTTACAGTTGTGTTCATAGTCATAATCTAAGGTCCAAATTTCATATATTTTGTATTGAATTGAAGCAAATTATGCGGCCTTTTGTACATTTTTTTCACATGCGTTTGTAACTAATAAAACCACGGTATGGAATGGACTGACACTTCACACATTTGTTTGGATTGTACTTTAAGGTCCCTGACCAGGTGTCATATCTCTTGTTTTAAATTCAAACAAATCACGCTACCTTTGGACTTTATGGTTAATTTTGTATATGCAAGTTTGCATCTCATTAACTACGGTATTGAATGGTATAGTACTTTACACATGGGTTAAGAGTCATCGTCTAAGGTACAGTATTCATAACTCTGGTTATGAATTTAAGCAAATTATGTGGCCTTTTGTACGTAGAAAATTTTGTTTAAAGTTTGTGCATGCAAGTTTGTACTCAACAGCTTATGAAAGGAATTATCTTAATCCTGGCACCTTATTTATTTTGTAAGGTCCACCGTCCCTGAAACAAATAATATTTCACTGGCATTTACCTCTCTCTGACATTATCGAATAGTCGAATACGCTGTTTTATCGACAACTCTTTTGAGATTATATGCGTCACTTATACTGAAAAAGCTTGCAAACGACCAACATAAGGAAATACACAGACCACACTGCGTCCTTAATGATCTTAATTATCGATGAACCTTAAACTACCGTCCCAACCAATCATTTTCGTAAAAGAATTACAATATATTCCTTCAAAATGCAAATCGCAAAGTAAAATGGGTCTTTACCAATATTGCAATTTATAGTAATTGACTGGCCTTTTAGGCCTGTCTATGCTGTCGTACGGAGCAGGTTATCCGGATTTCTCTTGACTTGTAAAAACTTGTATTTTTAGCTCGAATCACTAAAGCAGTTTATTGTATTTTTCTAACAATCGTGACGTTTCGAAGCATGCAGGTGCGTATGACAAACACCTCGGTATAGATCAGATCAGTTGCTTTTTATTGTGCTCGAGTTGTACAAAAAATTACAAGGCAACACTAACTCATAGAAATAAACCAAAATCAAATTATATTTAATGACGTCTTCTTCTTTCTGTATCTGCTTCTCACGTGTACAATGATGAAAACGTTGATTGACATTTTGTCGTTGTAGCATCCTGATTAAAGTTATAACAAAACCTTAACTATAGTCATACTCAAACTGTACCAGGCGCCAAATGAAGTTACTCAGTTAAAGTGTATGTTGTATAAAAGTATTATATTTGTTTTATCCATACATCTAACTTGACCGAAGTGTACATGAAATTAGCGGATGGATACATTATCACAAGCCTTTGTATAAGGGTATATCTTTTTTTTATACTTGGCCACGACTTTACGTGCACTATAATATGGTTTATGGAATGCCTATACAAAAATAATCACTAAATACAGTTGTAAAGTTAAAGTATTTATGGAAGTGGGATGGTTATGTCATGTTTAAAAATCTTGATGAAAACCAATTAAGATGCATTTACAGCAGACGATCTTCCTATGACAATTATTTTGACATGACGTCTTTTATATCAAATGCATTCAAAGATTACGATATTTTACGTGTCTTTATATCAAAATGACGAGTAAGCTATATAGTGCACGTATATCCGATGCAAAGTACATTTAAATGAAAAAGGGAGAGGCTTTTCTTACAATATTTTCTACCCTTTCCTAAAACATCTCCCATATATGTCACAAACTAAACAGGTGTCTGCATTTCTTTTGAACTTAAAAAGATTTAACATTTGTTGTTTGTTAAATGTTTAATATAGGTATAATTTCCTGAAGATAAAACAAATTTCAGGAACAAGGTTTCTAGATTAGGTTTCTTGGTACAAACGACGTTATCTTGACCAATGAATTAACACTTTTCTATAGTCACTTAAAGGCGCTCTCTCAGAGCTGTGTTTGGAGTTACAAAAGTAAAAACATTGGTATTGAAAGTCCTTGTCACTAAACTAAAGACCGTTTTCCATTTCTTAATAATAAGTTGCTAAAACCCCGTGCTTTCGTTAATTAACATGCAGTGAGTCATCGCGTTTGTCTGATCATCTTTGGGAAAGCCGGTTTATAAATAAAAGGGAGAATTCTTCTTCTCGCGCAGTTTGCTTCTGTTACGTGACAACTAAAAATATTTTCATATCAATGACCTCCCTTTACTTTTTAATTTTCACATTATAATTAAGATCACATGATTAAAGTTGTCAAATAAAAATTCCTTTCCAGGAAAAAAATTATAATATATAATCTGATTTGAAATGGTATTTGTTCTGTTAAGTCTTTAATCTTGTTTTTCTGACAATACCCGTGGTTAACCTTTTCAGAAGATGTATCCTAGTATCCTATGTATAAATAATGCTTATTAATTTCCCCGGATTTATCATGCTCACCGAATGACAAACGCATAGGCGGTGATGGTAAACTGATGAGTACCACCTCTTACTCTAAGTTAAGACGTTGTTTACAAAATAAACCCGCCCTTAGACATCTGCGATTTTAATGTTCTAGATCCCCTTTGTATAGTTACGAGCAGGGCTGGGAAGCTGTCAATAGTCTAGTTCTATGTTACTTCAGAAATCTTTGTTGTTATTTTTAGAAGACGATTTATTTAAAAAGAAAAATCTCCATCTCTGAGAGAGTCCCTTTAAATATTGAACTTAATGTCTATAGTTAAGATTTTGTTTGTCTTCTTTCTTCTTTTTTTCATCCTAGTTCAAACAATAAGACCCATCTCTTAGTACTATTAGTACTTTGATTGTAACAACAAGGTTTGAGGTTTCATCACATTGTGTGTTTTTCAATGTTAATCCGTTTTTAGCTCGACTATTCGGATATAGTGAGAGCAATACTTCTCATTCGAACGTGGGAGTCGGCGTCACATCTTGGTTAAGTTTTTACGTGCAAGATTGCATCTCATTACCTACAGTACGATATGGGTTAATACTTCACAAATATCTTTAGTGTCATCATGTAGAGACCATGAAATAATCTATGGTACCTGACAAAGTTTCAAATCTCTTGATTTTAATTTAAGCAAATTATGCGCGGCCTTTCGTGCTTAGAAAATCCTGGTTTAGTTTTTACGTGCAACTTTGTATCGTATGAACTACTGTTTGTAATGGGTTGATACATCACATTCGTGTTTGGTGTCGTTTTGTAAGGTCTTTGACCTAGTTTCATATGTCTTGTTTTGAATTTAAGCAAATGATGTCGTATTTTGTACTTGGTTAAAATTGTGCATGCATATTTTGTTACATGTTGCAACTTTATTGCTTTACTGGTTGGCATCGAAAAAGACAAAATGTAATAAAACTCAACCCGTTTTGTAATAATTATTACGTAGTGCAACGTTATTAGAAAACAGCTTTACTTTCAGAATTTCATTTTGGTATGTGCTGCTATTTGTGAAGATTTCCCACCATAAAAGTGTTAAAACAGATAAATAAAATCGCCATTGTAATTTACTGATAAGCCCTCGTCGGCTATCTTAGTTACTAGGTCTAGTCTTTTTCGGTACATTGAGTCATTCGGAACGGCATCCTAGCTTGAACATCGCTCAACTAAAGTTTTCCGATGACTTCTGACCTTTGCTCATAAGCCTCTTGTGGCTTGGAAGCGGTTATCTTTTGTGTGAAAATGTCATCACGCAACCATTATGAATATTATAACAGAACGGGTTGGTATCTTAAAGTTCGCTTTGTAGAATATCAACCCTTTTCATATATTTTATTACATAATGCAACTTTATTACAAAACAGGTTGGCATCGAAAAACGCAAAATGTAATAAAATTCAACCCCTTTTGTAATACTTATTACATAGTGCAACGTTATAAGAATACGGCTTTACTTAGAGAACTGCACTTTGAAATAAAACCATAGAGTAACCCCTTATGAAGTCATCATTTAAGTTTGTCATCGGAAAATCTTCATACGACATTTGCTATGTTTGGTATGTTCATAGCATTGATCACTGTGCTAAACCTAACTATCATATTACTTGTACAGCCAATTGATCTTATTGCTTATACGCCAATATATGCTGTTCACCAAAGGTTCTCGCCATATTTTGGTCGTATTCAATCGGTTTTTGTGTTTCACTTACGTCAGAAAAAGAGATACTATAGTCCATTTCAATATCGCTGATAAGCTTTATCTTGCCGAAAATAACTTTATGTGTCTCGTTTCGAAAGGTTCTGCCATATATGTGTGCCATATCTGAAATATTTATCGCGAACAACCAAGTTTTCTGACATTTTTACATATTGCTGATATGCCTATGTTGGCTTTCAAGCATCTCTGTTGGCCTTTTTTCGGTACTTGTTGCCACTTGCGATGGGATTTTTAGTATCTAAACCCTAAAACAGACATTTGAAATAATTTTTGTAATTTACTGATAAGCCCATTTCGGCTTTTTAGATACTTGGCTTGACTGTTTCTGGTATGTTAAATCATTCGGAACGATTTCCTTGCTTGAAAATTGCTCAAACAAAGATTTTATGAACGTTTGGTTTTTGCTTATAAGCCTGTTTTGGCTTGGAAGAGGCTACCTTTAGTGTGAAAATATCACCATGTTACCATATGAATACTACTACATATCGGGTTTGTAAAGAAAAAATCACTTTGAAAAAAAAGATCAACCCGTTTCGTAATAATTATTACATATTGCAACTTTATTACATAACGGGTTGGCATCGAAAAACGCAAAGTGTAATACGCCTCAACCCGTTTTGTAATAATTATTACATTATGCAACTTTATTACATAGTGGGTTCGCATCGAAAAACGCAAAATGTAATAAACTTCAACCCGTTTTGTAATAATTATTACATAGTGCAACTTTATTACATAACGGGTTGTTACATACCTGTTAGTGTTTCCGGCACAATACAAATTGTCTTTTATATTCGACTAGTTGGGTTCCGACTTCGCATGACGAGAAAAATGGTCGAATAAAACAGATGAATTTGCTGAAAAGCCTAATTTTCAAACAAGACTCCTAAATATATGACCCCTGCATTCATAGACAGACTCTTCATCATGTTGACCGCCTTCTTGAAAATAATATTTATACATATGTTCTCAAAATTTTAAAAAGATTGCAGTTTGTTTACAACTTGTCAACTCAGTCAGTATACATGTGTAAAACACAGTTAAATCTCTTTATAGTTGTCTAATGGTTTTAGAAAATTGATATAGAAGTACCCCCAAAATGTGGCTGAGAGGGTACGATAGAAGGAAATATGTGAAATGTAATAAATGTTAAAATATTGAAAGTAAAACTTGGTCGTTCACGAAAAGAATATTTTTAACGCAATATAAGTTAACGATATCGACTAAAATCTAATCTGCCTTAACCCTTCTAGTTTTGGAACCGGCTTCATGTTTATGCAAACAGGTTGGGTCCAGGCCTGTGATCTAACCTGTTTGCTACTCTGAGTATCTTTCATCGTTAGAATTATGCAAGTATTTAAGGGTTTAGAAAGCAGACGAGGCAACGATCTTTTTTTTTAAAAAATTACCCAGCATTTTAAGGGTTAGGTAGAAATTACCTGTCACAAACAATTTCTTCTTTGGCCACGATACTCGTTTTTTAATTATTTCACTGCAGGGGCAACAAACCGTGATGACATGGAGTAAGAGATAAACATTTGAATGTAGGGCGATTGGGATATACCGGCAGGTATACCTCCACTTTACCAACAACCAAACGATAACGACATTTGACGAGTTTGTTTTGACGACACAGGAAAAGATTGTGTCTTAACGAGCAATTTCTCCTTTTCCCACAATTTCTTCCGTCTTATCACATTTTGAAATGTCGTCTGCAAACTCTTCCAATTAGGGACAGCCGAAATTTTAGCGTTGGGTAAAGGGTGAATCTGTATTGACATCTCGACTTGTAGCTAATTACCTGTATTGAAATTAGTGTCCAGATGTTACACCTGCTTGAAGTCATATATATCTTTTTCAGTTGCGTTGTATGGTTAAACTATTATCTATTTGATAAACTGTGTTTTAAGTGAGTTGAATCTCCTGAAATCTCTCTTTATGAGGAGGGGTGTTGAAACGTTGATCTCCCTTTCTTTATCATATTCATCTTGCTTTGATCTATAATTTCGATAATAAACGTGGTTGCGACATTTAACGACATTGCGACATTTAAAAGCCTTGCGACTTTAGAATCCAGTTGCGGCATTCAACGACGTCGCGACAATTAACGAAGTTGCGATATTAAACAACATTATTAGTGTTGTTACAAAACACCCAAACTCTGTCTTTTAGTATGTGTTTTTAGAATAAAACGTATATTCATGAGGGAGTTACTATTAGTTAATCTAATTTACTTATTGCAGGGTAATGAGTTAACATAGACAAGCGAGAGGTGGGGGGAAAGCGACTCCACAATGAATATCCACAGCATACAGTATTAAAGAAGAAAAATGAGAGTAAGAACGAGAGCGTGGAATGAATAAACACAGTGTCCTTGTATTTGCTAAAGCTGATAGTTTCAGTTAGGGTGACTGAGGACCCGAAGGTTGAGTGGTTGCTGAAAAAGAAAAGAAGGAAATGTGTAAAATCTGTATAAGTTTATCTAATAACTGATATTATCTGATAACACTCAATTTCGGTGACAGTGGTGTAGTGGTAGGGCGTCGGTCTTTTGTACCGAGGGTCCCGGGTTCGTATCCCCGTTACACGAGGTGAAAATTGCCGGGACTAACACACGAATCGGCGTGAGTATTGGTGCATTATTCAGGAAACAGTCGTCAAAAGTGAATTTAAAAAGACTCAAGCTTCCGTCGGAATTGATTTAAAATAAATAAGTTTTAGCTTAATTCAATAACCTCATTTTCAATAACATTTAAAACATATTATGGCCGTCACTAATCTACTGCAGAAACACCCCCTTTCCGTTTCAATACAGATTGAGAATATCATTCAGGATGCTTAACTATCAGAAGGTAAGTTTTAACTTATCTATCTTACATCAATTGTGACATAAGCTTGAAGTTCGTTTTCGCGCCAATACATAGGTTATTGCTGATATTTCCACCTCGCCTGACGGGGATACGAACTCGGGACCATCGGTAAAAGAGACCGATACTCTACCACTGTACCAATGTCGACCATGTGTTTACATCAGTTGTGACGTTAGCTTGAAGCTCGTTATCGCGCCGATTGATGGATTAGTTCTGACATTTTCACCTCAACAATACCAGGAATCGAGCTTAATAGTTGGATGAGCAGGAATCACGAACCGGGCACCATTCTTCTTTAAATAGACCCGCGACCTACTGGTCTATTTAGCCTAGTCCCACAGTAACTGTATGTTAAGAAACGGCTATAAGGTATGCCCATTTACAAAAGTGGACTCTCATAGCCGAATTTCTTAAGTTTAAATTCAATTGTTCACGAAGAGTGAGAGAATGTTGGGTTTAAAATTGTGAAAGGTGGTTTAATCATTGAAATTAAGAAGAAACGCAAATGAAGGAAACAACAGACGAACGCAAGATCAGTGTATCGAACCAACAATTGTACGAAAAGGGAACGTGACAAAGAGACACACTGATTAAACAAATTACTTCCACCAAAACATCACGAGAGAAGCAACTACATCGATGTAATACCATTCAAAGATAAGTATTTAAGTGAAACAAGTAGCGAGAAACATGATAAAGGTAACGACGTTTGACTTACTTCCACATGGATGGTAACCACAATATGCGAAACAGTTTTCCCGGGACCATGCGAAGTACTCAGTGTTCGTACAGAGGTCGCCACTATCAAACTGTCGACAGTTACCGATCTTGTTCTCACACTTAAATGGTGTTAACGTGGCTGGAATAGATAAAAAGAGGCGTATTTCACTGTTTGAGATGATGCAGTTGTATTCGTATACCATCGCCTCTGTGTCTGTCTATCGGAAGATATAGTAATCTAAAACCATCTTCATATTAAAGGACAGCCCATAACAAAATGATATTCACCTCCAATTTCCACGAAAAGCATGTATTAAGTATCAAAATAGTTTGATTTTTTGAGTGCCTTCATGTTTTTACAAAAAATGTTGAGTAGTGAATTTTGTTAATGATTTTCTGAATTTCATAGGAATTTCACTTGATAAGTAAATCGGCATGAAGGTGGAAGTATGTCGACGTTTGTTGGACTCTGCAATATGGTCGTGCTACTCTTGTTTTATCAAATCAATCAACCACCGCTTGGAAATGGTCTAAGACGTATTTATCTCTATCATCGACATAACCATCAAACTAAACAAATATAAAACGATATGGTAGACAAATTGTGTTTACAATACAGATGATATCAATTATAAACAGAAACAGACTTATCTAGTAGACTATCTCGGCGGTATCAAACATTTGCCATACAGTAGACAGCCTTTTCATATTTTTATCCTAGTTTTGTTCTTGCAATTTGAACCACTGTATAAATCTTACGTGGCACGCAGAATTCACAGAAAGCTGGACAATGTGCTTTTGCCCAGGGTAGGTAGAGGGTATCGTTACAAATACGAAGGCCATATCCTACGCAGTTGTCAACCGTATCCTTACACTCTGTAAGAAAGAAAGAAACAGACAGTGAGCATAAATATAAGGGTAGTCAAAAATTAACATATCTTATCACATAAAATATAACATAATTGACACAGGTAAAGATAGATTGACTATTTTCCTTTCATTCTGAAAAAAAAAAAAGAATAAAAAAGAACTAAGATTAGATGGGAAGGTAGGATTAATGATATAGATATTGAATGTGATGTAAAACATACATATCTGGAGACTCAATTGAGCTTGTTTATCCAAAGTAGTGAATGCATATTTTTAGATAAACATGCATACACTCCATACTTAGGCAAATGTCACGTTGTAGTAAGGGCAGTCACAAGGCAGTCAGCATTTGAAATTAACTAACTTTATAAAGCAGTTTAGATCAAAGCTATGCGATGCATTGCGCTAATCTATCAATACGACACTTGAAAATTGGTGGAATAAGTACATAGGCTGAACCAAACAAACGACAAACAATTGAATCAAAACAAAGTATGGTGAGTATCGATTTAAGTGAATGGAATAAATATAACTCGTAAAACCTATTGTGGAAGTTTCCACAGCTAGTGTCGTTGATTGCCTAGCGACGGGAGGTTTTGTAGTAGGTGCTGCTGTTGAGGCTACAGTTGTTGATGTCGGAGAAGATGTCGTGGTTGGAGGACTCGACTGAGTTGTTGGTGCAGCAGTGGATGGTAATGTACTTGTTGGTGTTGTAGAAGTCGTTGGAGCTGGTGTTGATGGCTGAGCCGTTGGAGCTGGTGTTGATGGTAATGTACTTGCTGGTGTTGATGGCTGGGTTGTTGGAGCTGCAGTGGATGGCAATGTACTTGTTGGTGCTGTGGATGTTGTTGGTGCCGATGTGGAAGGTAATGTTGGTGTCGTTGTGGTCGTGGGTTCTGGAGTCGTTACAACTGTCGTTGTTGATGCCGTTGATGGTGAAGTTGATGACGGCGTTGAAGCTTCTGTCGACGATACAGCAGCTGGGATAGTAGATGTGACAACAGGGGCGGATGTTTGTGAAGCTGTCGTTGTTGTCGTTAATACTTCAGTTACCGCTATAGGTGCTGTGGATACAAATAACAAAAGTTAAGATACAACATATTTATTAAAGTGACATGTTTTTATAGAGTAATGTTGTATACATGAATAAATCAATACATGAATCACATCCGACCTATAAATCAACTACATGAAAACCATTTTTACGGCAGGACCTCTATAAGGTGCTACAGATTAGTATATTGAGATTTTACCACAAATGCAAATGTCACATGAAAAGAACAATTCAACCATAAAAAAGTTTAACTATAATTGTTACTCTATTATTTGTTGTGTACAATTGGACATATTTAGTGTCATAAAAGTAAGTGAAAAACTATAATGTTATGAGAAGAAAAAACGAACAAGAATAATGTCAAGAGCAAGGTATTGTTCAAGTAACAAGAAAGTCCTAGAAAAGATAACAAAAGAAAACAAAAGCACTTAGATACCTGTCGTCGTCGATGTCGATGGTGTATCAGTTGTTGATTGATCTGCCACGATCGTAGAGGATGTTCCGGTGTCTGTCAAGCCAGTCTGGCTCTGGGTTGTTGGTGCCTCGCTGCTTATAGCCGCCATTGTAGACCCGATGGTGGCGGTGGTGGTATTAGCGCTGGGAGCAGAGGTTCCGGGTTGTGTGGCGGTATTCGTTACTGCGACAGGAGAACTCTGCTCTGGTGTGGCACTGGAACCACCGTCAGTTGAATCTATGGATGGCGTGGTAAGAACTTCCGTGGTTTGAGAGGTAATCGGCATTGATATTGTTGTTGTTGTTCCTGTTGTTGATGGCTTATCGTCCTTTATGGTTGTTGCTTTAGTAGATTTGGTGGTAACTTTAAACAAACGAAAACAAAAAAGAAAATCATCAGATTTTAGAACATTTGAAATAAAACGCAATTAAGATGTTCAAGAATAGAGACTTTTTCATCATCGCAGTCGTTTATTTGTTGATTTTGTTAAATAGGTCATTATTCGCTTGGTTGAATGTGGCTTGAAATCAAATGTTAATAAAACAGTTGTCTGTATTGTGTTCAATTTTTTTGAAGTCACGATATAAAAAAAAACATTCTTTTTATTGTCAAAGGCTTCTGATGAGACCACCACAAGCCCGTAAAGTGAGTTCAAACAACCCCCGTTTTGATTGAGCGATATTTTAACAGTCATGTCAAGTATTATATGCATTAGAAATACAGGTTTATAAGCCATATTAGATAGTGAGTTGATGAAATGAATTGCGAAGGTAGAGCATGCACACCATCTGTTACTCCATCACATCTAAACTTACCACAAACGGTATTGAGGAAATCATCCCTTAATCGTACCTAATCGGATATTTCCGTGAGCTGTGTTTTCGTTTTGGATCAACCCGACGAGTTCAGATTGCTTATTCCTTTGTCACAGTTGGTGTAGTTATACGACAATTTAGCAACCTATATTGTTTCTATCATCTTTTGCTGCCTGCTATTTCAATTTGTTACAGTCACACATCATTTTTATAAAAAAGGGGGATTTTATAACGAACAAACTGAAAGGTGCTTGTTAACCCGTCGTTATTGCTATCATTCCAAATCAAACGAGCCATCCGGCAGAGAATATCATGGCTTGGATTGCAATTTGTCATGTAACAATTATACCAACAAAAAGATGTTTGATTTTCGATGAAAAGGTTTTTATCAAAAAAGTGCGTATATGTACATGTAGTATGATTGCCAATAAGGGAGGCAACCAATGCAAAATAAGAGGAATCTGAAGTCGTGGTTGTCTCGCCTGTTGGTGCTTGGAGCCAAGTCATTACCTCCCTTCCAAGCGAATTGGCATGTTACTTTATCAATGTATTTTAATTTACATTTTAAGTTCACATGTTCTTGCATGTAAAGGTTGTATCGTTTAAATCATTAAATGGCCTATTCAATGTCAATCACTTTACAGGATTGCTTTTATTCCAAATCAAACAAGCAATCCGGGTAGAGCGTATCGAGGCTTTGAGTGCAATTTGACACGTAGCAATTGTACGAATAAAAAGGGGGATTTAATAACCATCAAACTTAAAGGCGCCTGTTAACTGTAAAGAGAATTTGAAATAAAACAGTTTTTGTATTGTTGTTGATATACAATAAAATATTGCTATTGAAAGCATAATCAATTCAGGAAGCGTCAGCTTATTTAAGTATGTATAGTTATTTGCAGTATATCTCAAAAGCGATGACACACTTTAAGATTAGAATGTATGTCAAATCAACGTATTAACAGTTAAATGAATTAAAAAGGACATACTTTTGGTTCCAATCACACATCTCAAGTGCATATCATACAACAATTCAGTTGACATGCAATTTTAAAGAAATTGATTTTTAACTTCCAAATTTCCTGACATATGTGAACAAGTACCTTTAAATTACGTTACGGGGAAATCTAAAATGTACATGTCTAACCTGGGGCCTCAGTTGACGGCTTGGAATCCCAGTTGGAGTCCGGCGTTGGTCGAGGCTTGTACTCACTACCTGGGAAACCTGCGCACAAACAGAACATAATGTACTTATTATAGGTTGACATGCTCTTAACCATTATAGTGCTGGAACCGACTTCATGCTTATGCAAACACTTTGGATCAGGCGACTGGCCTGTGATCTAACCTGTTTGCTTCTCTGAGTATCTTTCTTCATCAAAGTAAGCAGATATTTAAGGTTTTGGAAAGCGGACGGCACAAACATCTGTTTTTAACACCGAGCATTCTATGGGTTAAAACATTGTATGGGTCAAAACTATGTTTATTGCCTAGTTTTGACCCAAGGATAACAGTAGACCCTTTGAACAAGACGGGTAGAGCTATCACCATTATGTTTGTCACGGAATGTGTCCTTTTTATTGCATAGTTTTGACCCAATCATAACTGTAGACCCCTGTGGTTAAGACGGGTAGAGCTTTTGGCATTTTGTTTGTCACAGAATGCGTCCCGTCTCACGTAAAAAGTGCCCATACGTACCCGAAGTGAGGTCATTCCCGTCCGATTTACATTCGGAACTGTTCGAATCGAAACATCCGGCGGTCTCCCCAGCATGATGGTGGCTAGCATGGAATTGTCTCTTGAATAGTGCCGTCTTAACTAGAAAAGCAATATAAAACTTGTTAACACGTTTACTGTGTGAATACCAAAGTGCTGAAAAAACAAAACTTATTTTGAACCCTAGTCCATCACCTAAAGTTGCTTTAGGTGGTGGACTCGGTTCAAAATATTTTTTGTTTCTTCATCACTTTATGTAATGATAGGCAGCGAAATCGCTTTCTCATTTTCATAAACTAAGAACGAGGTGACAAATCAATCTGAATAATTATTATTTAACTGTATATTAGACTTGCTTTTTATGCCATATTGATTTCAAAAGTTCCCAATGTATTCTTCTGGTTAGGGTTTCAAAGTCTGTGTCTATCTTATAAAAATCAAAGCTTTGTGAACAGGTTTCCAAAAGCTCTTCAAAATATGTGAATTCGATTTTATTAATAGCAATATAAATTATTTGACTTGACGAGGCGATTCTAAAAGATACACAGTTAATGATGTTTAAACACAAGAGACCTATTTGCATATCAAGGTGTTTATGAAAATGAAGTTCCCATTTTAAGATCTGACTCCTTTTCTGCATAAATTACTATCAGGGTACAAGGCGTTGATGTTATGTATCTACTACAAAAGTATGAGAATATATGCGTAGCAAGGGCAATATGAAAATGAATGTCCCTTTTTAGGGCTGACTCCCTTTCTGCATAAATTAATGTCCGTGGACAAGTAGTGGATGTTATATGTATGAACTAGATAGAATAAAGACAATAGCATTACCATTTCGTCGGCCAGGCTTTGGTGGTGTTGGTGGAGCATATGTGATCACGGGAAGGTCTCGACCTGAAATAAAACAAGGGATTAGCATTTATCTTAATGCTTAAAGATATAAAGACCTGTATGTTCTTAGTTGCGAAAAGTATAAAAAAAAAAATATAAAAAAAGATTAGCATGTTGGAGTGTGCGGTTATCTAAAATTAATCAATATTGAAGCAATGCCTCTGTATGTTTATCGTGTTACATTTTCATTTCCCAAGATTCATAACCTATTTCGATAAGTGTTCACATGGTTTTTTTTTCTTGATAGATAAAATTTTACTTTCATCCGCCAACTCTTTGGAAATAATAATCAGAATATGATATCTTAAGTTGAAAACGTGTGTGACATTAAATGTCGAGAATAAGCTTAAAAGATATAGGCGCTTATCCTTTATATTTACAGCTTGTGTTATTTTTTTAGTTAGATACATTCAATGTAAGCTAAGATATCGATATCAAAGTCGAATCACATATCGCCATCAATATGTAAAAATAATTCTGTTCCATTGAAGTGTTGTGCCTTTTACTTATCCTGACTTTATACATATAGTGTTTGAATTAGTTTACAAGGCTCATTATAAATGGAGGAACTACCCGAGCTTAATTGGCCTCAAGAGTTTAATAACGTTTAGAAATATCATCAGTATTACGATCGTCAACAGGGACACTTATTCTCGCGAAACCTCGCAAGGAAGTTGTTACTTGCTTCAATATTAAAGCTCGAATCATTTAGTAGTATGTTTTCTATAATCTGTTCATCATCAAATGCGTCTTTTGGTGAGGGATTACACGGAATAACACCTGGCTTGGGACGAACATCAACCGCTACCACATATATGTGTTTTATTCTTTAGGTCACGGCAGAGACTTATCTTCATGTTGTTACTTTATTAATTTTTCACTGGTGTTACAGACATGTAATACACGGATTGCTTGAGTTTCGCAATATACACCGTGTTTGCCACAGGAACGTTTATGACGGCAACAAACAACAGGCAAGAGTGAATGATATTTGCAAAGGATTTGAATACATTGTCAGTCTGATATCTAGTTGAAAACTCACCGTGATAAATTTTTAAAAAAATGTAAGGTGCAAATAATCTTTGCATATTGCAGTGTTTTCATAAACATTGTCATGACGGTACATTTAAGAATGCATACAATATAAAGACAAGCGGGTAAAACATTTCTTAGCATAGAATCGTATCATATTTTGTATGGTATGTCTGAGGGACCTCACACCCGTCACTAGTCTTACGTAACAAGGGACCAGATCAGTTGCTATAGTTACAAAATGGCGCCGATTTGTATCACAAAACTCACATCCGGTTCCAATATAACAGTTGAAACAAATAGTACCATGCTCATAAGGATGAAGACTGCGCACCATTCAAACAGTCAACTAACCATTCACCAGTTACTACTTTCTAAGAAAAGAATTTAACTGTTTCCTATTAAAGACTTTTTTCCAATAGTAACGGTAATGATTTTCCCATAGGTAATTTAAGAAGTTTCGAAATAAGGGCTAGTGAACTGAGAAATGGCTCGCCATATAAACCGGAAATTGTTCCAGCATAATTCGAAAATACTTCTCTCAGAATATTAAAGCTGCTTGTTGACAGATGTGAGAAGAAGTCAAAAATAAATTTCTTTTAACCTTAGCATGCCGGGTAATTTACTAAAAATAGACTTTTGTGTCGTCTGCTTTCCAAAACTTTAATATCTGCCTAATTTTGATGAGGAAAGATACCCAGAGCAGCAAACAGGTTAGATCAAAGGTCAGTTGTCAATTTATCTGACGACTGGCCTTGATCAAACCTGTTTGCAAAAGAATGAAGTCGGTTCCATCACTATAAGGGTTAAAACTGTACAACATCTGTACTTTTGAATGATCCGCAACGGAGAATTACCATTGTTTGTTTGTTTGTTTGTTTGTTTTCCAATTTGTTTTACATCGAGTCACTCTCGATGACTGCTTCCTGGAGAATACACCAGTAATCGCGCCGGTTTGAGGGCTAGTCCCGGCAATTCTCACCTCGCCTTACGGGGATTCGAACCCGGGACCTTCGGGTAGTAGCCCGACGCTCTACCACTGTACCACTGTCGCCCATTAGCGGAACGCCGATTCGTATTTGCAAAGTTCTTAGAGCCGATATACAGAGAATCAATATTTTTTTTATCAAAAAGTGTTGCAACTGTTTTGAGATATACAACAAAGTGACTCTACGTTGTTAGACATATTGACGCCTGCTGAATGATCGATCCTTTTATTGACTACTATTTTCTATATATAAAACAAAAATAAAAAGACTGGATTGTTTCAATGAAATCCTTTTTGGACTTTCAAACTTTCTCATCTGTGAACAAGCAGCTAAAAATCAAGTAATCTTTCTAGCAGAAAAATAGGAGTAAATATGTGACGTTTCATTAAGCTATTCGAAGTTTCTGTGCCGTCCTGAATGTCGACCTCATCCTTAAACAAAACAACAGACATTTCGTTCTATGCAAGAAGCTTCCATTTATTCAAAAGCGTTTGATACATAGGTTTGGGATTCAAAATTGTGGAATGACTTGTCTTGCTCCCAGTTTCTCATGGTTGTAAGGGGTCTCACCGGTCCTTATTTCCCTGAAAATTAGATTAGAGGAGGACTCAATATAGGGACCCATTAAGGGGCTAAATACGGGGTATAAACAGAGGGTTGACACATAGGGAAAATGCTGTGCACATACCATGGAAAGCATTTTATGATATATGTTATTTGTTTCGAAAGTATTTAAGAGCAGACAGTCAATGATGATGAAATAGATAAATCTGTATAGAGTTCGGTATCTATAATTACTTGTCTTTCATAGAATTCGGAAACTTAACCGAGTAATGTATTGGTCTTACTACGATTGTTTGAAACACATTGTGTGTAAATTGTCTCTGTATCGGCATGTAAAGGGACCATCTCACAGATTGCGTTCTAAGATGTATAAAATATCAAAATCATGTTCTAAACAATTATCTTAACCAAATGTATCGCCTATGAATTTCTCTAATCTAAAAAATGCTGTAACTGTGTGTTTCTGGTTAAAGATTGTGAAAAAACAAAACAATTGCGCCTTTTGGTGCTATGCTTGGCAAACTCGGTTTATCTATAGCTCGTCAGTCGATTTCTCTCTGACACACCATACTAGCGTTACAGTAGAAGAGTGTCGACTTACGTCGTTGTATTGGTCCTAGATACTCGTATCCATTAACTAAATAAACCTTTTAAACAGTTAACTATATACGTAAGGCAACTGTCGCACATATTTCACAACGTTTTTTAACGTTTTCAGAATAGGATTGGTAACCGTATCGAGTATTTAGTTTAATGCCATTTTAAACACCCTTGTCATTTTATCCATAGGAGATATTTTTTCAAATGTCAAGCTGTGAGGCGGTCAGTTAACGTTTTCGTAACATAAAGTCGTTTGAGTTTGGGTGCTTAAGAAGACAAACATGCTTTCTCCGCAACCATTGCTTATAGGTATAGCTAGCAGGCATTTCAACATACTTAATTGGGATTAATCTCAAACAAGGAAGCAGAGGGAAAATACCCACAAAGAAATAAGGATAACACCAGAATAAGCCGAACACGCCGAAGAGATGTTTCCAATGATGTATTACATCACACAATTGATTTGATTCACAGCATTGAAATGAGGACATCGTTGTCTCGGACCTAACACAAGTTCTTAGCCAAGGAGTATATTAAAAAAAAACATATCCTTCGATATATGGTGTTGTCTTTGCAAAGGACACTCGACACTTGAACTAAAAGGCCCTTTTCAGTACTCGATGCCGGACTATTCGGTCTCAAGATTACGAGAATGCATATTTCAGCGTCACTTATATCATTAGTATTGGGCAATGCTTTTCAATAAAGAATATTTATTTACATGTGATCATTAGGCCAACAAGCTCACCAGGTACATTGGCGACAATTAATACAATGAACAGAATCTATGAAAATATGAAACAAATTGGCCTACCATTTAAGAAGACACAAAAGAAAAAAACATATATCTAAGATATTTGATAATGAGAATTAAAAACGAGAACGGACCGTTTATCTACATTAAACGACAAGGATGAGCGAAACGTTAACCTACGCGTATTGATGTGTATAACAGTCATTGTAAATAGACCATGATTATTTCGTATTATATTACTTAATAAATGTGTCTATGAGTAAGAACAGTACTTGGTTTGGAGAATATAGCATGTTGTTACACAGAAATATAATATCTGGGACATATTGTTTTTTGTTGAAATATATAACCCTGTGTCAAAAAGGCGTAAAATTCCGACACAGTCATTTGTCTTGTAAGTTATATACACCTTTCGGGTCAGACTTTCCCCTCTGATTGAAAACCTTCAGAACCAAGAGAGTTGCAATGATCGCAACGTTGAAAACACTTGGTTTTATTTCACTTGACACTATACGTATTCCATAGACTCATGTCTTTATCTACGGAAATAGATTAACTAAGAAATGGGTCATGGCGGATTTATAGGCTGAGAAGAAGTATAACAGTCAAAACAGAAAGCACAATGAATCAACACGATTATTCCAAAATACATCACTGGAAATGAATAATGGCTAAGGACCTCTTTGATAGAAATATGCTAGATACAGGCTGTAGATTAGCCAGGGTAAGCTAGAAAGCGGTATATGATTTGAAAAAGAAAATGTTGGAAATGGGGTTTAACCAATTATCAAACTATATCGACACTTGACCAGTTTGTTGCAGACGATTCTGGAAACATTGTGGGGAAAGGAGAAATTGCTCTTAACGAGCAATTTCTCATTTTCCCACAATGTTTTCTGCCCTATCAGAAGATTATATTTTTTTTTCATCACATCGTCTGCAAACTCTTTCAATTTGGGATAGTCGAGAAATTTGCGTTTGGTAAAGGGTTTTATCCTGTCACTAGTGCCATTTTGGGACCGATAACTAGTTGCAGTATAACGTTTGTGATATCCGGCACTAATCATATACCACAGTGACGAATCATGATGTCATTTGAACGCCATGACACATGACGTCATGTTTTCACCATTCTCTACTTTGGTTTTGTTTACTTTTTCTCGCGTTTTTTTTTTATTTTGTTTGTTTAAAATATTACACAAAGGTAACAGGATAAATACAATAAATATAATAGATTGCTGGTGTCTTTAAATAAGAAAAGATATTGAGATCGGCATCGGATCATTATCCGTTTCGCCTTCGGCTCAACGGATAATATTCCTACGCCTTGCCTGATAACATTTCCGATTCACGACACCAACCATCTATCCTCACTAAGAAGACAAACTTACCGGTCATTGGTACTGGCACACCTGAATTGCCTGGGGTTGGTACACCACCGCCTGGAGACGACCCACCGCTACCACCACCTATAATAGGGAATATAAATAGAGAAGACTGAATATGCCTTCATTGTTTCTCGACTAGGGATCTTCTTCTCATAGAAGACGAGTATCACGTTTTCTTCATTTGCACAAGGTTTTAATATGATAGAAATATGTATATATGTAAAAAGTATTCCGGTAAAAGGGAGCGAAGTGATTTTCACATCCTTCACCAGACTACCAACGATATAAATTTATAAGAAAAATGGCAATTTATGTTTCGAAAATTATGGCAAAAATAGATAAAGAAGAATCCTAGTGATTACTTGTTATATCTATTATCATTCTCAAAGTATGATATTTACTTCAATTGATGTAGGGACTGAACACAACTTAATATGTTTATCTGTTATTTTGTCTTTTTGAACCGGAGGCCTTTGTTTACCAATAAAATCTCTGTATTCTGTATTCTGTTTTACGTGTTCATGTGAAGCCGATTGGAAGAATCGACGTTAAAGAAAAGACGAACTGGGTTTCACATCTACATAGACATTCGACAACAGTGTGATAAAAGTATTTAGACATGTATACAGTGAAGCCTCGTTTATCCAAACATATCCGTTCCCAACAAAATGCCCGGTTTACCGAATCATCCGGACTAATGAAGCAGAACATGTTCTTATACACATTAAGACATAAACGGTCTGTATGCACTTGTATACTTATAACCCTTTAGCAAACGCCAAATTGTCGACCGTCCCAAATTGAAAGAGTTTGCAGAAGACATATCAAAACGTGATGAAATTCAAAGATAATCTTCTGATATGGCAGAAAACATTGTGGGAAAAGGAGAACTTGCTCGTCACGAGCAATTTCTCCTTTACCCACAATGTTTTCAAAAGTCGTCTGCAACAAACTGGTCAAATAATTCCGTTCCCTTACAATTTCGTTCGGATTGCGAGACATCCGGATAATCGGGGTCCGGATAAACGAGGCTTCACTGTAAATGAAGACAAACTATAAAATGCTCTTTAATTAACGAATACGACAACAGTCATCGATATAACTGTTTCAATGGCATATTGATAGGTAGACATGACGGATCTATAAAATGATTTGCGATCACAATGATACATGAATCTAAAGTACCATGTCAGTAGCAAAAAACAATAGAGGTTAACCATTGGCACCATTTGTTAGGTAGGAAGAAATTAATTATACGTTTTATATGACAGAACTTACGATTAAAAAAGAAAACCAGTCTAAATGTCATCAACCCTAATCCTGATAGCAAAGTAGGACAACCAGTCTATTCATATTCTGTGTGCAATAATGGGGTAGTATGGTAAAGTAAAAAAGTGTTCTGCAGCGTGTAATATGTGCATTCATTGAGGCAGTTTGCGGCGCTGGCCAAATGCTCCTTGGGAACCTCCACAAATGTCATGAGTGATTATAGTTCCAAAGATGGGTACTTATTTGAACGAAAAGTGCGCGTGTCAAAGATGTTGTCTTTGGGTTTATGTAGTCAAGCTGATGAAAATGGAAGAAAGCCATTCAATCTACCTGATTGTCATGTTAAAGTAAGTTAATTCAATTGTATTGCATATTAATTTTCTTTATTAAAAGTTGTATGTTGTATGATTTAATGAGGGATGGTTACAGCGCTATAATCCCTTTGACATGAACAATAAAGCTTAGATGCTTTTAGATAACTCGTTGAGTTTGCTTTTGTGTCAATTGATAGGACGATAAAGCATGCCGTTTAAATAGGTCGCTTCATTCGAGTCTGGCATATTCACAAACGACGTCAGTAGTGTTTAATATCTATATAAATAGATATTCAAAGCCATTCTAAACAGTTTCGAATTATATATGGTTTCTCGAAAACAGAACCAGTGCTTGGCTAAGATATAAAGTGTTGAATGAGAACACTTCAAACTGAATTAATTGTTCACGTCAAGTCTCAGATTTATTAAACTTGCACACTTACAATAAGGAAGATGTTCTAAACTTCTTTTTATAGCTAAAAAGTTGAGTTATTAGACGATATTTCGTTTAGTTCAGTTTCATTTCACAAGTATTAACTTAGCCGCCGAAAGATGCATATTGATGTAATGACCATGCATCTAAAAAACACTTTGTATCCAAGACACATGTATATCTCTGCTGATCGCTGTACAGCACAGTTTTTGTTACATAGAGTTTTTTAAACATAAACACAAAAAGCATAAGCAGGCTAACCAGCGTTACTTACACGTTGCTGTTTGAAAGTGCGTCCATCGATGCAGGAAAACAGGCGAGATTCCATGCTGTACCAAATACGTCAATTCCAAAGCAAAGCACATGAAGCATAGCAGTTGTCTTGAAATGGTCGCGCAATCGGTTTAAACGTTAATTCACTGATATAAGGCTCCACTCAGAACCAGAGCAAAAACTTTGATGCTGACCCCCTAAGAGTGTCTCTAAAGTAGTATGAATTAAATCCTTTGAAAAACAAAGATGTGGCCATAAACAAGCGTATACCCACTTTTAGTGCCGACTTGAGAACATAAGAACTCTCTTTGACTATTCCCAACGAAAACAGTGTAATGCTAAGGAACATGTACCCTTGCACATAAGTGTGGTGTTTTGCCCCTTAATCATGGTGCATGACGCAAAGGATTTTCTAAACATATTAACACCAGACAACAGTATGTACTCCAAGACAACTTATTTGGCTTTTTAGGACATATAAAGCATAAAGCACTGGGATCCCAACAAAAAGAAACTGCTCTTTCGGGTGGATATCTAAGGAGTAAATATACTAAACCGGGACAAAACATTTAATACGAATGCCCAATGGTACATGTTCAATGATCTGTGTTAACTGGTACATGTTTACCTAAACAAACCACATCATTTATCATAGAAAGCAATGAGTGTAGGAAAATAGCTAGACCTTCATTGGATTCAATGAGTTGCTGCATTGTTGCTTTAGGCCATTGAATGTTGTGATATCTATGAAATCTATGAAAAGCTATACAATTGTGCCCTATATAATATTTATAAAAAGTGTATTCCCGAAATTCCTAACCCTTATTGTACCGGAACCGACTTCATGCTTATGCAAACAGGTTAAATCTAGGCCAGCCGCAAAGTAAATTAGCGGCTGGCCTTCTATTAAACCTGTTTGCTACTCAGAGTATTTTTCTTCAACAAATTTAAGCATATATTTAAGGTTTTGGAAAGCAGGCGACACCAAAATATATTCCTTTAAAAAATACCCAGCATTCTAAAGGTTAAAAACAGAGTTAGGGCTTCCTGAATCCACGTTGACAGCTGCTGTTGGACCACTGACCCCACAAGAATTTTCATCCAGATTTGGATGAAATTCAAATGATGCTGTTTTGTTAAGACATTATCGGATATCTTAGTTAATTTAGTAACAATACCTTGTTGTATTGATTTCTGACCAGTTAAGTTGAAAACAAAAATTGGTTTTGTTTATAAATAAAGCACTAATGGGTTACAATTTTTCAGTTTTGCCGCCATCTTGTTATGCCCTTTTCGTTTCTAAGTACGTGGTCACGTGACATTTGTGATGGCAGTGATCATCCCCATAAAGGGAGATCACTGTGAGGAGTTTGGCTACCGAAAGGCTAAACCACACTGAATCGCAAGCCGGTACATATGTTTAACATTCATTACAAGGCTTGTCCTGGTGGTATTGTTTAGTAATTCTTTTAAGGTTGGTCTTTTGCAGGAAAGCAAATTGCTGAAGGCAAAACATTGTGAATAAGTATACATTTTGTTGTTTGAATTGCGTAAGTGATGTGAATGATAACCAAACTTCTGGGAATAAGAACAGAAACTTCACACCCCAAATCCATTATGTTTCCAACTAGACTAAGTGTTCAATATGTGTAGGTAGACATGAATATCTTTTAAAGTTTACAGTAGGTCATAGCATTTCATTAACCATTTATGAAGACTTTTGAATAAGCAAACCGAACTATTGCATGCGCATGTAACTGTAAAATCCAGTCCCGTCCAAATAAAACGGCTGATGCTTTCATAAAAGTAGCCTGACAACACAATAACACAGGGAAGAAACTGGTCTTAAATTCCCAAAAACGCATGACTGGTGTAGAACAGTAAGCTAATAATTAGCATTGTTTGTTCGGGAGAACTCGATGATTCTTTTTAAGTGTAAGCAACATAGAGGACTTTGTTATCAAAATATGACCTCACTAAAGGCGATGTGCAAAGTGACACCTCCTCTTAGGTTTTTGTGATAGAACAACACATATCTATAGTTTTTTGGATATAACCTAGAGGCAATATGGTGTAAATTAAACTTCTGATTAATGTGCCTGGTTATTCTTATCTGAATGATCTTAAGTTTAGTTCAAGGTGTTTCATTTTATATCGATTGTGTAGCAACTTCTTATAAGTAAGACTAATCGCTCTGTATTCTGCTTCCTGTTTCTTTGAGTTTTGATACTTGAATCAAGGCTGTTGTTTTTTTCGAGCAACCCATATGACCTTTCATTAATCAATATTCGGCGCGAGTACTGGTTAGGATCCAGACAGCAGAATCGAGAGTTATTAATCTAAGTTGTAAGGGCTTGTTTCACAATCGATGTTAACTTAGTAAGTTATACTTAAGAATTGTGTGACTAAATCAAAAGTACTTAATGCGTGCTACTTAACCTTGATAAAGGTAAAAAGGGTAGCTCAATGTGATAATTTACATTAAGTAGTGGTAATTTGGCTGTAATATGGCCGATCTGTATCCTTAACGTGGCATTATGAAAATCTGTGTGAAGAATTTCAAGAATTGATAAAATGGCTTGTTCAGATTGCGAAGATTGTTGATGGTGATTTTGATAAAACGTATGTCTTTATTTTCTAAACTTATCCACCTAGCAGTTATCTCCCCTGGAACACTAATAGGCATAGTCCATGCAAAACAATACCAAAACGGATATCGTAAAGACTTGTCTCAAAGCATTTTACGCACTGGAGAAGTACAATAAAGCCCTTTAACTTGTCGTTATACCATACTCATTGAACTAAAAGTAATCTGGAATTCAAAGCGTATCTGAGTTAACCATGTCCAATGTTTTGGGTTACGAACTGTTGTCTCATTTTAAAGGTTAGATGTGATCTGATACATTACTGAGGCTTCATAATAATGGGAAACTCTCTTTGGGGGTTAAATTACTATGTTGAAATGCAAATGACTAGCCATTTCTCCATTTGTCACATTGTTTTCCAAAAGTATGCACCGTATTTGTCTGATCTTTGTTCGGCGTTGGGATGTGGTTCTGAAGAAGTAAATGATTGTGTTTAAATGGAATAGGCCACCGTGTTTAATTATTTGAACCTTGCACTTAGAAAACGGCATTTCAGTAAAGTACTTTGTGATATTCATGTAGCCATGGTTAGAGTGTACCCTTCAGGTATAGGACAGTGTCAATCGCCGCATTTCTTATAATTTTCTACAACAATGTGGTAAATTTTATTCCAATGTTGTTACTTGAACAACAAAATGACTTCTATCACCATCGATCATTATGTACAATAGATTTGAATTGGGAATATAGTGGCTATTTACGCAAAGTTGTGGAAACGTTCATAGAGAACACACAATCATGCAAAGAGGCGGGACAGGCAAATCAGTCGTATATCTTTTAACGAAAGTAGGCATTAACCCATTACCAAACAATAACGATATTTTACATTTTTGTTGTACATGACTCTGGAAACCTTTGTTTCTCCTTTTCTACAATGATTTCCGCACTATCAGAAGATAGTTCTCCTTTTTCATCACATTTTGTGATGTCGTCTGCAAACTCCTTCAGTTTGTGCAGATGAAAATTTGGTGTTTGGTAAAGGATTAAGGCATTATCCATTGAATACCCTGAACACTTCAAAGGGACAACTGTTTAAAACTTTCGAAAATGGCTCTACGTGATCCAATGTTAGAGGTTTGTTTGTCTCAATCAAAACTCAGAAAGACCGAATCAAATGATAAATTCTTCATTTGAGATATTTACATGACTGGGACATTTGTGTATCGTTTTCACAAATACAAACACCGTGGGTGGGGTAAGATAAAACCACTAACAGCGTCCGCAGAATTTCTTGCAGTTGTCCTCCACCCAGAGATCATAGTTCGGGTCGGTGCATGTTTTGGCGTCGTAGGCACTACAGTTGGGAATATGATCCACGCATGCCGGTGGTGGGGTGGGCAGGCCTGAATATATAGATATAGGGTGATATGGACGAATAAAAAAATGTATGAGTAAATAATTGCATTAAAAGATAATTAAAAACATGAGCAAATTATTACGTACTTTCAAAAATACGTGAAATATGAATACAATAACAGAAAAAAAAGTGAAATATATGAAGAGGTTAGGTAATTCCGATACGTTTTATAAAAGGCCTAAAAAATAAATTGTTTGTTTAGGGCAACATCTTCAAAATCAGTAGGTGGGGTAGAAAGGGATTTATTTTTTTATTTTAAGCTTCACTTTAACATGCATATTTCTTTTTAAAGAAAATAGTTAAACAGCAAAGAACTGTCTTCTGACACAGACCAGCATCCATCAAAATGCGCGGATAGAAGACACGAATAAACAAATGTTTGTCGGATGTTTTCAGTCTGCCAAAGGTCAATAAAATCTTAAGGGTAGGCAGGTTTGGCTATAGGTAAAGTGGGGTTACCCTAAACAAACAACTCTTTTTTAGACCAAACCTAAAACCGTCTCGTCGAGGAGATTCTGATATGTTCCTACATTTAAGATTTCGTACAAGAAAACAATGGATTAACGGCGGACTTAGATTTGGAAGCGGTCTGTCATCTATCAAATATAGAGCCCAGTATGGTACAAACATACCAGGCAGAAAAGTGACTGGTAACGGAAGGGAGGAAAACAGGACACTCTTCTTAGGGATGAACGTTTGCCGTTTGAAACGAATGGTTGGCCGTTTCCTTCACGGAAATAATGGTCAAAATGATTTGAAATTGAAATTTTGACAAACATTTGACATAAATCAGTGGATAATTAAAGTCTGATAAAGGACTTACTGCTTCGAAAATAGAAATACGATAATTAAGGGAAAAGAACCTTGTCATTGTTTTTATTGTCGTAGTTTGGAACGTTACGTTTTGACCAAATCAAATCGCTCCGAATGTGTAGGCTGCCTGTTCTCCACCTTGTGGAGCATATTGTAGGCTGTAAACAGCGGGGACCACTTAACGGCGGACTACTCCTCTAATCATTAACATCTCTAATAAACAGGTAGTTAAGGTACGATATACTCGTACTGGGAACGACTTACCCAGGCAGTATCCGCAATAGTTCTTGCAGTTGTCCATGGACCAAGCCTTGAAGATCTCGGAACAGGCGTTGGCTCCATAGGCACGACAGTCCACCTTGTCTTTGCACACTGAAATTGTAATGAAAATATTTTAATGAAATAATTTCCAAAAATACGGTCACTCATTTGTTTGTGGTTTACGTGTAATCTCTCACTCGTTAAACCCTCGCTTTACCGCGACTTTTGAAAAATATAAAATGATCAATCAATCTTTTTGTCGCAATGGTTTTGACCAAATAAGAATAGGAAATCGTATACAAACGTTTTCATTTTTGTCGTCTGTCATTGCTTTCCATTTCAACCAGTCACTTCATGGGATATTTTAGTGTTATAATTTTATATTGATAAAGTAGTCATATACATCTGATTTACCTGTGACGATCCATTCCTCTTTATGTCACAATGGTTTATTCAAAGTGTTTCGATGAGAATGTAGAATTCGTAATCTACCAATGTCGTTTGTCGGTTCTTTTGTTTTTGACCAGTTCCATTTTCCCACACGATTCAATTTATTTTCGTAGAAGAAGCATGTAGACGAATCGAAACATGTGGATTCTTTAATTAAAACAGAAGACGCCACCTTAATTGTACATGGTGTTTTTGCTGTGATTTTCTACGCTCACAAATACATTATATAAATTCACAGAAAAAAACACTTATATGTCATCGTTGTTTGTGTTTCTTGTTTCACGTGACCATTAATATTGTTTCAGTTAAACAGCAGTTATCCCGGGAAATAAACCATGGCTTTTCAAGAAACTGTGTTTTTCATTGCCGAAAACTATTTTCCCAATCAAATAGTTATTCCAAATAACCTAAAGAGTTTAATAAGAGGAGATTGATCTTATTGTATTCGGCCTTTGATATGATTTAAAGTAGCTTGAACAACTGTACTGGACCTTCACAATATCGGCCTAAATACACTTGTGACAATTAAGTGACGTTTCTTTGTCTATTCGCTATAGCGGACTTCTCATTCTCTTATGACATACGTCGGTTAGGATTCACCTATGTTAAACGGCTTTAAAACCGTTCTGACAACCAGTATATAATAATTCGACATTCATCACATCAAATACACGGAGTACAAGGTACCGTTTACCTAAACGTTTTATGCTAAACATTTGCATACGTTCAAAGAAACTTCCTTCTTGCTGCAAATTAGGGATAAGCAATCTTTCAAAGTAATACATCATTGGAATCGTCTCTTGTCTGTAATTTTATGTAAGGTACTATCCATGTTCATCAATCTTGATTTAAGCAAAAAAATTCCTTAAGTTGTTTCGTAAACGGTACTCAGGGCATAATACAATTGAAAGGGTATTACACCCACGACTCCAAAACGGGCAAGTAAACAATGTTAAAGGTACTCACGTGATGGGGGAATTGTTGTTGTCATGGCATCCATACGGATGAGTTCATCTTCTACAATATTGTAACATAACGAGAATAAATATACGTCCATAGAATACATCGATATTGCTGACTTTTCTTTCTAAGGGGACTGGGATACCTTACGAATTAACAGATGTTGATATATATAAACGTTTTCTAATAAATGAAAATGACAATGCAGATATTGATATAAAAATAGTAATATATTGTAGATAAAATATTGATTCGCTTGTCATATAAGCTCATAAGCATTCTGTGAAGAAAAGCACCTTTATTTTGCAGACATAGGAAACTGTTTAAACGGTTCATTTGGTAAGAATGGTCAAGAATTTTCATCCTGCGAAAGCATCAAAATGATGTACCGGTCATAAAAATGATCAACACATTAAACACGTGACGTGTGCGTCAGAAACAATTTCATGACATTCTAAAAATCGATTTATTTTCTTCAAAGTGCTGAAAGTTGCAGAAGGTCGTTACATTTTAAATTTATTCAAATTACAGGTTTCAAATATATCCAAATAAGTAAGTCAAAGTCATTTGATTAGTGACGTGTAGTGTTTAAATCACCTTTCTAATGTTTGTTTCACGGATAATAAATCTGTGTAAAAGTCCCTTTATAAATTCAAGGAAAGGTTTCATATAAACATGTATAATGCTACCGCTATCATAGAATAAGACCACATTGTATAAAACAACCACCTTAAAGTTTATAAAATCTCGGATACATGTACACGCTCCTTTTGGAGCGTGTAGAATTCTTGCTCTCGTGTCTTAAGCTTGGAGATATCTTAATACCACGTTTCTACATGCCTCAAAAAGCTCGCTTAGAAAAAGAAGAAAAAATATGGTAAAACTACGGTATAGTAATGTTCTTACGCGTGCACATTCTGCAGTAGTATCGGCAGTTTTCTGCCACCCACTTGGTGTAGTCCGGGTTGGTACACACCGACTTGTCGTACGTCTCGCAATCAGTCAGCTTATTTCTGCACTCTGGCTTGGGTGTGGTCGGACCTTCATAGCGAAAGAAAAGCCAAATTAAATGGTTTGCTTGCTGTATAAAAACAAACCTATTTAAAGGAAGCTTGTTCATTTACAGTCTCTGCCTCTGTACCTCTGGAAGAGGTACTTATGTTCATGTGATAGAAAAATATAGATATTGTATTTAAAATCGTGCATATAATAGGACTTTAATAAACAAATAAGTGAACCACATAAAAAACTTCATTCATGTTCATATTTGAAGAAAATAGGCAAAGGGACTCCATTTAGATAAAACGCTATTTTCTTAGTGCCCATCTGTATGCAAACCGTTTCGAAATATAAAAAAAGATTTATGTGATCTATTCTTTTCGGAGTCCCATCAGAATATTAACTGTGATGCACAAATACACATATGTATGTAGGTTGGACCTATTATGCAGGAACAAAAGAAGTATTAACCCATTACCAAACAATACAGACATTTAACCACTTTGCTGCAGACGACTCTGGAAAACCTTGTGGAAAAAGGTCGTGACGAGCAATTTTTCCTTTTACCACGATGTTTTCCACCCTATCAGAAGAGTATTATTCAATTCCATTACATTTTGAAATGACGTCTGCAAGCTCTTTCAATTAGGGACAGTCGAAAATTTTGCGTTTGGTAAATGCTACATAAAGTAGACAATAAGAGTGATCATATATATTTGAATACATTATAACGTATTACCTGATTTTGTACTTGTACATAATTATGGAAAATAAAAGAAGCATTGCAGCTTCGCCAAAAGAAAATAAGAAAAAGAAAGAAAGAGAAAACAAAAAATTCCATCTTACCATTGCAGTATTTACACCTATTCGGGCAGTTGTCCTTCGCCCATTGCTCGTATGGCGCCTGGCAGTTCGACTCGGGCATATCCCAGCAATTGTTCAGTACATCCACACAATCTGTGTAACGGAAAACATTTACGAATGAAGACTTAACCCATTACCGCCAAATTTCCGACTGTCCCAAATTGAAAGAGTTTGCAGTCGAAAATGTGGCGTTTGGTAAAGGGTTAATTGCTGCAAGACTTGAGCTCCTATAAAACCCGTTACATTTGTTACATGGATCAATTCATATTTATGTTAAAGAAATTTAGTTCCCTCTTACGACAGTGATTTAAGTAAGACTTAAACACCGATAATCTTCATTTAGTAAGACATATTCATAAAAGACTTAAACTCCAATTGAGTGTTCCCAATGAGTTAAGTTAATTCCTGTAAGTCTTTCATCTTAAGTTCCATGCGGAAACAATTTCAATAAGACTTAAATACCGATGACTCCCGTCCATTGGGACCGATTCGACTAAAACTCCAATTGATTGCACCTGCGTATTCGAATCAACTTTGATAAGTATTTAACATCTTGAGTAAACCCCCCTCCCCGCCCTGCGGAAACAATCTGAGTAAGACTTAAACAAAAACGATAGCCACTAAGTAAGACATAGTACTTAACGAGTACTTAACATCTTCCGTTCCCTTTAATAATATGGATTTGAGTAATCTCCACTTATTGGGACCGGTTCCTACACGACCTAACCTTCAATTGATTGTACTCACTTACTTAAATCAATTCCTGAAGGTCTTTACCATCCTTAATTCTGCTTTACAGAAACTACCAGGGTATGAATTAAACACAAACAATATCCACACATTATGACCGATTTCTACCAGCCTTAATCTCAAAATCTCACTAACTTGAATCGATTCATTTAAGTCTTTAACATCTTTATTTCCCTGTTACAGAAACGACTTGAGTATGACTTTAACATCACTAATAATTGCCACATATTAGGACCGATTTCTACCAGCCGTAAACTCCTGATTATGGTACCCACTAGCTTGAATCAATTCATAAAAGTCCTTAACATCTTTAGTTCCCCGTTATGGAAGCGATTTGAGTTAGACTTTAACGCCTACAATATCCATTTAATAAGACCAATTCCTGCAAGATCTGAACTTCAATTGATTGTACCCACTATACTTTGAACCAATTTCTAAGATACTTTATCATCTTTAGCTCCCATCAGGCTTATACATACAATTTTGCAACTCACCTGTATCGATTCAAGTCACACAATTCATACCAACATATGCTGATCGATACAAGTAACACTTGAATAGACAACACATTTACTTCGATACTTAATATGTCACCATTAGTACGAAATTTATGTTGTAGAACCCAGACATCAGAACAAAAGCAGCTACTACTTACTTGGATCAAATGTATTGGGTGAGCTGGTCACAGCAAGGGGTGGGGCACCCTGACCGTATATCCCCACGGTCAGCGAAATCGAGATAATTACCAGAACCAACATGTTTAAACTGTAACACTCCCTTCAGTTTTGGGGGTCCACCTTTTGTCTACGTAAGTTTTTATATTTGACCTGTTGTCGACGACGAGTAGGTCTTGAAGAGATAGGTAATCACTGAGTGCTCGGCGTGGAACTATGGAGCGGTGTGATGTGGGAACGAACAGATGGCCTGGACGATAAGGAGGGAATCGACAAACACGAGGTCAACACTCCCAAAAAGTGGGGAAAGAGTTATCCCATTACACCCTTGGATAAAATTGTAGGAATGGTCCGGGTGATGGAAACATCGATTGTCAATTAACACCGAAAACTATATGACTTTTAAGATACATGTATTGGATAGAAACGACTGTAGACAAAGGGTTCAAAACTTATGTCAACCAATTGTTCCGCATCTTTTAATCGCACTTGCCAAAGAGAATGTGGAAGCGAGCATTGGTATTGTTTTTGATCTTCGTATGTGAAATTCTCTGAGTGTGAATTAGTATTTGATAATCTAAAGATACGTATTAATATAGTTGTCATAGAGGAGTAGAAATAAATTGTTGGAATAATCGAAGGGTTGTTTACTCATACGAGAGGTTTTCTCATATTCGACCCAGTGAATATAAAGTAAACTTTAACATCCAAGAAGCTACGAAATTGATTTGTATCAAAGTGGGTTGTGATCATGGTATCTAGTCCAAAGCAGTGTTCTTCTAGAGGCGATGGGTGCTATACAATATAGCCATGTGCATAGTTGGCATCATTCTAGGTAAACCTTTGTTCAAGTTCTTTAACGAACATCTTATAGCAAGTTCGTTCTACTATAAACATAAACATTAAAATGCATTGCAGATAAAACATTATCTAAAGCCTAGGAAGCAAGCTAGGATGTAAACAAGAACTACTATGAGAAGTCATCTGCGTGAGAATGAGTTGTTGGTACGAATTTCTTTCCGACGATTTCAGGACACAAAAATAGTGGAACTCTCAGCTAAAGGTAACTTATAAATCAAAGGATGATTGATTCCCTGCCCACAAAAACTCTTTACTAATAAACCCTAGTGTTTAGTCAACTTTGCAGGCCACTAGAAGGTAAAGTGTTGGGTGAGAAGTATTGTTTAACTTGACACAGATTCATAATTCCCGAAATACCTCCCATACCACCTAGGAAAAAGAATCTATGACAAACCTTTCCAAGTTTTAGTCTAAAGAAAGTGTTCTCTTGAGTTAATTTCAAAAGGGTCTTATCTTATCTGTGAGTTGTAGCTAGACTTCCTTTTATAATCTACAGTATGACGACATTTGAAAGATTTGCTTTAAAAGGACTAGCTCACAGATTGGGAATTCAACTTTTTAAAACAAACTGTCGTCTCCGATAGAATGACAACATAGATTTCTAAGTATTTAAAGGCCAACTATAGCTTTCTAAACCGGTTCATAACCGCACAGAAAAGACATAAAACATTTAACTTGTCGATATTGCAAATCGTTTGAATGGCTTTTTATGTAAACAATATTCTAAACATAGATGATGAGATATGGTATTTTAGACGCAATTGTCACGTGGGTCTTCAGGAACTTTTAACAGCACTTGTTCCGTGACGCTAGTCTTTTAGCCAAAAGAATTCCTTTGTTGACTTATAAACCGGTTTCCTTATTTAAGCTATGTCAGACACAAAGGCTCACTTTTAACGATATTACAGGATTTTAAGCAACTGACAAGCAGATAAATTGAAAATCGTCTCTGGTTATGTCATATGGATTGCTAAAATCAATTCTTTACGTGCATTAGTTCCAGGGCTTAAGTCACTCAGTTAGTCCCATTAAGATAACACGAACGGTCAAAGACTTGCTTTATAATAAATTATTTTATTAACTTTCAGCACGTTCTCTTATTCGAACAGGTGGACGAATGGATGTTGACTTCTTGTTATACTACAAACTTCTTGGAGTTCATACAGTGCAGTAAAATCTTGATGAAGTTTCTAGATCTGCGAACACTTCTGTCAATCCCATTTAGGTCATTGTACTGCGTGTTTACTCAATGAACCTCTTTCGTATTACCCTAATTTTAGAGTCCAGTGCCAAATACTTAGATAGGAAGGTTTTAGTTTACACAATCTCTAATCGGACAATTTGAATTGTCATAAAATGTGATCTCCCACTCTCCGAGTCCTAGTGGTAAGATTACAGAAAGCGAAATCATATTGACCCTTCCTTGCGTAAGTTGAATATCGGTATTGGTGGATTTGAGTTTCTTCATAGGTAGCCTTTCGAATGACTTGCGGAAAAAATCATGATTTTGCCCGATTAGGCCATGTAAAAAGATCAGGGTACCGTTTTACTAAACAGTTAATGCTTAAGATTTGCGTAAGTCTAAAACAGCATTTCCTCATGATTTAGTATTTGCCAAAGCAATATAGCAAAGTAACACATCATGGGAATCGTCTCTCTGCGACGATTCCAATGAAGTATCACATTACAATATTGTACTTTCATTGGAGATACTATCCATGTTTATAAGTTATAACTTACGCAAATAGTTTCCTTAAGTTGCTTAGTAAAACGGCACCCAGTACATCGCAATTTGACTTATATACTGTTGGTACATGGTGCACTGAAAGCCTAAGCAAACTAACAAGAATAAGTAGGAGTTAGAATAATTTCACATGTTCATTGATAGCCGTTATATTACTGATATACTGATGACAACTTGCTGGGTCAGCTTTCTCAGTGCCTTTAGGTCAAAATTGCGGCAATACTAGAGGTCTTTAACTTTTGTGACGATTTATGGTTGAACAGTTGCCATATTCAAATAGATTTCTTTCTTTGTTTGGGTTTTTTAATGGGAAGGTAAGAAATTGTGTCAGCGATTCCAAGCTGTTTTGCGATGTGTGGCTCATCATAAATGAGAGAGACGCCTAACTTGATTGGTCATTAGGGTCAGCATTGATGCATAGCACCATCGTCATTCCGTCAGTGCAGGAGACTTGATATCGATGGTTAAACGAGGAGAGGGGCCTTATGGTCCCAGGTCCAGTATTTTCACTACTTAGTCGTCCCTTCACATTGATAGAAGAAAAAGGCGATGTAGAAGTAGTGATCTTTTTTAAACCTCTCACATTTATGAAATAAATCCGCAATGTTGAACAGTTTTGCTATCCTGCATGACATATAGGAGGAGCTGTTGGCTAATTTGTCGTACAACACTTTAGATTAAATCATGCCACTTGAATACGAAATGGTTTGATATTACATCAGTCCTTTAAGCTTACACATAGACCAGAAGATAACGTCATATACTTTTGACAGTTTTGATCTTTCGTTGTAAGAAATGGTCTTGAAACTTGCGACATCTGTCTGCATCTAGTCCCACCATCGCAAGCGTGTAATCGAGTCCCTCATATACCAACGTTAGCATTTCAAATAAAGATAAACAACAAAAGAAATTGATACATATATCAAAAGAATTATCTCGTTTATAGTTTTATTAGTGTTCATATAGTCTTAAATCCAGAAGCATAGTTGTGTGGAGTAAATATCTCAATACCAGTCATATTGGCTAGGAAACAACGGCATTAAAACCTTTCTGGTGTGTTTATATGGGGCGGGGTCTCTCTTTCTTTTTTTCTTTTTTTTCTTTACTTGTCCATTCTGACAAAAAGGGGTTTTAATTTCAATTTTATTAACATTTTCTTTTCATTTGTGTATGAAACTTAAGAAACGTTAAGAATATGCAGATGATTATCTTCTATTGTAAAATGTATTTGTCTTTGCCCTGTTTGTAATGGTTTGGAAATGGCAAATGACATATTTTATTGTCGAATGTCAAATATAGTTGAATTGAGATGATATACAGAGAATCGTTCCATATTAAGGTGTATATTGTGAATTTAAAGTAACACGTGTCCCATTAAGACATTAAAAACTCAATGCTTCTTTTGATCAACAACAAATTAAGATCAAGGTTGCTTTAGAGTGAAAAAGAGGTAATAAGGATGTTAGAAATTAAGGAATCAAAACAAACACATTTTGATTAGTTAAGAATCGTAAATCCGAATTATCTAAAAAGATTATATAAACTTATATGGAAGTCACCTTCAATTTATATCATCACAAACTGTTTTACTAGGATTGATACAGGTCTGATATCGAAAGTAGAAATGGGAGGAGCAGTTGGCTAATTGGTCCCACAACACTTTAGATTAGATCATGACACTTGAATACGAACTGGGTCTACATCGTATTGTAATCCTGTAAACTAACATTAAATGTCGGAGATAATGTCATTAGCTTTGGACAGCATCAGGGCATATGACTTATATCTTTTATTTATTAGGCATTGAATAATGCCCAAAGCTTTTAAGCAAAACACTTCATCTGAAATTGGTACAATTAGATATCTCCGTTTGTCAAAATACCTGTATACTTTTTCCGATATCACAAAGAAAATTTGGGGTTTCATTATCTCTTGTTCATTTGAAGAAAAAAAAAGCCCCAGAAAAACAGCAATCCCTCCACCTCATCAATTTCCAAAGCTTGTTCATATGTGTAAAAACTGACACAATTTCCCGATTCCTTTTCGATTATACGTTACTGCCATCTACAATGTCGAGGCGTATAAAATTGATATGAACGCTGGTATTTGAAGGCATTTACTGACATTGTGAAAAGTTACAACAGAATATTTCCATACATGTTATAGATAAATTGACAATGCTAAACAGGTTTACTATCATGCATGACATATAGGAGGAGCAGTTGGCTAATTGGTCCCACAACACTTTAGATTAAATCATGACACTTGAATACGAACTGGGTCTACATCGCATTGTAATCCTGTAAACTAGTACATTAATTCATAGATAACGTCATTAGCTTTGGACAGGTGGACCAAGAATATCATATAGAGGTCCTCATACAACCTGGGTTATTCATCTGCATTTTGATATCTTATCTTATTTTCAAACAATCTCTAACTCAGGTTTTAACATTATTTCACTTACATCAATGCGGTCAACATCAGACTTACCAGCACCCCATTTTAAAACATGGAAATGGCTATCCCGTAGCATTGATTTTCTCAGTTTGCAAAGTAACATAGATGTTTATTTCATCCATACGCGGAAAGTATGTTCACTCAGCCTTGATCGTGCTAAGGGCACATTATGCATATTTGCTATAGGTTAGCATACAACATATACTGCGATATTGGAGCTTATTATAGATCTAGGCAAATAATAATGCCATCAAGACATGCTCTGTGATCTAGAAGCAGCAAAATTTGAAGAATCGTTTGACATGTTTACACTATCTTATTGAGTTGCAAGCAAATATTGTCCAATTTCTACCAAATTAAAAAATAAATCCGCAATGATGAACAGATTTACTATCATGCATGACGTATAGGAGGAGCAGTTGGCTAATTGGTCCCACAACACTTTAGATTAGATCATGACACTTGAATACGAACTGGGTCTACATCGCATTGTAATCCTGTAAACCAACGCATAAACTCAGAGATAACGTCAAAATCATTGACGACTTCGTCCTCGTGCATCTTACCTTCAGAGTTTCAGTATCATGGTTTCTTCCCAATACCTTATTATTCCGCTTAATCAAATATAACACTAAGGATTTCTTTCTTCTGTGATTTGATTCATCCACTCCTGTGTTTTGTTTCATCTTCAAAGCGTTATTAAGAATACTCCAATCATCCTTACTCTTTAGTTCTTAATTACTAAAATGATTAATATAACAATACTCAGAACACTATTATAACCTACCAACAAAAAACAGATATTTATTTTTATTCAACAATTATAATTCCCATTTTGTGATTGATTGTAAAATGATCTAAATTGAAGGAAACGGAAACGGGCCAATTCCCGATAGTGTTTTAAATGCAATCGGAATATCGCACTTGGATTAATAGGTGCTTGAATAAAATGAAAACGAATTAAAATTTCGCGGTTAATATTTCACTTATAATGACTTATCTCAATTGCTTAAACTATCCCAATCAACACCTATTGTAGCGGGATTAGTGTCAAGAATCGGTGTCTTTTCTTGCAATACTTTTTAAAAATAGATAAAGAGATATATCTTTGTTCAGAAGCATAAACTTTATGACGATTCTTGGTCTATGAAAAATGAATAAAGCATGTATCATACATTATTTGTAATGCTAAATACGGTGACAATCCAAGCATGTAACTTTAACCCTTTACCAAACAATAACGCCATTTAACCACTGTGTTAAAGACGACTCGTGAAAACATTGTGGTAAAATGAGAAATTGCTCGAAACGACTGATGTCTTAACCTAGTTTGAAAACCTAAATATTTTTTGGGGCATACCAGGACTAGACTTTTTATATCCCCATTCAAACGATCATATCGTATACCTAAATGTACACCTATAAAATTAAAACTATTTTGATAGATTTGAATTAACCAACATGTTCAATTATTCACTCTGTTTGTCAAAAACGTTCATCAACATTGTGGTGACGGCTCGTCCTCATGAATGAGATATCGCTGCTTTAATAAGCAAGTGAGGTCATGCGAAAGACAAAATTGTGATAGTTATAGCTTCTTAAATATAGTGCACTCGAGTTAATTGACGTTGTGTTTAAGACGTGAAAATACATGAACACTAATGGGTCAAATGGTTTTCAAAATTGTTCATATACATTGCATTGACCGTCCAGACATGTGTGTGGGTTGTCGCTGGCTCAACAAGCAGTCAATAACATAACAAAGACACGGTTATGCTTGAAATAACTTTTAATTCATAGCATTCATTGTAATATGCGTTATGCTTAGGTCGAAAAAATGCGTTCCCTGTTCAAAAATGGTATTTCTTGTTGCTTTGCCCAAAATTAGGTATGTGTCATTACAAAATCACAGTTTTCTCATTTACATGTCTGTAATGCCATGTTTAAGCATGATGTGTATTTGTATGGTGTATATATGTTTGACAACACACTTTGTTTAGTTTATATGTCGATAAACTATTTGAAACGTTGAAACTTGATGTCGATCAACACTCATTGCTTTATTTCTTTTATATTTGTGTTTGACCAAAACAAATTAAAAGAAACGTAAAAGACGTAGAAAAAGCAAATAAACAAATCTCTGCAAAATAATGACCAATATTTCTCTTTGGTTGTACAAATGCATAGACGCACTAGCATCGGTGACATGTGGTTTGTCTTTAGTATATCACAGAAGCAAGACTTTGTACGATAGAATCCAGTGGAGATCGGTTTCGAAAGTTCAAACTTTGGATGTACATGTAATTTGAAATAGGGGTAAAACAAATGAACCTAAATATCATTGCTGGGTCTGCTCAGTGATTGATGCCATTATACGACCGCATACGAAATACCTTTTGGCATGAGCTTAGAATAATGACCAAGTTATGATATTTTTTGTTCGTTTTATAAACATTTATGGAGGTTCAGTTGGACCTGGGAGATTATTGGTATGATGTGATATGAGTTTTGCGCTGTTCTCAATCATGTTTAAGTCATATTGAGATGTTCAGTGTGTCTGTCGATACTGCTCTCGTTAAGAGTAATATCTCCTTTACCCACAATGTTTATTGCCCTATCAGAAGGTTATTTTTTCAATTTCTCACATTCTGAAATGTCGTCTGTAAACTCTTTCAATTTGGGACAGTCGAAAATTTTGCGTTTGTTAAAGGGTTAACTAATCTTGGTATGCAGATTTTCCTAAATATTTTTGTTTCTTTTAACACAGCGTCAACCATGATCAGGTATATTACGACTTCTATGTGTTTCATCAGTTTCTAACTAGGAATGTTAATTTTCTTGCAGAATTGCACTCTTGTGAAATATGTGGTGTTTGTGGGGTTCGAACTAAGGATCCTCGAGTTACAAGTCCGCCATTCTTCCAGTTGTGTCACACCCTAACCCATCTAGTGAGTCTGTAATAGGCTTAACAATTTACCAAACGCCAAATTTTCTACTGTCCCAAATTGAAAGAGTTTGCAGACGACATTTCAAAATGTGATACAATTGAAAAATAATCTACTATTAGGGCAGAAACATTGTTGGAAGAGGAGAAATTGCTCGTAAAGAGCAATTCCTCCTTTTTCCACAATATTTTCCAGACTCGTCTGAAACAAACTGGTCAAATGACGTTATTGTTTGGTAATGGGTTACCAGGATTGATCCCTCGATACAAGTCACTGTAGTATCACAGGACTTAGAGATGGACAGATCGAAGTAAGATCGATCTCTAATGATAGCGCAGTAACTTGTCAACAGGTTTATTGTTGAAGGCGTATACTGGGAGGAGAAGTGACTTATCAATTTACAAGGCACCAGATATATATATAGCTTTATTGCCTCCATTTTCTGAAGATTTACATAGGTATACATACATATTAAACAAATACATTTTCAAAAGTATACATAAGAGTCAAACACATACAAAGTGAGAGGAACAAGATAAAGAGCAATAAGGGTGAAATGAAGAGAAAGCAATGCAAATAAGAGAGAAAACATGAACAGTCACTGTTACTACATGTACGTGTACATGGGTCAGAGTGCATCATTTAGTTAAGCATATACATCTTTAAGAAATTGTCCACATATCATCATAAATAAAGGGTACAGTTCTAGATCTAAGTGGCACATTAGTCTATTGTCCATTTTTCCAAGCATGTAGGTAACAAGTTCGAGTCTCGGAAGTTGCATCAGTAAGTCGCCAAGATTGTCACTTAATGAGTTGAGGGTAATGTATAAACTATTATGAAGTCTATCTCTTTCAACATTTGGGCACTCGTATATTAAATGTTCGGCTTCCCATTGGTACACGTGCAGACATCGCGGACACACTAGCGGTTGAACTGGTAGCTGTTTACAACAGATGGAGGCTAAATGTTTCATTAAGGGCAGCGAGATTGGGTGCTTTTTGGCCACTCTCCAGATGTTTGCTTCACAAAGGCGTAGATGACATTGCCGAAATATGAGGAAATCGTCAGAACCGTTTATCCTTTCTGTCCATAATGCCTCTTCGTGTTTGGTTATTGATGTTTGACAGAGTCTTTTCCATGTAGTTTTATGCGGGAACACGCCTGATCTTTTAAAGGCTGTTAGGTAGGGCATCAGACTGTATTTCTCAAGGATTCGTAGTATGTCGGGGATGAGCCCATGCTGTTGTTTGCTGAACGTTTCGTACTGGTAAAGTCGTAAAAGAAACACTTTATGACAGAGGAATCTAGCAGACGACCGACACAGTATACCCAGAAAAAACAGTTTTTGAAGGTCGATAAATGCTTGCAGTGATGAGACTCCAGCAAGCCCTAAAACCATATCCGACCGTGTAAGATGTGGAAGCCCTTGGGCCCTCTTCAAACAGAAGTGATGTGCTGTCTCTAGTTTTTTCATGTTGGATTCTGAGATATCATTCCACAACTCACAACCAAAGAGAGCTCGAGGGAGGACACATGACCGATATAGTTTTATTGTTGTACACGGGTTAGGACCGGCACTTCCGCTAACTAAGTTCGTGACTGACATAAATTGGCCTCTTATCAGTTGCTGTACTCAATCAATGTTGCTAGGTTGCTTTCCAGATGAAGATTGAATGATTCCTAGATGTCTGTAAGAGTTCACTTCAGAAATCACTGATGATCCGTACACGAATGGAATTTGTCCGCTTGTTGGTTTACTTTTACGGTTTAGAATCGACGCAGCACACTTAGAGGGGTTGTAAACGTAACGCCATCTACATGCGTACGCGTGGCAAATCTTCAGCAGCTCGTTGATGCCGTTACGCGACAGCGAGAGAAGCACTATGTCGTCAGCCTGTGTGGGTGCGGAGATCTTGATGTCGTTAACACACAGGCCATGAGAAGAGGCCTATAGCGAATCCAGTAGATCGTTGATATAGACGGTGTAGTAGAACGGGGCACATATAGAGCCTTGACGGGTCCCCTGTTCGATCCTGAAGCTGGCCAAAATGTGTCCATTTTGGAGAACACAACTTGAGCAGTCTAGAAAAGAGTTCGATATAATTCGTAGCATTTTCCCCGTTATTCCAAGGTTATGTAGTTTAAAGATGAGACCACGAGTCCAAACTAGATCAAATGCTGATTTAGCGTCCATGTAACAAGCATATAGTGGACTTCCTCTTTCCACACAGTAATCTCTAGCCTCTTGAACAATGAAGGACACCATTTTACAACTCTTTCCCTTTTGAACCCATATTGCAAGTCATTTAGTTTGTCGATGAACATGTTGTCTTCTATGCGTTTCATTAATAACTTTTCAAAGAGTTTTGAGATTACCGGGAGAAGTGAAATAGCACGATAATTATTTGGGTCGCTAAGTGATTTTCCATTTCCCTTGTGTAAAGTAATAGTGAGACCTGATTTGAAATTCTTTGGTAGTTTTTCTTTGTGGAAAATGGCGTTAAACAGAATGCATAAGCATAATGACAGTTCTGGGCCACCATACTTTAAATGTTCGTAAGTGAGGTTATCGATGGATCCACTCTTGTTGTTGGGCAGGCTGTTTATAATCGATTGTATCTCCTCGACGTTTGTCTCGCTGCATAGGTTCGAGTCCATTGGCGCATCTGTTTGCGATAAATATTCGTCTACCTTCTTGTCAACATGAAGTTTAAACTCACTATCGAAATCACGACTTTCTTTGAACTTGTAAAGACCAGTGAAATGTTCCGCCCATCCATCTAAGATCCCCTCAAGAGATTTCTCCTTTTTGCCGTTAAACATCATTTCACAGCCCCGCTTTTTGTTTCGCGCCTTTTTAGAGTTAATCACTTTCCAAAAACGGTTCTGGTCTAATTCACAGTAGCCGTCGATCATTTGAAGTTCTGTTTTCTCAAATTCATGTGCTGCAGAACGAAGGTTTCTTCTGAAAGTGCGCTTTAGAGTCTTATATCTTTCTTGTTCGATGCTGTTCTCTAACTTTCCTGACCATTTCCATGCTAAGTGAGCATATTTTAGATCTTTATGCAGCTTCTTTAAGGTGGATGTCCAGTAAGGTTTTAAGAAAGGTCGATATTCACGTTTTGATAAGCACATTTCGGCTGCTGCCATTATACACGTTACTAGCGTAGAATAAGCCTCATCGATGTTTGAAAAGTCAATTTCCGCTGTGCGTAGAAGTCGTGATAGATCTCTTTTGTAGGCATTCGTTTTATGTGGATTGTTCCACTTGAACGAACGTCTCTGAAATGTTTCATGACCAGTGATTTTGTGTGTATTCAAGTCTATTTTAAGGTGAAGGAACATAGGAAGATGACGAGACACATTAAGTGGTGCATCTTCATTGACTGAGCTTTTAATGATATAACCAGCTAACGCTGCATCAACTAGTATGTAGTCTATCTGTGTTGGATCCGTCCCTGTATACGGGTAAAAGGTCTGCGCTTGACCCGTGTAAGAAGCTGTTGTAGCCACAGAGATCATGTTTAGTGAGGAGCAAACGTTTGAGACGTATACGTCACGTGTACGATGGCTATCTATCAATCTGGCGTTAAAGTCCCCCATAACGACCACGTTGTTGTCCGAGTATGTAGAGCAAAGATCGAAAAGTTGATCAACGGTACACTTGAATGTTTCTACACTATGATTAACAGAAGGGAGGTAAACCTGTATAACAACAATCGACAGTTCTTTGAGACACACTCGGATCGCGGCTATCCGATCGCTTCCAGTTTCTATGGTCTCAACACAATTGTCTATGCTGCGATGCCACATTAAAGCTACACCACCTTTACCGATATAACGCCCATTAAGGTTTGTCGGGTTAAAGCATGTAATGACGTGCGCATTGTAATTTGCATCAATTTGTCTTAATATGTCTGCGTTATGCGGCAGAAGCCAATGTTCAGATATTCCACATATACTGATGTTTTTTGAGTTTAGTTCACCAAGTAAATAAGGAATTGCAGTCATAATGCCCGTTGCGTTGTATGAGAGAAGACGTAGATCCATTATCCGTTAACATTGTTCTGGAACCGTTGAACATATTCCGATCGTCGAATCCAGGGACGACACGATATACCTTCAGGCCACTCTAGCTCGTTTTCGATGATAACAGCTTGATCGGCGTTTACCGCAATTTGAGCAACTTTGCAGTCGGTCCTGCCAGTGAGTAGGAATCTCACGTACTTGTAAGATATACCCATGTCGTATGTAAGAAAGTCTTCAAGGCCATTTTGATCACTCTCAGTATGAATACCGGTTAAAACGAAGGATTTCGTATTAAATTCTCGCGGGTTTGCTGCGCGAAAGCACCCTTTACGCCTACGAACTTGACGAAATTCGTCCTCTGGGCTGACATCATTTGTAATTAACGATTGTTTAGTGGCCGAATGCGTCCTGGTGTCATCAATCGAAGCAATGTGATTAACATTCAAGTTCGGTTGGTTCTCTGTGTTCGGCTCGTCAGGGATTTCAATGGTCATTTGTAACTGTTCGCGCGGAGCGGTGTTTTTTTCTAATGTCTGTCCTTCAGATTTTCGACCTTTTGTCGCTCTAACCAAATTTCGGTCGTCTGCTACATTGTTTGTGAGCTGCGTTTTTAGCGAGACAGTCAATTTTTCGAATGATTTGGAAATCGTTGATGACAGTGTTTCACAAACCTCTCCCATTTTTGAATTTAGTTCCTTATTTATTGACCCAACAGAATTCAAAACTAAAGTCTCTGTGTTTCTATTGGAATCGTTTATAGATTGAATCTGTGAATTCATATGTTTGATTTCTTTATCATGTTGAACCTTCCTCACAGAATTGTCCTTTACTAGTGAGATATCTTCAGTCAGGTTGAATCTCAGATCCTTGATGCTATTTTGACAGTTTCGCCTGTAACTATGTTCAGAATCATTTATTCTCTCAATGCAATTGGAATTATCTCTTACAGAGGTTTGGAGAGCGTTAATCTGATCTGCAAACGAGTTGCGTGATGACTCCAATCTTGAAACGGTAATAGATAGTTCTTTTAAACAGTCACCTAGTGTGTGAACACCTTGTTCTCTGTCGAGTGAACGTAGGTTTTCAGAAATGACGCTGGAACACTGCAGAAGATCTCTCTTTAATGTTTCAACCTCAGAGGATATCTTCTTACAGACTGACTGGATGCTTTCGTGGTTTTGCTGAGAGGATGTTTTTAGAGATAGAATGTCAGCCTGCATTTTAGCCAATGTTTCATTCAATAAAGGACTTTCACAAATACCTGATAAAGATTTCTGAGTTGTATTGTGCGACGAAGTCGATTGACATTTGCGGTAGAGCATATTTATATCTGGAATATTGTCATTCAAAAACTGGCTGATTTCGTAACAGTCTTTAGCGTAAGTCTCGGGTTTTCTACGAACGCGGAGAACACCTGTTGGACCGTTCATCTTTTCCGTTGATCTTTCGGAAAGCTGGTTTCTGTAGTGAGAGAGGACATCTTCGGACGAATTTGAAAGATCTAGGAGCGTTTGAATGTACAGGTCCTTTGGTAATCCCTGTAACTCGAGGTCTAGTCTATCTATGACTACCGAATCTACTCGATAAACAGATGCATGTTGACCACACGTTAGGCTGCTATTAAGTTCTTGTTCCAAAGGGGTTGAGTAACTCTTGCGTGGAATATTGGAATTATCTCCCCTGTCGTATGAGTCTGGCGAGTGGTTATCAGTAAAAACCGTTTTGAGCAGAGTAATTTCATCCTCCCCCTCGTTATCGAACGAATTGTTGTCGAAGAAACTGCGATGGCCGTTATCAACATGGGTGGACGCCATATTTAATTGTTTATCCGTCGTATAGAATAGACCATGCCTCGGAACAAGGCGTATGTACCGTTACGTCCACTTTGGTAGTGAATGAACAAGCTCAGAGTTCGAGACAAAAACGGGCTCCCCTGAGAAGTGTTCACAATATATCGCTATTTATACACAAAAAATGAGAAATTGAATAACATAGGCAAGTGTATTTACCTCCAAACATCTCTACTTCACGTACAATTTGTCCAAAATAGCTCACAATAGCATCCACTTATATACAATCCCAATTATTATAGCACAAAATCAAACTTTGTCCGTATTTAATCACTTTAAAACTGATATTTTCTGCGCGCAATTCACAACGCGTCAGCACTGTCCGCCATCTTGAACGACTTCAAGTAAGTAACCGCCTAAATCTTATCTTAAAATATTGTCATTAACGGGAATCGAACTTGGATCGCTGGCGTGACAAGCGAGAGTGTTATCCATTAGGCTATCGAGGCTTGTGAGGCTTGCAGAATTGCACTCTTGTGAAATATGTGGTGTTTGTGGGGTTCGAACTAAGGATCCTCGAGTTACAAGTCCGCCATTCTTCCAGTTGTGTCACACCCTAACCCATCTAGTGAGTCTGTAATAGGCTTAACAATTTACCAAACACCAAATTTTCTACTGTCCCAAATTGAAAGAGTTTGCAGACGACATTTCAAAATGTGATACAATTGAAAAATAATCTACTATTAGGGCAGAAACATTGTTGGAAGAGGAGAAATTGCTCGTAAAGAGCAATTCCTCCTTTTTCCACAATATTTTCCAGACTCGTCTGAAACAAACTGGTCAAATGACGTTATTGTTTGGTAATGGGTTACCAGGATTGATCCCTCGATACAAGTCACTGTAGTATCACAGGACTTAGAGATGGACAGATCGAAGTAAGATCGATCTCTAATGATAGCGCAGTAACTTGTCAACAGGTTTATTGTTGAAGGCGTATACTGGGAGGAGAAGTGACTTATCAATTTACAAGGCACCAGATAGCATCATGACATTTACATCAGTTTAGATTTTTGGAAAAGAAGTCAGAAACATGGCAGGAGCTTACAATAATTTACATCTTTTTTCGACTCAATTTTTCATTTGTTTGTTTTGGGTTTACTGCTGTTACAGGGTAATTATAACGAGGGCCTGATTTTGTGCTTTTGGACTGGCACTGATTGTTTGTTTTGATAATTTGGAATGTGTCAAAGGTTTTGTCAATTCCAACATTCTTGCCAATATTAAAGACACGCAACATCTATGCTTGTAACTTGATAAGGGAACAGAACTTTTGAGAAATAATTACTACGGCAGATAAAACGCATTTGATTAATGCGTACATTTTTTCGGGATGTTTTGTCATATATATTTGAATTGTTCAATAATTCAAACTTTGTCGAATATCATCCAAAGCTATGCCGGTTTTGAAAAGAGTTTCCTTTGTAAAGCATGCTTTGTATATCTATTTACAGACTGCTGGATCAATCATGTAAAATAATCATGACACAAACTTAACAATACGGGGGGACGGGGGGTACACCTAATATAAGTGATAGGATTAGTGGATAGTTTTCACATTTTATTACATGGTTTAATTACAATTTCAACAATAATCAAATAACAAATTAATCAACAATAACAACACATCGTGATGTCCATGAAATTGGGTTTTTGTAACGTCACCCGCATTTATGATTGCGAAGTCACAGCATCACGCACTTCAAAAACTAATGGCCTGTTCCATCAAAGTCGCCGCATCTTAGAACCGTATATTTCCTTTCATATGGCGCGAATACTGCCCGGTATTCGCGTTACACTTTGTTTTAAACATTGTCATTTTCATACTCATTCTTTCATATGAGAGAAGATCGGAGTCTACTTTCTTGTGCGTAGGGGTGTGAGTAGTACGTCGGTGCAGGGGCGATGGTACCGCGCATGAATTCATCTCGTCCGTAGGCGGTCAAAGATGGCGCCGTTAAAGATGGCGTACAATATGGCGACGTGAGAAATCCCGCGGCAAACTGGGATGGTACCGGAATCTCATCCATCTCTCCGTTGATCTGTCGCTTCCACTTGTTTCTCCTGTTCTGGAACCAGATCTTGATCTGGGTCTCCGAGAGCTTAAGTTGTGCCGCCAATCCGGATCGCTCGGCGCTTGATAGATACCGTTTCATCTCGAAAGCGGATTCCAGCTGGTACACTTGGCTCCTGGAAAACACAGTTCTCGTCTTCTTTTTGGACTTGAGCTTCATTGGACTGGGTGATTGCTGGTAACTCTCCCCTAATGAGTCCAAACTTTTCTCGGCGGGTTCGTCAACCTGACCAAAGTTCACTTTGAACTCTTCGCCATGTGCTGGCTTGTATAAAAGTTCACTCGGACTTTCACAGTGTGGTGTGGCTAAGGATGATACTGGGTGATGATAGGCCAGATGCCGAGGGTGGTAGATGGTTGGTGTGGGTGATGGGTATTCGTCGTTCTCTGGGGTGCTGCAAGCTCTAGGGCGAACGGTCGATTCTGAAATGTGTGAAGAAAAAATAATACATGATAAACGTATTGAACTATCCCTGATGATGAAAACGTCATTGTGTTATCGAAAAATGACTTTCCTTTAGTATACTTAGGTATTTATCAGAATTATACTTATAAAGAAACAATAAGTACGAGTAATCAGTCCTTTTACGGTAATTGAGTATGGTAACCAACGGGGTTCTTTGGGTAAATGATACCATTATAGTATAAAGCAAATGCAAGTTTTGCAAGTAATTGAAACCTTTGGTAAATTTGACCGTTTGCTTATAAATTCCAATCCTTCAAATGTGAGAATCTTGCCAAAAGAGTTATTGAACATGATCATAATTTACCAATGCATTGAAAAATAAATGTTAATTATTAGTTCCGTAACAATGATTCAGATTGCTTACGAATTTCATGCTTTTGTACTATTATGAAGCAGAACGATGAGTTTTCTAGTTAGAAATAAGCAGTTTCCTATACGTTGTACACCGACAAAAATCTCTAACCAAATCAAGAAAAGGTTTTTATAAGGCTATTTCTTTTTAAACTAAAATAATTTTCTAAGAAAACGTTTATGTTAAGCATCGCAACGCCAGGATTTAACTTTTCTTAAAGCATTTTTTCTAATAATGAGTACTTGTATAAAGGAAGTAAAGTATACATACCAAAGTGAGCGTAATCATAGTTGTTCTGTCCATACATTGGATAGTGTGAACCATAATGATGGATGGTACCAAAATGCATTGGAACTCTTGGCTCTTCAATGTCACGTGACTGTTTCTCGATAACTGATGCTGGTTTAGAATCTGTGGTACCTTCTAGGATACGGCTTATCGAAAAACTCAGAGGTTTTTTGTTGACAGCCATCTTGGCAATGTCAGCTGAATGAGCGATTAATCCTTTTTCTTGCTTATTCTCAATCATTTTTCAATGACCATTTGATTCAGAGTCACTCTTTTTTACAAAGTCTAAACGCAACTCTTTAATGGTTTGTTATATCAATAATTGATAAATATCCAACACTATAGAATAAACCAGTAAGACACCACTGACTTATGTTACAATCCTGTCTAAGAAATATATATATAATCCAAGATCTTGTGTTTGAGCTACTTGAGATGTTTGCTTCTCAATACCAGAAGATGATATGCTCAAACTTGGAGCAACATGGTCATTATATACTCCAAAAGTCTTCATGCAAATTAGATGCAAAAGCAATTAGCAATATTTCAAAACATTTCCGCTTTCAACCCAATGTTTTGAAAATCCCTGCTCGCTGATTGGTCGGCCAATTATCCAAGGTACTGTTCATTTGAAGGCTCCTATTGTCAACTCCGGTAACAATCAAGCAATCATAATTGACCCCTCAGATTAACTGCCGACCAATCGAAAATTAAACGCCTCGATTGTTCCCTTTGTAAAGGATAATAACTAGTAGGGAGAGAAGGACTCTCCTTGCATGACTCCACCCCCTGAAGATCTCGGGAAGGAGAAAGTGCGATAAGATCTGATCTGGCCCCAGATAATGGTAAATTACCTAAATTTGACACAGTATTATGAATTTACTGAATGGATGGTTTTGTTAAATAAGCCACAGGGTTAAGTGGCTATTTGAAAGGAAGAAATCGTAGATGGGCTCTAAATTGGGCGATATTAATTCTAATATGGACGCTATTAATCCCTTTTACCCGCTGGCTACAGATTTCGAGATTTTCTTAAGTAGGAAATGAATTAATGCAAAAAAGGATAATTGTAAGATTCAATCGAAAATGGGGAACAAAAAATCAAGTTCATTTCCACTTTGACTTTGACATGTTTTCAAGACATGCTTTTCTTTATTCAATGAAGTGATAAAAACAGAGTTAACAAGTTGAGTAAAGTATGTAAATCTAATCATCCCCTCTTCAACACATGCATCCAGCTAAAGAAATAAAACATATTAGATAATCACAAGAAATTCCAAATTCTCTGGCAGAGTAAGGAAATGATTTCGTATGCAAAGATTTTTCGCATATATTTACATAAAATTCCAATTTTGAAATGGACGTGTGTTGTTTGGTATAAAGCCTTTAGAATCATCAAACTGAACAGCAAAACAGTAATGTTCAATATTCATTGATATCAAAGACGACATTTCCAAATGTGATGAAATTGGGACATAATCTTCTGATAGGACAGAAAACATTGTGGGAAAAGGAAAAATTGCTCGTTAAGAGCAATGTCTCCTTTTCCCACAATGTTTTCTAAAGTCGTATGTAACAAAGTAGTAAAATGTCGTTATTGTTTGGAAAAGAGTTAATACACAGGTCAACTACGATTAACGTTGCATTTGGATTCCTAAATACGGTCTGATTCTGAGTTTTACAATAAAGAACTCTATATATACAATGTGGCGTGATATTGAACTGTTCGAAGTAATGGTGAAGAAAACAACAAAAGGTATGATTAAAGTAGTAACTGACTGTAATGATAAAACTTTAAAACATATAAACGTAGAATGGCTTAAAACGAATGGTTCGTCGTCGTACAAAATACATATCATGCATGGAAACATACACATATAATTCATATTGAAATATGTTGAAGTGATAACAATTTTGAGTATCAATTATTAATAGATCATTACTAGTAAAGGGGAAAATTATATCCTGATATAAGTACTTTCTTTGCTGACTTTGAAACCTTTCGACGATCTCTATCACAAAGCCTTTGAAGGTTGTATTCGCAGCCAAAAGCATCTGAATCTTGCTTTTAAAGGTGCTCTGATTTTATTGCAACGATTTATGATAAACAACGTTGCTTTTTGTGGTATTTTGGCCATTTTGAAATGTGGGTTTACATGTAAAACGTTAGTCTACTGAAGGTTAGCATTTTCTTCGTACATTTTAGGTAATAATTCAAAAATACATATCATGCTTGAACACATACAAATACAATTCATATCAATACATGTGAAAGTGATAACAATTTTGAGTATCAATTCTTAAAAGATCATTACTACCACTAGTTAAGGGAACAACAATATTCTGATATAAGAACTCTCTTTGTCGACTTTGAAACCTTTCAAAGTTCTCTATTACAATGCACTCCAAGTTTTATTCGAAGTCAAAAGCATCTGAAACTTTTTTTTTAAAGAACTCTGCTTCTGTCACAACGATTTATAACTAACAATATTGCCACTCTCTGTGGTATTATGGCCATTTTGGAATTTTGGTTTCGATGTTAAATGTTAGGATAAGCAGGGATAGTTTTTTCTGTATACATTTTTGGTTATAAATCAACCGTATATCTGCTCGCGTGCTACGTCAAATTAATATGTAATAAACACGGTAAATGACCAACCACAGCTAAACTCAAAAGTGGACAGTGCGTTTCAAAATCTTCAAAATAATTGCGGGTCGTGACTCAATGTACTGTAATGGCTAGTCTGGTCAACAGTTCATCACTTATTCAAAAGGTAGCCCAAGATCAGAACAAACTTTGCTTGGCCAAATTGATTTACTTTTATCAATTGCTACTTATCAAGGGTCGAATGCATGACCATAGTACGCGCTTCACATTTGCGAAGGACCTACTATAGTCTTGCATTTAACTCTTCATTTGAGGTCCTGTGACCTGTCCAAAACTGGAAAAAATGCTCACGTGCCAGCTAATGGTCAGATTGTGAAATAAACTGGCTCTTAGTTAACTTTTTGCAGAAATCGTTGTGGCAAACTGGGGAACAAGAAAGAGTCATTTTAGTGAATCAAACTTTCTGTAACGGGTGATGCGAATCGAATACACATAAATATGATGGCTTCTTGAACACATAATGCTGCATATGAACAACGCTGGGGCCCGTTTTACTAAACAGTTTACGCTTAAGATTTGCGTAAGTCTAAAACAACAAGTCCTTTTATTTCAATATATGGCAAAGCAATATTGCAAAGTAACACATCATTGGAATCGTCTCTCCGAGATGATTCCAATGACGTGTCACATTGCAATATTGTACTTTCATTGAAGATATTATCCATGTTAATCAATTATGACTTACGCAAACATTTTCCGTAATTTGTTTAGTAAAACGGGCCCCTGGTCATTAAAACCACAAAAAAGTCATTTCTGCGATAGGACCAACACAGTCGTTATAATTCCATAAAGATGAACCCCTATTCATGAACCACATGTATCGGCAGATTTTCACTCTAAATAGAAATTAAAACAGTATATCAAGCCAAAGTACCAGAGATCCCTTCTCATCTGTACAGCGTTTGAGGGGCCACTGCTATTTTAAATATTTCTCAAGTTTGTAGTAAATATTGTTTTTAACGACTTTATCGAAGGGAGACATGGTCCGACGTGCTGCTTGAGACAACTGACAGCTTAGTACGGACGTCAGTCATTTGGAAGGCTTCAGTAGGATCCTGTTTTGAGATCATCTCAGACTAAACAACCGTACATGTATTGAAGTCGCTTAAAACAAGGTTATATCGGGCGTCAACAGAAACTTTACTAAAATAGAAGATCACTGGAAACAACTTTTATACTCCATGAGAAATGTCACGTCGTTTGCTCGAGAAGAAAAATTCGCTTAAAATGAATAAGAATTACTTTTTGCAGTACTACCAACTGCCTTCTTTTTACAAATACGTTGTCTGTTTTAGAAAAGTGGGTACATAATACGGGATAAGGACATTCTTTATAAGAGACGCGATAGTTACATCGGCGAGTTAATGCAGTTAATAGCTCGAACTAATTCGTGTTTTCTCCGTCCCACTATAATTACCGGAGACAGACGGACTTTAACGAGTGGATTATTCGGTCGATGAAAGACTGCATAGGAAGTGGACACTGGAAATACGCTGCTCGGTCGGTTAGAGTGGACGGATTAGCGAGATTGGCATCGGTCTGTTGTCTCCGGACTCCCCGTCCCCCGATTACTAATAAAAACCACTGACCACTTACTGGTCATTCATTGCACTTGCTTAACCCATTACGATACAGTAACGCAATTTGATCCGTTTGTTGAAGAAGACTCTGGAAAACATTGTGAGAAAAGGAGAAATTGCTCTCAACGAGGAACTGTTCCTTTTCCAACAATGTCTTTCTGCCCTGTCAAAAAATTGGGTTTCAGTTTCATCGCATTTTGAAATGTCTTCTGAAAACTCTTTAAATTTGGGACAGTTGAAGATTTGGCGTTTTGGAAAAGGGTAAACTCATTCCCTCGTTACGGGTTATCAGGATGGTATGAATTGAAAGCAAGTCATATTGGGTATGAATGGTCCAATATTCATGTCTTATTTGTGTTGAAACCCATATGACGGAAGGGAAGATGGCTCTTAATTATCACTGGTGATGTGATTCAATACAATGGCTTCACATATTCCCTAATGGGATATATTTTTGCAGGTCCATACTGACAGACAACATATGAAGGGAATGGGTATCTGGGTCCTCCTTTATAATATTTGTACCTTGCATCTTTGAGAGTGATAGAATACTTTTACGGATCCACTGTATTAGAGCTAAGCAACAAGGACAAAAAGACAAATTGCTTAACATGAGCACCTAATCTTTTTGTTACAGTGTTTATTTGAAAAATAAAGAAATCTTTTGAAGAAAACATTTGGAAAAACGGACAAAATGCTCATGTTGAGCATGCCTTCCATTTTATTCAAGAGGTTTCTTCAAAATTTAACAAAGAACAAATATGTATTTTCTTTTGTCGCTTGTTGTGGTTATGATATGCTGCTATATGTAACATTGTCGCTTCCTATTCTTCCATATGGGTGAAGGGGTCAATGAGTCTTTCAAATAGAGCAACTGTCCCTAACTAACTCGGTACGACGGAGCGGAGAAGATGTCGCCTGTCCGGCGACTCAGGACAAATAAACGTGCTGACCAAACCGGTGATTTAACAGTTAAAATATGTAGAACTGCTTGCTTTTAAAGACGTGCCCGTTTTAACGTAAATTGTTATTTGATTTATCATACACCTTCGTACAACCGACATTGGCTACCCACATACCAAACGGGTATTTTTTATGTTGGGCAGATGAACGCTCTTACTCATGTCATATGACTGAGAAAAAAAACCTGAATACTTGTAAAGAAGAAAATGATAAAATAAACACAACTGCAGTTCATCGTAGAGAAAGGTATTCTATTCATGCACCCTCCTATACTTCTGTAAGGGGGGGGGGGGGGGGGGGGGGGCTTGCGTATATGTGATAGAAAATGCATGATATCTTGTATGTAAGAATCAACTTATGATGGGACATTGATAAACAATGAACTGGACTGCAGAGGACAGTAATCCAGCTGTAGAGCACTGGCGTCGGCTTACTTACCTAGGGTCGTAGGTACGAATCGCCTAAGCAGCAGGGTCCGATATGTGTCCTTTCAATACATTTCATTCGGAATAAAAACATATACTAGTAATTTTCTGTGAATCAGAATCGAAAGCGAATAGACTAAGTTATAACAACATGTTTCACAAATGATATAAAATGAATAAATTCAAACAAGATTAAGTCATCATGCATGATTCCCAGGGAATGCATGAATACAAGGCTATGATCCGTATACTTTGTAATGATATTAACAGATTAATAAGTACATTGTATACTTATTATTTATTATCAACTGAATTCATAGAATAGCGGGCGAGTCTTTCCGCATTTTCCTTTTGGGTACGACAAAATGCAAATGTATGTTTGCATGTAACCCACCCCTTTTGGGAAGTTGTGCTTGGTTAATCTGTACAGTAATAACAGTCGACAAAGAAGCGAGGAAAAAAGCAATTCTTTTGATATGATTTTGGGTAGAAATCACCGTAACAAAAGAATAAATTGCTCAATATGAGCAATTTATTCTTTTGTCACGATAGTTTCTTAAATCTTTCGACGTAGACCTCATGTGGTATGGTATTGGTAAGTAGGATATCAAGCTAACATTAACAGCAATGCCAGACTTGCATTAGGTCCCTAGGCCCATACCGTGGGAACAACCCTAACTCGGGGCCGATTAATGGTTGCCTAAGCTGATCCAATTTGTATTAGTTGTCTGCGATACAGACTGTAATAACACGGAATCGATGGAGGAGACATATGGCCAGACATATTTTCCCCCTGTAGTAACCGCAAGTCGTTTTTATTTAAAACAGCGGTTTTACGTTGTTTTCAACGGTATTTCGGTGTTCAAAGCCCGCTATATGCTCCTGATATTCGAGCATTTGTTCTGTAAATATATTTTCAAGCATCCGATTGATTTCTCATGTAGAGACCCATTCAATACGGACAGATGAAACTCGTCTTGTTTGAAAATCCATCGAAGAATTTCACCTGTATTTTGAAATGCGTTTTGTTCTTCTTGGTTCTTTTCGCGATTTTTTTCTTTTTGGGCAATGCACTGAAAACTCTTAAATAAGAACTTTTCAAACCGGCTTGAAATGAGTGTATCGTTGGATGATTGTATCCTAGAAAAACTAAATCCACTGCAAATGTAAAGCATCCCATCAGTCTGTTGCGTTGCAAACTAGAGACATACTGTGATTTGATAGCAAATTCAAACGATAATAAAACACTGACCAACATTCATTCGTCCTCTAGACTTATTGCAAAGGCTAAAAGACAAACTATTTGAATATTGTATTTCAATGCCCTTTGAAGCTATATGTTAAAGCTACTGAGTTTATCCAGACCAAGTTTTATTCGCAAACCACTTGTATGCTCACAGAACCTTCTGTGGCCAGGTGGCCTATGTACAGGCACCATGTTCTCAGTTGGAAGGCATGCGTTTGAGTTCCCTCCGATGAATGATAAGTGTGGAAACATCCTTGGAAATTGCGTTTTGGTTCCTATTGGATTATCCATCTGAACCGTACAGAACATAAATAGATGAACATTAAGCATGTTATATATGTAGTAGGAAAGTGGCCAGAAATTGTGTAAATCCTGAAAGAATTCATAAATCGTAATGTTTCATTGAAGTATCTCTACAAAGAAACAATGCTTCTTTTATGAACATTTTCATTTTAGGGACAAAGTTTTGCTAATGTTTTTGTTGGATTTCCAAACAGTTTTCGATGATTTCCCTCCTGTTTAAAATCAGTCTCCCTGTCCTGGGACGAGGGTTACTGCACCGAGAGCTGAATGGAAGGAGAGGGAAGGGTTTAACGTCTTAAAAGGCTGACTTTTAACAGGTCTTTTCATCGTAATATATTGACTCAATAGCTTCTAAATCGTCTTAGGCTTTCGCCTATCTAAATCCACCATCAACGTTTCTATTACTTCACAGTTATTAGAATTAATTTCTATTCTTTTGTAGCCCAATTTACCGAAGTACACAATAGACTCCTAATTGCATTTTAGAATAAACAGGTTAACTCTCCGTCGCAATCGTATTTAGTCTTTAAATCTGGCGCGTTCGAATGTTAGTTCCCACGAACGGAAAATGGAAAAGAAAACACAAGCATAAAGATTTGATCAAATTTGAGTCGAACAATCCATTCGAAATTTGATTTAGTTTTAATCTTATTTGAGTTTTCATGTTGTCTGAAACAATTTTACGGTAATGTTAGAGATGGCTCAGTCAACCTTTATTCGACGTTTAAAAGACAACAACACCCATATGATGCAATCTATCGAGTTTCAAGTAACATAAATCAAATCATAAGTTGCTATGAAAATAGTTCTTATATACACAGGTAGAGGCAATTTAACATGATTGATGATTATGTCCACCGGCGCGTTGTGCCATGTGAATGAATGCATTTACTATATAGGTATTTGAATGAAGCCTTTTAATTGCGCGATTTCTTGCAACATTTGATTTTATAGCAAATATCCACATAGTGTTGCATTGTTTACAAATTACCATCCAATTTGATATAACGTCTTTACACTTCTTAAGCCATTAAGGAATCTTGAATCTTTGTATAAACGTTCTTCTATTAACTACATTTAGGTTAAATGTCAATCAGCTATTTTAAACTCGAATCTTTGAATAATGTGTGTGAATGGAGTGGACTTTCTTGTAATTTACAAAACAGAAAAATCTACAATGTATATCAATTTGTGTGTTATTTACATCTTTTTTCGAGATTTAAGGCCTTCAGAGTTATGCTCCCAATCGACAATATGCATCAGATCTGATTCAAGTATCAACCAATTTAGGACAACCTTTAATGAGCACTTAATTAGAATATTTCAAATAAATCTACTTAAACTGATGAATGGTATCTTAATTAGTTCAAATATTTTCGATTTAACTTCGACTTTATTGACAAATATTACAACAATTATCGAATCAATTGGCCGTGAATGAATGGTCAATATAATGATTATATGTATTTGGTGTAAACATTGAATGATTAGACATGAATAAAGAATGGGGGTATATTTCTTTTGTATGCGGTTTCTGCACAAGCGACTTTATGGGCCAAACGAGACTGACTGACGAGCTGGAAAGAAAACACGATTTCCCGCATCTGGTCATCTATGTTAACCTTTAACCCATTACCAAACAATAACGAAATTTTACCACTTTTTCGCAGACGACTCTGGAAAACACTGTTAGAAAAGTAGAAATTTCTCATAACGAGCAATTTGTCATTTTCCTACAATGTTTACTTTTTTGTCAGAAGATAACGTTTCAATTGCATCACATTTTGAAATGTCGTCTGCAAACTCTTTGAATTTGGGACAGTCGAATATTTGGCGTTTGTTAAAGGGTGAACGTTCCCCTGCCCATTCCCTTATACATATTCTCTTTTTTTCTGTCTCATTCACGTACAAGAGCAACGTTTCTACAAATATGATACAATGGTATATCGTGACTTGTTTTCATTGAAAAGCAGCAGATCGCGAAAACAAATGTCATGAAAAAAGCAGAATTTTTCATGATTCTCGACTCAAAAGCACTTTGACAAGAGTATAAATGCTCAATAAGAACAATCATTCCTTTCGTAACGGCGATCCTTAAGGTCTTTTTCATCAGATGACTTAACGTTAGGCAATGATAAAGGGGTTTATTATTTCATTGTCCTGTATCTAAGAGATCGTTTAGTCTTATGGTAAAAGAGCAACGGTTTCCTTCATAAATTGGTCACCATGTTAACTATTGAAAATTGTATTATAGTGTTAGTTTTTCTTTGCCAGAATCTTCGCCGTCTTTTGATTTCATTTCCGGCAAGTCAAAAGGCAATCTCAAATAGACTTAATAAAAACACTTTTGAAGCCTCGAAATGAAGTAGTGAGCAATTCACAATTAGGGCAGTTTTAATGTACACGAACACCAAGATGATGTTTAATATTTAATCTTCTTGTAGGATAGGAGATACATTGGGAACTTTTAAATTCATGTGAATATTTTCCTTTTTTTTGTCATTTGATTGTCGTTCGATTAAGAGACAGAACCAATGGACTCTTGTCCATGTTATCAAACATAGACAAGCCTGTATAATCAGACAAGGCAACATAGGATTAACAGTTCCTTTTTTGAGGTTGGGGTTGGATTCTTGTTATTTATATTACTTTTGTAATGGCAATAAATATGCTGATTTATGCTTTTCAAAAGTGAATTAAATGTTGTCTCTTCAAAAGATCAGATTTGTCTTCTCCACCGGATCTGCATCGACAGATTTCCAACGATTCAATACAATTCTGGTAAATTAATATTGGAGGAAATACACCTTTATGACACTAATCTAAACCTATTCAATTTAGATAACTTATAATTGACGATTTAAAGTGATCGAGAAAGGTGATTATACCAGATAAAGAAAACTTAAGGTTTTGTCACTTAAGATGATAAACACTTCTCGATTTCTCTCTACGTGCCATATGCTCAATTGCAATCGCATTTGTGCTTGATTAGTCTTTTATCTCCTACTTCCGTGGATATCTTTACCAATTAAGAATAATGAAACCTTTAAATAACCCAACTGAAATAGACAGGTTGATATGGTAAAAAATTATATTCATCTATTGGAGCAATATTTTATCATATTTATTTTAAAGCTACTCGTTTAATTATTTAATCACATTCTTTTTTGATATTCGTTTGATAAACCGCCAATTGTGGAAAACTACATATGATAAATGTAATTTGAACAAGGTTGGAATGATGAAAAATCAATTTCTCGTGTAACTAATAGTTCTTATATCCCTATGACAATTTCAAAACTCATTTTATACACTCACAAAATTGTCAATACCTTCGTGAAAGCGATACCATTAATAATCTACGCATTTTAGTATTTTTAGCATGTCACACTTAGAGAGTATTTTGTTTATTGCCGAGTATATCAATTCCATTTGTCTCATTCTTTTTTGTGCCATATGATGTTAAGTTTTACGGTATAATGAACGTCATAACTCATTTACAAGGTACAATTCATTTTCGACTATGCAGATAAGATTTTTACAGGTGAACTTTGATGAAAGATGGAGTATATTGATGTCAATATGAAATAAATGGAAGGAATGTGTTGATATCCACAGGATTGACTATGTGTCTTTGCGTAGTCAGTCCTGGTACATAGGATCTCTTTCTGACACTAATCCCGCTATACAATTACAGCGGGAAAAACTTGACGATCCGTAATCTAGATATCGCAGGCAATTGAAAGAGGCGACGGTATCATGGCGGTGAAAAATATAATTCCTTGTCACTTTTTCTAAAACCTCAATAAAGTTCTTTAAGTGATATATGTCAATTGCATCTGGCCATAACAGGTAAATTCTAAATCGCTTCCGCTTTCCATAATTTTGCGTTATGCTGTGGTCGGGTTACTTAGTTGTAGTTAACCCTTAAAATGCTGGGTAAATTCATAAAAATGGATTTTTGCGCGCCTGCTTTCCAAAACCTTTAATATCTTCTTAAGTTTGCTGAGGAAAGATATTCATAGTAGCAAACAGATTAGATCACAGGCCAGTCGCCAAAATGACTTGGTGGCTGGCCTGGATCGATCCTGTTTGCATAAGCATGACCTTGGTTCCAGTACTATAAAGGTTGATACAAAATAATGTGGACATGTTCGAAACGGAATTTAGAAGGTAGTGGGGGATACCCGTTAAACCTGTCGGAAAAAGCTTTGAAACAAAAGTCAAATAATATCGGAACATTGAATCCAAGCCTCCTCAATAGCTCAGCCGCGGTCTACACACTCGACCAAGGAGTCCTGAACTCGAACATGTGGCTCGACTGATACTTTCTAAAAAAATTTAATGAATTCATATTGACTTCATGATTATTTTTCTCATAACTGGTGGATAAATTGACGAGGTAAGACAGCCAACGACTTGAAAAGAAAAACGAGCATTGTGTTTGAGTATGTTTCAAGGATATGGGCAAGAATACTGACTATTTGATATATATGAATCATAGTTGAAATTGATGTTATTATTCGTTCTGATATTGCACGATGGTAAATGCAAACGAAAAACAGACTGATATCTTTCGAAGTCCATCATGATTTGGTGGTCTATCCTCTCTGTCCATATAATTCTAATGTCTCGGGTCTGCCCCATTTTAACTCTTTAGCACCTGCAGACGACACCTTTTTTACTTGAAGTAGAGGACTTAAGAAAACCTTTGTGAACATGTGAGAAACCTTTCAGTTCTACTGTTGTTCTTTGTGAATAGATGGAAAAAGCATTGTGGCAAAAGAAGAAATTGCTTGTCACAAGCAATTTCTTCTTTTGCCACAACGCTTTTTGAAAGTCATCTGCCACAAGACGCAAAAATGTGGTGTTAGGTGGTAATGTGTTAACAAGAGACATACAGCCATTTTGTCTAACATTGGCGTATCCTCGATATCAAAGGATAGAAACTATGTATTACGCCCCAATAAAACAACAAATTATGAGTTGTACGTATTGTAGTGTAGGGATATCATACATGACCATAAAACTGTTGATTGCCCATAGAACTGTCTTACGAGAAAACTGGTGTACGACCTTTAGTTTTTAATAAGAGTTACATATATATCATATTCCCCCCTTTGAAATACAACTGATATCAATAAAGATCACTTGGAATAAGGAAAGCACGTGGCTGCTTTTTTAGTAAGTATATCGGGTATGTCGTACCGTTTCTCAAAGACCTCATTTATTTGTTCATGGTTCATATTTTACTTTGTACATATTGTATGCATTTATATATTGTCCTTTCATAGCATCAGCAGTATTTCAAATCACTTTTATTATTGCGTAATATTCAAATGACATCGAAAGTATTGCAAATGAATTATTGTGTTGTATAATATTGCTTTGTATATTATGTATGTTAACTATGATGACCCTCATATACAATCATGGCGAAGGAGAAATGGCTTGTCATGTTGGTTTCTCATGTCTTTTGCTCGATTTGCATCAAAGGGTGTTATCATGGAGTGCGGGGAGTATGGGGTAATGATTCTAATTCTAATGGACAATCGGGAAAACACTTAAACTGATGAAGACGTCATGATGGTATCTGCATCATCGTAAAATGATAAATCACTGCTCCTCCTCTTTCTCTACTGTCGTAATAAACTTGTTGACAACGTCTTTTATTATCTGATCAGTACTAGGGTCAATCGTATTCTATATCGTATTCATTTTTTAATGTAAATTCGTTTTTATTATGTTTTTCCTCCATCTATTTTGCAACATTAGTAAATCGAAAACATGACAATATCTCAATTTATGGAAGTAGTCTTTCCGATTGTTATGAAATCACGCTGATTTGAGTCCATGTGAAAAGGCTTGTATGGGTTTGGGATCAAAGGAGTGTTTGGAGAAAACTGACAGGCATATTGTTAGAAAACGAATGGAACCCTGTAATTATTTTGTAAATATGTGTCACAAGGAGAAAACGGGTTGTTACGGAACCAAGACAAGTACTTTGTAAGTGTTCTTTGTACAGTTTCAATGCACCATGAATCAAATTTAAAGTCGTATGCCCCGACGCAATGACGTTATCTGTGAATTTATGTGTTAGTTTACAGGATTACAATACGATGTAGACCCAGTTCGTATTCAAGTGTCATGATTTAATCTAAAGTGTTGTGGGACCAATTAGCCAACTGCTCCTCCTATATGTCATGCATGATAGTAAAACTGTTCAACATTGCGGATTTATTTTGATAAATCTATTATATATCAGGTAATCATTGCTCGTAACACTACATTTAATTTTGAAAAAACTGCGACGAAAAGAGAATTCTAACATGTTTCTCCTTTTCTTACAGTTTACTGTCTAGATATAATGACGCAACTGTTATCCCCATTTTCAAATCGTATGGCCATTGTCTGTCAATGCAATGATCATGGACTTAAAAGTGGGCGACAGAGGTCCAGATGTAGATTGTCGGCCTCTTGCACCGAGGGTCTCGGGCTAGAATCCCCGTTAGGTCAGCTGAAAATTTCAGCGACTCCCCCATAAATCGTCGCGAGTACTGGTTTAGTATCTAGGAAGCAGTCACCGAGAGTGGCTTTGAACAAGCTTTAAGCTTCCTTCACAATCAATATAAAAGAAACAAGGTAAGCAAATTCCTAGGAGGGAATGGTTCAATGGCTAAGTTCATTTTGGTAAGGCCATTCTTTAATTGATAGATATCGGCACATGATATATATGAACAAATCCGATGCTAAAAGTGAAGATTTCCCGCCCTTCATAAAATCGAATAACAACAGACTTTCAGAAAAGCTAGTGAATATTTCTATCTATAGTCTGTTTTGAAATTCTAATCGCGAGTTAATTGGAAGGCCTGTTCCAGGTGAAATTAAGATAGTTGCCTAATTTATTGGGATATCGGGAAACACTGAGAAGTTATTAAAATATTATTGATGCGACGTACATCGTTCCAAAATGTAGGGCAGTGAACCATTATTTTTTATAGACGAACGGTTTTGTTAATCAGTTACGTCGTAAAATGATTGTAATAGTATTGGTGCGGCGTAAATCTCCCTTTACAGTGAAATAACAAAGTGCAGACGAACCGCTTTTTTGAACGCTTTTTATGAACACGACACCGAGGAATTGTTGAAGAATTGTTGATGCGATGTACATCCAACCAAAACATCATACATTAAAATATCAGTTTGCAGTCGCCCGGCGCTTGTTGCATAATGATTAATTTTGTGTTAGATGAGGGCTGTCCCTGTCAAAGGCCCATGACATTATCTCCAACATTTTATGTTAGTTTACAGGATTACAATGAGATGTAGACCCAGTTCGTATTCAAGTGTCATGATTTAATCTAAAGTGTTGTGGGACCAATTAGCTTACTGCTCCTCCTATATGTCATGTATGATAGTAAAACTGTTCAACATTGCCGATTTATTTTAATAAATCTATTATTTATCAGATAATCATTGCTCGTAACACTACATTTAATTTTGAGAAAGAACTGCGACGAAAAGAGAATTCTAACATGTTTCTCCTTTTCTTACAGTTTACTGTCTAGATATAATGACGCAACTGTTATCCCCATTTTCAAATCGTATGGCCATTGTCTGTCAATGCAATGATCATGGACTTAAAAGTGGGCGACAGAGGTCCAGATGTAGATTGTCGGCCTCTTGCACCGAGGGTCTCGGGCTAGAATCCCCGTTAGGTCAGCTGAAAATTTCAGCGACTCACCCATAAATCGGCGCGAGTACTGGTTTAGTATCTAGGAAGCAGTCACCGAGAGTGGCTTTGAACAAGCTTTAAGCTTCCTTCACAATCAATATAAAACAAACAAGGTAAGCAAATTACTAGGAGGGAATGGTTCAATGGCTAAGTTCATTTTGGTAAGGCCATTCTTTAATTGATAAATATCGGCACATGATATATATGAACAAATCCGATGCTAAAAGCGAAGATATCCCGCCCTCCATAAAAACGAATAACAACAGACTTTCAGAAAAGCTAGTGAATATTTCTATCTATAGTCTGTTTTGAAATTATAATAGCGAGTTAATTGGAAGGCCTGTTCCAGGTGAAATTAAGATAGTTGCCTAATTTATTGGGATATCGGGAAACACTGAGAAGTTATTAAAATATTATTGATGCAACGTACATCGTTCCAAAATGTAGGGCAGTGAACCATTATTTTTTATAGACGAACGGTTTTGTTAATCAGTTACGTCGAAAAAATTTTGTAATAGTATTGGTGCGGCGTAAATCTCCCTTAACAGTGAAATAACAAAGTGCAGACGAACCGCTTTTTTGAACGATTTCCTTGAACACGACACCGAGGAATTGTTGAAGAATTGTTGATGCGATGTACATCCAACCAAAACATCATACACTAAAATATCAGTTTGCAGTCGCCCGGCGCTTGTTGCATAATGATTAATTTTGTGTTAGATGAGGGCTGTCCCTGTCAAAGGCCCATGACATTATCTCCAACAATTTATGTTAGTTTACAGGATTACAATGCGACGTAGACCCAATTCGTATTCAAGTGTCATGATTTAATCTAAAGTGTTGTGGGACCAATTAGCCAACTGCTCCTCCTATATGTCATGCATGATAGTAAAACTGTTCAACATTGCGGATTTATTTTGATAAATCTATTATATACTGTGCAACGTTGTCGATTTATCTATAGTCTGTATGATGAAATCTTCCATTGTGATGTTTCGTGATGCTAGTGAAACCGTCAATTACAGGCACCAATGTCCAGATCCTCTCTAAATTGTAGATGACCAATGTTAACGTTGAATTGAGAACAACATTAGCACCGCCATCTTAAAACAATAAGTTCCATATTTACATAACCCAAACTATCAATTTAAGAAACCAATTTGATCAAGTGAAGAAATTGCCTTAGACAAGTATTATGCCGCTTTAATCAAAATGATTTCAATGTATATGATTTCAACTAAATTTCACACGGGTAGATACATTTCTACAGACCACAGTCCCCTATTGTATTAATGATAGCACAAAGAAAGGCGCTAAGACCAGTTCATTGATTGATTTATTTCGAAAACGACAGTTCTTCTCCCTATCTTAATTTGGTGTTAAAAAAAATCTAAAAATGCGGGAATAGAGAGTGTTGAATAAATCATAATTCAGGAAATATAACTATTACGAGCAAGATCTCTTTTTGTATCAATGTTTTCAAATGACGTTGGTAGTGAATGATCTTACAGGAGTCATTAATAAAAATGAACAATATACCTTTCTGGGTTTGTTGTTTTTGATTCAACAAGAAACATAAACAGACAACAATACATTACGAAAACTAATATCGCAAACGCTAGACAGAGAAGAGTTGGAAAGCCAACAGCTTTAGGGGTTAGATTAGGGGACACTCTATAGGCGACCATATGTCGCCAGATATTGCACCATATCTATTCAAAACATCACATCTTTATATCAACATTGATAAATAAAATTAGTATGTTTTTTCCGCCAATTCAGAAGTAGGGTGTCATGATATTTATCGGTACTTTATGACAGACATGGGAGGTGAGAGCCCCGCCTAGCTTTATTAGGGGCCTGTCTTCACCCTTTTCTGTTTTTTAGGGATACTTATGTTTGAATTCCAGTACTAGGCAATTTTCTCAGTTCTACCCGGACAATTGTACCATGTGACCTTTGCGAGAGCACTACATATAGTAATTCTGTATGTTTTTAAAAGCGATTGAATTGCAATGGTTTTAGTTTTAAATCATACCAGTTATTATGTTAAGGCAAAATCTAAAGTTGCAACAAATAACATCTGCAAGCATTCTGTGGTGTTTTAATGTATGTATAAATGTATCCGTATAGTTGTATATATGATACAGGTACATATTTGTTACTTCTTAGTGTCTTATAATTCTCTAAATGAATGGTCATGTTCTTTCATTGACATTTGTTTTATGAATTATGTTCATGATTTACCGTACATGGATGAGACTCAAATAAATAAATAGATATAATTTCTCGATGCGGTCAGTACATTTATCAACCCTGTTCGCATTCCCAAACCACGAGTTCTTTCAAAGCCTCTGTCAATACTATCTAAATGGGATAATGTGAAAAGCTACACCCGTTTTCGACTTTAATATGACAGATGGCTCCAAAACAATTCTGACTATATGATAAGCTATACCTATCGAGTAATATATCCCTTACTCAAAACGATTTTACCCCATTAATAAAAGAATACAATGTGTCCAGCTTTGAGTTTGTTGTTTGCTATAACTGCGAATAATTACCAAAGAAATTTCATTACGGGGATGTAAGTTAGAGAAGGTGTTTATTTGTATTGACGTCCGTCATTTGAGTAACGACAAGACTTTGAGACACAACATTAAAAGAGGAATTCCTTACAACGGTTGTAGCTTTCTTCTGTGACATAAACCCTTATCGTGCTGGAAACGACTTCATGCTTATGCAAACAGGTTAGGCCCAGACCAACCGTCAAGTAAATTGGCGGTTGGCAGCTGGACTGTGGCCTAACCTGTTTGTTACTCTGGGTATCTTTCCTCATCAAGCAATAAAGCAGAGATAAAAGAGCTGATTCCCCAAGCATACGAGTATTCTCGGTCAAACTGGAATTACTTCGTTTCATTTTTGTAATAAAACCTCTGGGTACCGTTTTACTAAACAACTTAAGGAAAAGATTTGCGTAAGTCATAACTGATACACAGGAATAGTATCTTAAATAAAAGTACAATATTGCAATATGACACGTCATTGGAAGCGTCTCAGAGTGACGCTTCCAATGATGTGTTACTTTGCAATATTGCTTCGCTCAACAAACATTGAAATAAATGGAACTGTTGTTTTAGACTTTCGTAAATCTTAAGCGTAAGCTGTTTAGTAAAACGGTACCCTGATGCTATTTTATCACAACATACGGGCTTGTTTATTTTCAAAGACACACATTTTTATAGGACTGATTGTATTGCGATGCTCGCAATTGGGTATTGGTCATACAGGTACGAAAAGCAAACACGCTGATTTTATTTTTCATTATGCATTATATAACATAAAACTTTTAATAGAATACTTTCACCAGTGGATATATTTCTTTACAAAACCTTACTGTTCGATTTACTGTTCACATTTTTACGATAATGAAAGTAAAAACCCAATCACCATCGCCACAGAAAATATATCATTAGGTCGACAAATTCGAATAGACCTGTGTAGGATGAAATGATTTATTCTGAATATGTGCAAATCATATAAAGACAATACAACTTAAAGACAACGGGGGGATTAGGAATTATTTAAAGGTCTATGCTCTTAGTGCAAAGGCTGTTCAAACAAACCAGCCATGCTGCAGTGTCGTTTGAATGTACATACTATCTTATTGATTGCCTTCAAAGATTGATTGCCTTCAAAGATTGGTTTGAATACTTGTACACGAATTTGACGATTTCACTTTCATCATGGAAGAGAAATGTTCATTTACTGCAGACGCTTGTACATGACCGGTATCTGGACCCATAATATGTATACCAGAAGTGGAATCAATGAATCTGAATAAAACAATTCTATTTAATATATCTTTGTTTCAAGTACTTTGAAATGCAACTTGCAGATTGAAACATATATGGAGAGATTTATAGAGGCCGTGCTGGAATACAAATACGAGGTAAACATAGCAGAAAGCAACCAAGTGTGCCATGGCATAACTGAACATAAAATGTTGGCTCTTCTTTTACGAAATTGACTTCTAAGACATACAAATATAATGCATTCCTTTAAAACACTCTTTTTGGATAGTCACTTCATTGAGGCGATATTGTCCTGTACATATGAAACATAGTCACATGCAGCCATTGTCTTCAGTCATCAATCATCGTTATCATTGTCTCCACTCTGCCAATAATATCCACTTTGACCACTCCCACCTGACCCGCCTTCTCCTCCTTCGCTCCCGCCCTCTGAACCACTAGATCCGTCTCCTCCGCCATAGCCGCTGCCATAGCCGCCGCCATAGCTGCCGTATCCACCATAACCACCATAGCCACCGTAACCATGACTACCGTAACCGGAGCGACCGTAAGATCGACCACCGCCTCCGTAACCCACTCCAAATCCACCACCTCTCATATAATTATAGACTTGCCTCTGTCTACCGAACTGCCCCATTCCTCTGTTACCCAGCAAATAAAGCATCGCCATGTCGCTCATATCATTGTCGCGAAAACCCACGTCAAATTCGCCGAGGAGTCCCGACATCATGTACTCTCTCATGCTGTAACCGGACCTGTAGCTCCTCCCCCTGTAGTGCTGTTCATAGTCCACGTAGGTGCATCGTCCGCCAACATACGATTCTCCCCGCCTACACCCACCCGAGTAATGCTCATAGCCTATCTGCACACAGCGCCCGCCCACAAACGAACTTTCGTGCCCACATCTGCTTCCATGGTGCTTCGACTGATGGCTGGTGGTATGGCCAACAGGAACCGGATATGGCTGGGGGATGTGGACTGGATACGGTCTTGGTACCTGGACATGCACTGGTTGTGGTATTCGCACAGGTACAGGCTGGGGCACAGTCACCGGATATGGAACTCTGACCGGAAGTGGGACGGGAATAGGCTGGGTCCGTACTCTGGTGCGTGTAATCGGGACCGGAAACGGTTTTGGTACGGGGTAAGGGACCGGAACTGGTATGCGCGTAGTTCGGTGGCGTATGATTGGGCGTGGCCTAGAGATTGGCACAGGGAGGGGCCTCGGCAAAGGACGGATGTTTGGACCGGCTATCCCTCCCGTAAGGATGTCACCTTTATCATGGCCTGAAATATTAATTGTACAATGTGCCAGTAGTAATACAGGTGCTTTTACCATATATTTACCATATTTATGTTTTACATCGTTTGTGAAGAAGGAAGCTTAAAGTTTGTTCAAAACCACTCTCGATGACTGCATCCTGGATACCTACACAGTGCTCCCTCAGATGTGTGGGTTAGTTCCGAAAGTTTTCACCTCGACGAACGGGGAGTCGAACTCGTGACGCTCGGAACAAGAGGCCGACTCTCTACCTCTGCACCACTGTGTTGTATGATCTATTTACTAACCAATCAGTACATTGATGTGTGTGTATATGATTTCGATTTTATAAAAAAATATTTTAAAGAGAGGATATTATTTAAAACGAAAAGCTGCTTTTGAAAACCCAATTCCGAGTGATCTAGTCTTGAACTAAACACATTCGTTTCGGGTCATTAAAGACACTAAATCCTGATATAATTTCCCTTGAACAGCGATATAGGCCAAATACATTCATTAATCTTTCACAGGGGAGAATAAACACATGATGCCCCTTCCATAAATTTGCAAAATTACTTCCCCTACATTACGCTGGTCGAAAAATATCTTATATTGAAGAGCGGTGCCCATAACCGATATCTAACATACTAGTATCATCTATTAAAGCTTTCCCTTTATGTTGAAATTAGAAAAGGTTTTGAGGGATTTGTACAAGGTTAGAGCAAGAGCAAACAGTTTTATTGACGAACGTCCGTCAAGTTGTTCTCATTTACGTTTTGGTGAAAAGTTATTTCATGTTAACCGTAAAGTTTCACCTTTATACTGAACGGTATATACGTAGAACTTGCAAAAAACACCCCGAAAAATGTGTTCAAAATGAAGCTTTGGTAAAATAGATAGAAGAGTATTAATGAAAAATAGTGTTGGAGTAATTGAAGATGAATTGCTCAATGTTATTAAAGTCATCTGCAGCAGTCAAATGGTCAGCTCGTATATTAATGTGCACATATGTCAATTTGTACACACAATTTGCATTGTTATGTGTATGATATCATGTGTTTGTAGGTATCATTTTTTGTATCATCGTAATGTCTTAGACATATTTAGAAGAATCGTAAATAGCTAGAGGCAAAGTGCTTTACCGACCGTTGCCAATAAAGGATCGAATCTTTAATCTTTGTAATAAGGTAGAGTTTTTGTGATTGTTCCGCCTACCTTTGAATTGGCGGTGATCGTCGACGCCACCAAAATGGTGCTCCGTGGTTCGATGCTCTTTCGTAATCCGCTCCATAGGGACCAAGCCACCGGACAGACCCAATGGACCGCCGGACAAGGCTCCGAATCCGTTCCCATTGAACTGGGAGCCGTCGTTCAGTTTAAAATCGGGTTTGAACTCGGGACCTGCGATCCGCCCGTGTATAGGACCACTTATGTAGCCACCTCCATGCGTCTCGATATTCGGTAATGGTCCGAGTCCGTTAAGGAACGTCTGTTTTCCGACTGGTTCGGAGATTAGACCCTTCCCACCACCGCCTCCACCAGAGGGCGGGTACAGGGGTTTCCCCTTTTTCTGGCATGACACCAGCGCCACCAAGAGGAGAATTGCTATTGGTGTGGAGAGCCTCATTCTGGTGTGAATGTGCTCAGGATACCTCAGGTCTGTAAGAATAGATTTATTTATGCAAGCAAGCGTAGTTTTCAATGATGTTTCAGCTATCATGATAATTTTCACCACATGCCTTTCATTATTTAATATGTTGCATTACATATGTTTTTAATATCCTTTCCAAGCAAATGTCTGCTTCTCAAAATCAACTAGAATGTTAAGGTTGGAGCGACTAATCACGATTAAGTGTGATAAATCTGTGTACAAAGTATTACGTACATGTGGAATTCAGAAAACAAAATTTTCAAAGAAAGTTTGATATGCGTCTTTACAGTAGAGGGAAAATGCGTAATCTCGTCTTCGACTATCACGCCTTACGGGTTTCTTTTGTCCCGCATGCATCTTATGCAACGTCTTATGAAGTAAGGTAGTTGGTGCACCTATCCATGCTTTTCTTATAATATTGGTAATGAAATGTTTTCAAACGGAGGGAAGCTTTCCAATGAAATAAGGAATATGAAGTAAAGAAAGGTGATGATACTTATTCAACTTATTTGCATCAACTAACGTAAACAAACGTTTGGCGATCATTGATTAAGACCAGTAGGAATGTGAGCAACTAGAGTACGTTTGTTAATATGTCAAAACAGCCAATTAGAAGACCATGTTGCGAACAAATAAAATAAAATAGTTTATAACAAATACTTCGTGTTCCGCAACGATATTACTGTCTCTGATTTAAACCGTGCAGCATCACTAAGTGCTAATATTGCAGATCTTGCGTCATGGTTTTAAAACCTTCTTCGCACTATAGATAAAGAATATATATACATGCATACATGCACTATATTTCGTTGTATAACAAGACGTCATATGCGTTAATAGCGTTGTGCAACAATATCACATGCGGGTGATTTCTACGATATATCATTTCATTCCTATTGTAGGTCATATAAGATGTTAACAGATGCGCCAAAAGAAACAATTAACTAAAGCTAATTGCTTGACTTAAATACTATATAAAGTAAATGGGACCTTTTTAGATCCTCTCATGCTCATTATCAAACCCCTCTGAATCAAATAACCATAGAAATGTGTGAGAGGAATTAAATGATATATTTCAATGGAAATCGCATAACATTCAACAACCATCTATTGCAGCTTCTTTTCAAAGGTTCCAGAGATGGTTCTATAACATAATAACATAATTTTATTTCAACATTAAGCACATAGGCTCATAGTTATTACATTTATATTTTTACATGCATGCTATGAAAATGACATGTACATTTACAACTTATACATATGCATAAAAAGCAAAATTTGATAGACATACAGGATGAGAGTGACGACTTAGATAAACTTAATACAATTCCTGAAACTACTATAAGAGTGATCATATACAGTTATTGGTTGAAAAGGAACCGTCCTATTCGAATGACTATCACACTTGACTTAAGAATAAGTTACCTATTCACTATCCAAATTCTCCTCCCCTTTCGATTGTAATGTTCCCAATTAGAAGAGTGAGTTCACCATTTAAGAACGAAACTGACGAAAGAATGACCATGCCCGTTCCTTTTTATATTTAAACGGGTTTTTAACATGTCCGCATCTCCGTTAATTGGTCACGGATTTCCTCGCCTATCAATTAGGGGTGCCGTTTGTCAAAAAAACTAATCATGGAACATGGCCTTTGACAGGGGAACAAGAAAACTAGTACGTGAATGCGTGGCACATATTAGTAATAAACGGTTTTTGACGAAACCTTTAATTGATGGTCGCTAGATTTCCATACATGACTACAGGTATCACTTGAAAAGGGGATATTACTCATTCAAGGCTTTTGATAAAAACTGCTTAACCCTTAGAGTGCTGGAACCGACTTCATGCTATTGCAATAGGTTGGATCCAGGCCAGCCGCCAAGTACATTTTGCGACGGGCCTGTGATACAACCTGTCTGCGACTTTGAGTATCTTTCCTTATGAAAGTTAAGCAGATATCTAAGGTTTTAGAGGGCAGTTGGCACATAAATATGTTTTTAGAAAATTATCTAGCAATGTTAAGGTTAAACTTTGGATGATTAATATTGAGTTTGGGAAAGCGTTAATGAGATTAGCAGGGTTTTCTTCTCAACAAAGGTAACATGTTACATTTTGTTTTCGCATAATGTGTAGAAAACATACATTTAATTGGAGGCATGTGTGCATCGCGTTTAATCAGTCTTAACACGCCTTGGATCAGCCTGCCCTGCTTAATAACCTACACCGAATTGATAAGGGCGTTTTTCTCACATGGCAAATCGCAAAATGTTTATCGTGACTTTTCTTCCTCAGAACATTACGACCCCTTTGCACTTTGAATTTGACTCACAACTCAACGGTAGATCAATATAAAGACGTTTTAAAACTAACATGACAAACGGAAACTATGCTCATAAATAATATAACATTTTGTCGCCTTGGCTTCTTATCAATATCACTCTATATCGTACATGATTATTTTTTCGTCTTTTTAATTTTTGTCTGTTTTGATTCGAAGTCGGACTGGCAAGACATTCTCATGTTGGGAAATGGGTCATAATGCCTAGCCTTTGTTTGTGTGTGGAAGCGTTACCTTCTAACACTTGGACAAAACGTCACCTTAAGGTCATCGCGTAATTAGATGAGTTTGTTCACAGAACAGAAAATTTGATAAATATTCGTTGTTTGATATACAATTAAATGAAGCTAATGAAAGCGTGATAAAATATGAAGCTGAAATTTATCTGCGTATGTACAGTCTATTTGTTGTAGATCTCATTAAACCTGAGAATGCTGGCTTCTTTTATAAAAAAAAAGATAGATTTTTGTGTAGTCTGCTTTCCTTAACCTTAAATATCTGCTTAATTTTGATGAGAAAATATACTCAGAGTAGCAAGCAGGTTAGATCGCAGGCAAGCCGCCATTTTTTGCCTGTTTGCATAAGCATGAAGATGGTTCCAGTGCTATGAGGGTTAAATTTCATAAAATTTTGATTCACATTATACACACTCTTTTAATAAAAATTCTCACTGGATATCATATAACAGAACAGATGTTGTGTACTGTAGTTTAAAAGAGAGGCAATTTGGATTTCCAAATATCCTCACATCCGTCATCAAGCACCTTTAAATGTGACGAAGCCTACATGTGTAACAATTTTCTGGTTTGCAAGGCCATGTCTATATCATATATATTTCCAACGTCGAAATCGTGTTAACAGATACATCTTTTCAGTTCTGATGTTTTCTTATAACGTTTTTTTGGCAAGAATGGTTGACTTTTCTAAATAAAAAACACATAAAAAGGATTATTTTTTAATATGAGCATTTTAGACTATTTCAATAATATTTTCAACCATTACCAATCTGTCATAGACTGTGCCTGAAGAAAGATAAACAGAGAATAGTGAACTAAGTTGCGTATTTCAGTTCCCATTGACACAGGATGCAAGATCAAAAGTCACATTAAATAATCTATCATAATCAGTGATTATTGCATAAGCATTATCAATAATACCGGAAGACAGACGCCTGTTTGCTGCTCTGAGTATTTTTCCTCATCAAAATTAAGCAGACGTCTAAGGTTTTGGAAAGCAGACGATAAAAAAATCTATTTTTAGAAAATTATCCAGCACTCTATGGGTAAGATAACGGGTAAAACATAGAACCCGATCCATCATTATCATGGAGACATAAGAATGAATTCTGCTTAATGTAGCTTGATGACTCAATTATTTTTTAGGACGTTCATTTGGTTTCATCATATGCCAAAATATCAAACCTACGTAATGAGAAATGCTCCTATTTGAGACTCTAGCATTACTGCTTAACCTATTATCAAACAATAACGACATTTAACCACTTTGTTGCAGACGACTCTGGAAAAACATTGCGCGAAAAGGAGAAATTGCTCGTGACGAGTAATTTTTCCTTTTCCCACACTTTTTTATTCCCTATCAGAAGGTCATTGTCTAATTTCATCACATTTTGAAATGTCGTCTTTAAACTCTTTCAATTTGGGCCAGTCGAAAATTTAGTGTTTGGTACAGAGTTAGGCACTGAATGTCAAATTTATTCCGTTTGTAGATTAAGTCGTCTGTTAAATCTAGTTTGGTTCGTGTACATAGTGTAATTCGGTACGCTAGTTCGAGAGAATATAATGCGGTTCAATGTAACTGTATAATCCCCTTGAATATACTATCGCTGCTATACTTAAAGACTCTTATTTACAGGAGAGTAAATTAAGATAAGAATAAAAAGAAATGTCGTTGAAACAATACCTTTTTGTCTTTTGTTGATTAACATGCAATTAAAAGTAGCTATTGATAAAAGTAAGCATCATTAATTCAGGAAGTGTCAATTTATCTATGTATGTACAGTTTATATACAACAGATCTCAAAAGCGATGTCACGCTTTTGCATTAAAGTACATGTAAATCCAATCTACATACACTCCAATCAATTAAAAATCTATCCTAGTTTGCTTTCAATAGCTTTTCTTCATTGCAAATGATATTGTAGTACAGCTATTATGCAGTTTCAAATAAACATATTTTCAGTAGGTCACTTATCTAAATTGGATGACATGGTTACATTGTTCGAAACTTCGAAAAAACTTATCATCAATTTGCGGTATAATGAATTCTCTCTATGGAATATATAAAGAATATAGTTTCAATGATGGTCACTGACTGAATTTCAATTTCAATTTCAATTTCAATCAATCAATCAATCAATCAATCAATCAATCAATCAATCAATCAATCAATCAATCAATCAATCAATCAATCAATCAATCAATCAATCAATCAACAATCAATCAATCAATCAATCAATCAATCAATCAATCAATCAATCAATCAATCAATCAATCAATCAATCAATCAATCAATCAGCAAACAAATCAATTTATCAGCAAACAAATCAATCAATCAGCAATCCAATCAACAAACCAATCAACAAAATAATCAACAGGGTACTGTTTACATACACATTTTATGCTTAAAGTTTGCGTATGTTAAAAACAACAATCCCTGTTCATTCAAAATTCGGGAAAACAATAATGTAAAGAAACAGATCATTGGAATCGTCTTTGCTAGACATTTCGAATCTCTCGTCACATTGCAATGTTGTACCTTACGCAAACATTTTCATTTAATCTCTTAGTAAACTGGTACCCTGGTTATTCAGAGACAGAGCGCACGTACAGTGGTATTGTTCTATTTATATCATCTCGTTCTATCGATTCGGAATAGCGGAGAAATCGTTTGTTAGGACACGGTTGGCCGAAGAGTGTTTGGACTTCGTTAGCAACGGCGAAACCACAACAAACAAACGGTGATTACCCGGCAATCCTTTTCCTTTCTCTTGTTTTACGTGAAATGTGATGATCCTTAACACGACAAAAATCCAACAGAAAGTGTTGGTCACTTGAAAAAAAAGAGAAAATAATTAACACGAGATGAACATTGATTAATGATTGGTATGACTGAGCGAAAGGCCAGGGTTATCTATGGAGAGACACCGAAAGAGGTCCGGTAAACAGGCATTTGAAAAGTAGTGTTGTAGAAAAAGGTAATAGAAATGAATGTGATGAAATAATTGGTTATTTTCATCCATTTCTTCAGATGAAGATTTCGACAACAGAAAAATGCAAGAAACATATCAATTTTCTTATTGGTATTTTGTAGAAAGCAGTGTGACAGAAGAATAGGCAATTGATCCTCTTTGTCATCTGTATTTGCGGCATAGACTTTAGTCAGCTGATTATTTCAGAAATTTTAATTTTACATCGATTTTGATATGTGTATTTACAACGAAGATAAATCGCCTTCGATGTTGCCTCCTGGATACACATTCAGTACACGCGCCAAATATAGCTTAACAAAACGACATAAGGACAATCTTGCTTTTCACGGGATTCGAACCTTACGTTTCACGGCCGACGTTCTACCCATTGACCACTGCCAGATTACCGGTAATGAAGAACTGTTTGGAAAGGGTATCGGTTGTCCTGAGAGAACACTTAACTTCGACCTTGTATCCTCGTTGTTCCAAAAGACATTCTTTGATATAATATGATAGAGTAGCAAAATACGTTACTTTCTATCCTTTAACTTAAATGCTTTCCAGGAAGCATGATTATGTATAATTTCGCAGTCATTTAATTACGCAGTCATTTAACTGAATCATTTTTTTCAAGCGGATTTAGGTCCCCAAATCAACAAACAATTACATGGGGTAAAGTTGGGTGAGGCAATAAATAGGACGGATGGATTATGCAAGCGATTGAACTCTGCAATAAAAGGTACTTTCCGATATTCGGTCAGTCATTACGGAAATTATACTCGGAGAGGCAGGTAAGTGTATCTTAATCGGCTCTACCCTTTTGGTTGTATTTTTCTGTCTTGCTTCTGTCTAGTAATTTCGTTTTCAATGATTCCATTGTCATTATTCAAAACGTGTTTCTGGTCAAAATTGAAAGAATATATACTTTATTAAAGGTATTTGGATTATCAAACGCACTTCTGAAACATATGCTCCGAATCGAAATAAAAGAAGATAAATACGTTATTGGCTAAAACCCTTTAGTTTTCTTTAAAAAGATAAGGTTTTTTGGTCGAGGAGAACTGGCTCTAAGCGATTGCTTGGTTCGACCACGAAGAAGTTTATCTTGATGGCATTTTTGTTTCTCCGTTATATTGCGACGTCAGTTCACATATCCATGATCCCATTTATCAGTGTCAACTTTACCCTTATTGTGCGTTAATATGTCGTTGAAACAATACAGTTTTGTATTGATGTTTGGTATACAAGCAGTTGTAGGTTTTGAAAGCACAATTAATGCAAGAAGCGCCAATTTATCCAAGTATGTACAGTTTATATGCGGCAAATCCAAAAAGTGATGTTTCTTTGGATAAACACACATGTTGAATTCACAGTATACAAACTTTGAAAAAACCTGATGTCCGGATTTAGAAAAATACACTTTTAACTTCTAAATTTCCTCACGTCTGTTACTGTGAACAAGTGCATAAATCAAAGCATAAATGCTTTTAATTCGGTTTACGAAATTGTTATAACAATACTGCAACTTTGAATCCCTCTCAAATCGCTCATAACAACCACACCTGTTTTGCAGTTCTATTCTAATTCTAATTCTATGTTATGGTTTGCATATTTTAGGATACGAATACGTTGAGAGAATCGAAATGGTACATATTATGTTTTGTAAAATAATCAGTTGCATCTCACGCAACTCTTGCGATGCATTTGCTCTTGGATAGAGTGGACGATTGCCTCTTTGTACAACATACATTCCCAAGTGTCTCAAATACTGGTAAAAACTAACTCGCATGTGTAATAATCACTCTCCGTTTAACTTTTGTAAATTGGTGGCCTATGTACTTGAAATAAACTGAATGACACATTGTCTGCCAGTTGTTTAGAAGGGAACAAGTAAAGAATGTTGTTCATTGGCCGGCTGGTAACTAGAGACTCTTCCATTAGTTGGAGAGCTTCCTTAACAACCCAATCAATTAATAAGAAGAACCACTTATAACGGAAAAGCCTAATCAAGCACTCTGAGGGAGAGGTCTACAGATAAATCTATTTATTTTCAATAAATGTCATATGTCTATATCTATGTCTCTTTTACAGTTGTAATACTTTAGTCACACCGGTACACATACCATGTCGGTTCAGCCACAACCCGTATACGGCGCGCAGCCCATGGCCATGCAGCAACCTATGGGTGGTCAGGCCGTGATGATGCAGCAACCCATGGGAGCCCAGACCGTGATACAGCAGCCACAGGGCGACACCAAGGTCGTCTGCAGCAAGGAAGGGCATCGAACATGGTCCTCCGACCTGTTTGACTGCTTCGACGAGAGGACATCTTGTGAGTCATATTTTGGAATCTGATGCTGTAACATATATTCATTTACCAACTCTTCCTTTTCACCAATTGCCAAACAATATCGACATTTGACCAGTTTGTTGCCGACGACTCTGGAAAACATTGTTGGAAAAGGAGAAATTGCTCGTAACGAGTAATTTCTCCTTTTACCACAATGTGTTATGCCCTATCAGAAGATTGGTTTTCAATTTCACCGCATTGTGAAATGTCGTCTGCAAACTCTTTCAATTTGGGACAGTCGAAAATTTGGTGTATGGTGAAGGGTAAGATATGGTCGCGTTTACACATCTAAAACTTAACAATGGGATATGTTCATATCAGCGTTAGAAGATGTGAAATGTATCTTGAGGCTTTGTATTGCCACATCTTCATGGTAATTTAGAAACATCTAAGACAAAGGAAGAATAGGCTTATAAAGAGCAAGTTTACCTTTTGCAACAATGGTTTTTATCGAATAATACGGACGATCTTTTTAACTTTCAAATTTGCGTCTGTTGATGAATAAGAATTCACTTGGCACCAGTCTCAAATGTTCAAGTTGTGCATATACTCATGTTGTGCTTTACCAAACGCCAAATTCGACTATCCCAAATTGAAAGAGTTTGCAGACAACATTTTAAATTGTGATCAAATTTAAAAGTATTCTTCTGATAGGGAAGAAATCATTGTGGGAAAAGGAGGAATTGCTCCTTTTCCCACAATCTTTTCAAGAGTCGTCTGCAACAAACTGATCAAATGTTGTTATTGTTTGGTAACGGGTTAAGACAGGCTTACTTAAAAATGCAAAAAATATAGTTGATAGACTGACAGTTGTTGCGTTTTGTGCAAGTATGCATTCATGTTCCTCAAAAAAGATCTACTTTCTGTGTTTCATATTCGTTTGCTCTATAGGCCATTGGGGCATTTCTTAACTTCAAGCGTTAGCAAATGTCAACAAGTACATAGAGAAGAATTCCTCCAGTTTCATTTTTCTATTTCGAATTTCTACGATCTTCACAATTCGAAATGAAAATTTGCAAAATTGTATATATGATCATTAATTATTGTTCGTATTGAACGCAGAACAATTGACAATTCTAATGACATAATGATGAATTAATTATGAATGATTGCTGAGACTCTATTTGCTTATTCAACTCTTGCATAGATAATCATGGACACCTATTTGTTACTGGTCATATCATATCCTTTACTATCTATTGCGAAAATTTGTTTTAGAATGCGTTCTGTTAATTGGCACACGTCTCAGTCGAAAGTTCAAGTAGTCATTGCAGAGACTTGCTTTTATTCCTACCAAACCAAACAGATTGGAAACATTTTGAAAACAAAGCCGATTGTTTACCAATAAAGGTGCAGAATCAAGAACATGCATTTGATATGTGTCATCAAAAATCGTGAAACTAAAGATAAAGTCAATGATAATGAAATTTGTCTCTCGGTTTACCTGTTCAGAATTACAACAGACCGGGAACCTGTAGGTTGTTCACCTTCTATCTCCCATATTGTACCTCTAAAACCACATTCAAACCATGCAGGAATCAGACAACTTGTCTTATTGTGTCTTTAAGGTTTGTTCACATGGTTTTGTCCCTGGTTCACAATGGCGGAGGTGTCGAAGCGAATGGGAGAACACTTTATGGTGGCCTGCTGTGTACCAGGAGGTCTGATCGCGCTCCGATCCAGACTTAGGACGCTAGGAGGCATCAAGGTACGTCATTAGCGATATTGGTGCAGTGGTAGAGTGCTGGCCTCTTGTATCGATGGTTCCGTGTTCGATCCCCGCTAGGCGAGGAATAAAATTTCCTGGACTAGCCAATTCATAGGCGAGAGTAATGGTTTCGTATCCAGGAAGAATCCAGAAAGTAGTCTGAATTTGAAAAGCTTGAAGCTTCCATCACAATCGATGAAAACAAAATAAGTTTAAATTTAATTAAGGTAAATCAGGCTTGCTGAGCTTGGACCACAAAGCGGTAACTGCATTTGTGTGGAGAACAGTGGTCCTGGATACCGTTTTACTAAACTACACATTCCTTGCCCCACATTCGGGTAAGTAACAACATTCCCGCTTATTTCCATATTGAGGTAAGCAATAATGAAACGTAACACATCATTGAAAAAGTCTCTCTGAGACGCATCCAATGAGGTGCCACAATGCTATAATGGCTTTAAGTAGCAATTCTTGCCACCCGTGTTTCAATCAAACATCTCAAACAGAAAATCGTTAAAGTTATTCTTTCTCGTCGTTGGTTTCCTGACTTATGTTTTTTCTCCACGAATTTTAATGAATGATTAATGGTGATATGTGATTTTATTTTTACATATTTTTTCATATATTTTCTCATTCGGTAATTATGTGCATCAACCCCTCATCAGTGAGTTGTGATAATCCAAAAGCAGACATGTGTATGTAATGCAGGGGCAATGTAAGAATAAAGCAGAACCTTCACGAAAGCTTTAGTCTTGAAATTTACAGTTAATCCTTATTTCATTCATCTTGAATGGCCCCATTGTGTTTCTCCGGATGATGGAAAGACAATGAGATAAACCTTACCACTTTACCACATAGCGCCAAATCTTTTGCGTCTTGTATTTGACGACTTTCAAAAAGCATTGCAGCAAAAGGAGAAATTGCTTGTCACAAGCAATTTCTCCTTATGCGACAATGCTTTTTCAATCTATTCACATAAGCAATCACTAAGGTGTACAATTTAACTAATATATGATAAGGCTAATGATAAAAATTTCTGTAACATGTTCTATTAACTTCACCTAAGCACTGTACGTCGCCTTCCAAACTCGATCAAATGCATTCAATGCCTCCAGCGTATCTTTATGCTTATCTCTCTTCTTTAATCGTGTCATTCGAGTACATTGTTTAAAGCTTTAATTTATCAAAAATCTAATTATGCGGTTTGTTCTTCAGCGATTTGTAAGGAAAAACTAGATCAAGATCAAAACTTCTTTATTGCCTTAAACTACACAACTTCTCGTCCAACAAACACCTGTATGCAGAGTAACAACAAGAAAAGAAATAAACAAATTAGACAATATATGCAATGGCTCATGTGATAGTTCAGATATCATAGATATCATATCAGTCTCTTAACAAAATAGCGCTTTGATGTTTTGAAGTAAAAGTCTTTATTAAAACAGAAAAGAACAATAACACGAGGTTTTGGTAAGTAAATGATGGGAGCAATGAAACCCATTTATATGACTGTAATATGCTTTGTTTAAATCAACTGGAAACTTCAGCCGACCGGACATAAGTAAGGGTGATTTAGTTTAAGATTAATCCATTTATGTTGCTTTTAATAGCCTGCGTAAAAGTACATAAGTATAGATTTTAACCTTTTACCAACCGCCAAATTTCCGACTCTCCCAAGTTGAAAGAATTTGCAGACGGCAATATAAAATGGGATTGAATTGAAAAATAATCTTTTGACCGGGCTGAAAACATTAACATCGTTAAGAGCAACTTCTCCTTTCCCCACAATATTTTCCAGAGTTGTCGCCAACAAACTGGTCAAATGTCGTCATTGATTGGTAATGGCTTAAGATTTATCCATTTATGTCACATTCAAGAGCCTACGTATCAATGTACATACGTGTAAACTTTGACCATTCGGACCGCTTGTTTAGATGTCCAATACATTTGCGGGTATGGTTTTTTGTTGTTTGGTCGCGGATGGTCATCTGTTTCCAAAACAAATCAGTCGCCAACAATAGAAAATAGAAAATTGTGTATTGGTTATTATTAGCGCAAAGTGGTGTAAGGATACGAGTATGGACTTGTCATGGACAGCTCGCTGCGTGGTCTTTTAATAGTATGCATATATCCAATTATATTTTGATTACAAACAGGTACTACCGTATTGAAAACCGAGTTGTTATTGTACATTTGACGATTTTATTGAACGTTACCCCTATTGTTGAAATATAATGAAGGTTTGTATTGTGAAATAGTACAGGACAAACGTATTGATAGCACAAACATGGTGATATTCGTCACACTGACCAAATAATAAGATCAATACTTTACCATTAGGTAGGCAAGCAATTTGGCACCCCAGATAATTATGTTGAGTATTCGGAGGCTGATCTTGAACGGTACTATATCTCGTCCTTATATTATTTCGTATCAAATCTTTGAAAAGCAAAATATGATGTAATGGGATGGTATTTTTACTTTCAACAGATGAAACGTGTGGTTGCCATTAGTGGGGTTTTCCGGTTCTTTATAAATGTATTTACATAATAAAAGACCATTTGGTAGTGACATAAATTTATAAACGTAATTGACGAATCGATTCAGACTTGAAATAATTGACCAGTTTCCAATTTTTATTTGTTCCATTAAGTTACTCGTTTTTTTTATTTCAAAGCGAAAGGATAGTTTTATCTCGTTAACAATGACTTTCAGGAAATCAACACTTAGATAGCTGGAACCGACTCCATGCTTATGCAAACAGGTTAGATCCAGGCCAGCCTCCAAGTAAATTTGCGGCTGCGCTGTGATCTAAATTGTTTGCTACTCAGAGTATCTTTCTAAAAAATAAGCAGATAATTATGGTTCTGGAAAGCTAACGACACAATAATCTATTTTCATAATAAAATTATCCAGCATCCTCAGGATTTAACAACAATAGCTTATACCCAATGCAATAAAGTAGTCATATTATGAAATACCTAATGTTTATTAGGTCTTTGGTTTTATTTTCAATTTGTTGTTGTCTACATTTGCTTCCAATACATGCATGAACCTGTCACAAGCGTGAGTATGAAGATATTGGATGAATTCCAAACGTAGATATACCAATTCATCGTTGTTTGTTTTTCTACAAGTCTATGTTACTGTCTGTACTCTCCCCTTAAGGATGGTGTTTTTAGCTTATTCGTGTGTGCAGAACAAATAGGATTAAATAGGATTAAGTGAAATATCAAACAATGGATACATGTACACTTTATTGGCTATTATTATGTTTGATCTCTGGTATATAACCCTTCATTCCTTTCCGTTTCATGTATTGACATTTCGTTTATTGTGATATTCTTTCCAATGAACTCCCTACCGAAGATGGAGATTCGGGCTAAGGAATGGCATTTCTTTTAAACTGTATTGCAGCTTTTCTAATGTATGTGGCGTACTACTATGAATGAATATTTGTTCAGATCAAAAAGCGTTGAAACAGTTTTGAAATCCATCACTAAACGCCGTTTATACAAAACCATTGGTTGTGCCTTTTTCATTTCTTTATAGTTACTTTTCACACATGAGAACATTTACATAAAAAGAAATGTCTTTGAAAAATGTGCTAATTGCATTGATGTATACTATTCAATTGAAATAAACTGCTCTGATACTTGATTATCCGTACTATCTGTGTACTATTTTCAGCGATTTTATCACTGTTAGTGTCTATTTTCATGAATCAATATTGATAAATATCCCTTACAATGACTGTTCTATCATATTATCACTGTTCACGTTTATTGCAGGGATACATATTTGGTTTAACTCACTATTCAACTATATTCTGCAATGCTTGTATCATATGTGTGTCTATTGCATTGGTATATATTTGGTAAACCTCAAGTGTGTGGCTATTCTGTAGTCATTTTTTTAATGTTCATGACAGTCATGGGTCCATATTCATTAACAGAACATAACAGAATAGAACAGAACATACATTTTATTTGACGAGTACATGGTACATAGTCATGTTCACATACAGATATATTCTTGATTTAACCTTATGACTTATGTCTGTTTCAGGGATCAATCTGTGGCGATTACGTCACGATATGCTTCTGTGGAGTATGCAGTCTCGGGCAGATGGAACGGGAACTTTACAGCATGGGCTTGTAACCCTGACAGTATGCCGGGAACCAGGGAACTATTATATATGCCTTGTCCCCTCTTCGAGCTTTGTGTGAAAATCGTTATTCAGCTCTGCGAGCCTGGAACCAAGAACAAGCAACAGTGCGACCATAACCCAGAGTTTAATAATTTGCAAACCATAAACTCGTATACTAGTATACAAATTATGAATTATGAGTCTTACAGTAGGTATGGTCAGCAAACGCCTCTCAATTTGGTGAATGTTTCAGGTTCTGGAACGACTCATCCTCAGTAAATTTAACCGTTTTAGTGCTGGAACCGACTTCATGCTTATGCAAACAGATTAGATCCAGGCTACCGCCAAGTAAATTGTTTGCTGTTTGCTCCTCTGAGTTTCTTTCCACATAGAAATTAAGCAAAAATTTAAGGTTTTAGAAAGTAAGACGTAGACGCCAGAGCTCTAGACAGAGTTTGAATATTGCATTGAGCTCATATTTATTGCAATATGTATTAATTATTGTACTAAATGGTGTGAATAATTATCAAAACACTGTGATAGAAAGACCTTAATGCTCGTTTATGTTTGCTTTTTCCGTCCATGAACTCTTACCTTTGTCAAGAAGTGTTGTTGAAGATCGATACAGTTATGACAACTATTTTTTTTTCACGTAAATGTATAATGTAAATGCCAATTATTTTTTCATTTGAATAAACCCATTGACAATTAAATAACCATAGAAATGTTTCTTGTTTCGGGAAAACAGCTATTTATCAGGAAAACTTTTAAATGCTCAAGCATTCAGAACCCCTTGGCCATTTCTTAAAATAACCCTGGAGGTAATGGGGAACTATTTTGAAAGTAGTCCAGCAACATGGCGGCGACGAAGGGCATGTCCGTTTGCAATCGGAACTACTCGGGTATTTCCGTGAGCTGTGAAATACACCTCGGATATAAGTGTAGGGTTACAATTTTTCGGGTAAATCGGCATCCGCCGATTAACACCTTTTCTAAGCGTGCATGTTAAGTAGTTCAATGAGTATGGAGGTGTTGGACATCCTTTTTAATCACTTTTGATCAGTAACTCATACCAAATGGCGAACTTGTTGTTGTGACATGTATACTTGTTTCCTCAATCAAATTTAACGACTTTTTGGATTTTACATTCAAGATCTATTTTTAGAAACGGAAGAAAGTGACGTCATTCTCGCGGGAAACAATATGGCGTCATCCCTATTATTTCAGAGGTGTTTTCTATTGGATAAACCCGATGTGTTCAGATTGGTCCGTTTGCAATCATATCTACTCGGCAATCTCCGGCACGAGGCGGGGATTGTCGAGTAGAAACGATTGAAAACCTATGAAACACAGATGTGTTGATTTGATAATCTTTAATAAAATTAGAAAAAACAACGATAATCAATTGTGATATTTAACCAATTTGTCTGTATTTACATAGATATTTAGTCCCTGAGTGTAATTTTGTATTCAAGTGTGTTATCCGGCGGAATGCAGCCGAATGCGTAGAATTTCTGGTGTATTCATTAACTACCTGGATGTAAGAGGTATATCTACCGACTTGTGCCGGGGAATGTCGAGTAGATACGATTGATGTTCAAGGTGTAAATGTGACACTGCGTAGTTGTTGCATGATTCTATAATAGCTGATTCGAGTCCTCCACTTTTTAATCAACAACACAATATCAAATGGGAATTGTACCAGTTAATTAACGAAATGTATTTTTTCATTTAGAAATACGCCTTTAGCTTCGTACGTAAAAGTACATCGAGTTGTACTTTGTTGCAAAGAACTTTATAGCCCACTGTGACAAGAGGATAAAAAAGATTCCAACACTGCTCCCAAATTCGTGTCTACCAAATTTTATAAGATATGTATTTCTCTTGCTCTACAATTTTCGTCTTGGTTTTCGTTTAATTTGGACCAGTAATAATATTCAATGTAGTGATAGAGATAGGGCTATGTTTATGCTAAAAAACAGAAATGTTTCCAAGAAGATTGTTTGTTTCGTGCGAGAACGGGTTAAGTATCGAGAAATCATAGTCCAAATTGATTGATGATCAGTTGAAAGAAATTTCCTAATAATCGAAGTAAAACAGTGTCTTGCACAATACACCACACCGTTCATAAAATGACCACTATAGGGAATCGAGCAGCGGGAGATCAGACTCAAGTTCTCGACCATAACCACTATAGGGAATCGAGCAGCGGGAGATCAGACTCAAGTTCTCGACCATAACCACTATAGGGAATCGAGCAGCGGGAGATCAGACTCAAGTTCCTGACCATAACCACTATAGGGAATCGAGCAGCGGGAGATCAGACTCAAGTTCTCGACCATAACCACTATAGGGAATCGAGCAGCGGGAGATCAGACTCAAGTTCTCGACCATGACCACTATAGGGAATCGAGCAGCGTGAGATCAGACTCAAGTTCTCGACCATGACCACTATAGGGAATCGAGCATGGGGAGATCAGACTCAAGTTCTCGACCATAACCACTATAGGGAATCGAGCAGCGGGAGATCAGACTCAAGTTCTCGACCATAACCACTATAGGGAATCGAGCAGCGGGAGATCAGACTCAAGTTCCTGACCATAACCACTATAGGGAATCGAGCAGCGGGAGATCAGACTCAAGTTCTCGACCATAACCACTATAGGGAATCGAGCAGCGGGAGATCAGACTCAAGTTCTCGACCATGACCACTATAGGGAATCGAGCAGCGTGAGATCAGACTCAAGTTCTCGACCATGACCACTATAGGGAATCGAGCATGGGGAGATCAGACTCAAGTTCTCGACCATAACCACTATAGGGAATCGAGCAGCGGGAGATCAGACTCAAGTTCTCGACCATAACCACTATAGGGAATCGAGCAGCGGGAGATCATACTCAAGTTCTCGACCATGACCACTATAGGGAATCGAGCAGCGGGAGATCAGACTCAAGTTCTCGACCATGACCACTATAGGGAATCGAGCAGCGGGAGATCAGACTCAAGTTCTCGACCATAACCACTATAGGGAATCAAGCAGCGGGAGATCAGACTCAAGTTCTTGACCATGACCACTATAGGGAATCGAGCATGGGGAGATCAGACTCAAGTTCTCGACCATGACCACTATAGGGAATCGAGCAGCGGGAGATCAGACTCAAGTTCTTGACCATGACCACTATAGGGAATCGAGCATGGGGAGATCAGACTCAAGTTCTCGACCATGACCACTATAGGGAAACCAGCAGCGGGAGATCAGACTCAAGTTCTCGACCATAACCACTATAGGGAATCGAGCATGGGGAGATCAGACTCAAGTTCTCGACCATGACCACTATAGGGAATCGAGCAGCGGGAGATCAGACTCAAGTTCTCGACCATGACCACTATAGGGAATCGAGCATGGGGAGATCAGACTCAAGTTCTCGACCATAACCACTATAGGGAATCGAGCAGCGAGAGATCAGACTCAAGTTCTCGACCATGACCACTATAGGGAATCGAGCAGCGGGAGATCAGACTCAAGTTTTCGACCATGACCACTAGACAAGTGAGGATCCATCTTTAGGGCGAACCACAACTGCTTAACCCTTTACCAAACGTTAAATTTTCGTCTGTCCTAAATTGAAAGAGTTTGCAGACGACATTTCAAAATGTTATAGAATTGAAAAGTAATCTTCTGATAGGACAGACAACATTGTGGGAAAACGAGAAATTGCCTAATAATGGCATTTGACAAGTTTGTTGCAGACGACCCTTAACGAGCAATTTCTTCTTTTCCCACAATGTTTTCCAGAGTCATCTGCAACACACTGGTCAACTGTCGTTATTGTTTGGTAATGGGTTAAAAGACCATGATATAAAACCACTCAAATTATCATTAACCCATCCCTCGGTTCACCTCCATGTATAAAGACCTTTGACAATTACACGAAACTTCCAGTTGTACGTCATACATCAACACATCCTGTCATGTTCTTATAGTATGCTACTTGGTCTATAATACATCGTTTGTATGAGTCGTCATTGTTAATCAAACAGCTCATACCTCCCTCGTTAAGTCAAAGGTGAAACGATCTTTTTGAATCGCTTTGACGAATATAGGTAACGTCTTTTAGACGGCAATGTTACACTAAATAGTCGACATGGTCAATATAAAAGGTGCTTGTTCACAGATGTGAGGAAGTTTGGCAGTTAAAGATTATTTTCTTAAAAACTTCAAAACACCTGTACTATTATATGATACGCACTGAAGAATAATCATTCGTAGCAAAATTACATCATTGTAAATTCTTTAAAGCGTGTATACAGTGAACTAGCATGTATCCTAGTCAAAAAGTGTTATATCGCTTTTGAGATCTACCGCACAATCTCTGACATACTTAGATGAATTCTTAGTATGCTCATTTGTCCATAATACATCGTTTGTGTCAGGGTCAGTCTAATTCGAAAAGCTCGTACTTAGAACTAAGGTGAAACGACCTTATTGAATCGCTTTGACAAATAAAGGTAACGTCTTTTAGTCAACAGCGCAACACAGGTTTTGAATTAATTAAATTAATTATTAATTAAGTATTAAGGTTACTTGTTCACAGATGTGATGAATGTTTCGAGATGAAAATGTCTTTCTCTAAATCTACACGACAGATTGTACTGTTATATGATATGCTCTTAAGAGTAGATATTTGAAGGAAATTTATTTCGTTTTCAATTATCTAAAGTCAGTATACAGTGAATCAGTTGGCAAACAGTGTTCGATATAATCTAAGAAACGCCCATATGTTTAACGAAACACTTTGAGTAAGTGATGAAGTAAAGAGAAGATGAGCGTAAGTATAAAAAATACTAGTAAACGGTTCATTGGTCTTAAGTTTTGTAAGGATGAAGCATTCTCAGGCGATTTCTAAATTATATTACGTGATAAGCTCGCTGCTATTTACTGATGTTTTAGAATTATCAGAATATGGAAATGATCATTATATCACTGGTGAGTAATTATCGGGATAGTGAATCATTATATCACTGGTGAGTAAGTATCGGGGTAGTGAATAGAAGTCCATCTCCATAAAACGCGAGAAATTGAACATAAACGGTAGATTGACAAACTGCGATACGGGGATAGATTCTGTATAGTTCGAGCTAGTACCCTAAAAGAGCCCCTCCCAAAGTTCATATCCTTTGGTCAATTCACTGGGAGTACTTTTCATACCGGCCAAAACCAAGGTCAAACTTAAACTTGTAAGAATTGTCTTTAAGAGGGACATGTCATCTCGAACTGACCCGATGACTGGATGTGTACAAGCTGAAAAGGTATAGGACATAAAAAGGGTGAGTGCATCTCAACACAAGAGGATCACACTACCCAAACTGCGGTAATATAATATAAACACTATTTAGATCGAACAAAACCAACAAGTGTGATAAAAAAAATAATAACCTTCATACATCAACATACATTGACTCAACGCCCTATCACATATACGAGACGCCATGATGTCTTTGTGTCATACACAGACTCGATATGCCCTATCACATAAGAAACGCCATGATGTCTTTGTGTAGACCTATCATTTCAAATAACGGTCGAATCGAGAAGTTTGCGGACGTATCGAGAATACTAGTAAATGATTCACTTCCGCCCCTAAAGGCCCGGGGGGTCCGGCGTACTAGTCATTCAGTACGTCTGTCAAGTGGATAAAAATGTTTTATAATTTCACTTCCTTGATGTCATTATTTCTCGCCGACGTCGATGAATGTTGTCGCAACGTTATATATGAATCAGTAGCCTTAACTTTATTTAACCTATCATCATTTCCTTTCTAATGTAAACAGGATAACCCTTATAGAGCTGGAACCGATTTCCATGCTTATGCAAACAGGTTCGATCCAGGCTAGCCGCCAAATGAATTGGCGACTGGCCTGTGATCTAACCCGTTTGCTACTCTGAGTATCATTCCTGAACAAAATTAAGCAGATGTTCAAGGCTTAGGAAGGCAGACGACGCAAACATCTATTTTTTCGAAATTGCCAAGCATTCTAAGGGTTAAAGTTCGATGAAATAATCTTTATCATTTGATTTATCCATAAAGAGCAATCTCTGTATCATACATCCATATACAGTGTACCATGTGATCTTTAGATATTATGCACATTTGTTTACTTAAACAATGTGTGTATGGTTTGTTGTTTTTCCTGCCTTTCTTTAGTTTAAACATATTCTATTCAAGAAATAAACACCATTATACTTTTTTACAAAGAACTTAGTGAAACGGATTTGAACGGAAGCTAAAAGCATGTGAAGTTCATTTCCTTGCGTTTCTGTCTAGCTTCTTTGAATAATTGATAAATCAAAGTTACACGTGTCTGACCGATATATCAATATTGGAATTAGTAACTCGTCCAAATTGAACAAAGCAGAAAACAACAAAATAGGCACCGAAAACCAAACATTCTCCAATGTATCGGGTGAAAACCATTTTTACGAAAGCAGGACATACTCATCAACAACATTTTGTCACAGGGTTGCTTTACCCTCAGAATGCTGGGTAATTTTCTAAAAAAATAAAGAATTATGTGTCCTCTGCTTTAGAAAACCTGAAATATCTATACAATTTTGATGAGGAAAGATACTCAGAGAAGCAAACAGGTACGAACCCAGGCCAGCCGCCAATACACTTTGCGGCTGGCCTGGATCGAATCTGTATGCATAATCATGTAGGATCAATCACTATACAGGTTACAGGATTTCTGGAAATCGGGAAGTCAAAACAAACGCTCTCAATTATTGAGACACTGAAGTTTAAATATCAATGCGATAGAAAAATAATAAGGGGCATACGTTTTAAAAAATAGATCTTAAATGTGAAATCTAAAAATCCGTTTAATTTGATCAAGGAAACAACCATATATGTCACAACTTATAATTTCACCATTACGTATGAGTTACCGATAAAACATGATTTGAAAGGATGTCCAACACTTTCTTACACATTGAACTACTTAACGTGCACGCTTAGAAAAGGTGTTAAACGACGGGGCCGATTTCCCCGAAAAATTGTAACCCCCCTACACCTCTATCCGAGGTGTATTTCACAGCTCACGGAAATACCCGAGTAGCTCCGATTGTTGAAACAGGTTACTTATTTTAAAATGCATCCTCAAAGTGGACACCATGAAAATGATGTGCGGGACGTTACCGTATTAACCACATTGATACAATTGATTCAAACATACAACGGATTAACGCTCTTGCTTCAAAGAATAAGACATACTGCTATCTTAACCCTTTACCAAACGCCAAATTATCGACTGTCCCAAATTGAAAGAGTTTGCAGACGACATCTCAAAGTGTGATGAAATTGAGAAATAATCTTTTGATAGGGCAGAAAACATTGTGGGAAAGGAGTAATTGTTCGTTAAGAGCAATTTCTCATTTTCCCACAGTGTTTAACAGAGTCGTCTGCAACACACTGGTCAAATATCGTTATTGTTTGGTAATGGGTTAAATGGGGATGCCGTGTTTCGAACTTAACACTAGACTCATCCCAAAATAGCAAAGGTATTGATGGGATATATCTTATTACTGATTGTTGGTTTCGATGTCCGAAATTAATCGTTTCTAAAACCTCTCTCTAACCCATTGCCAAAAAATAACGACATTTTACTACTTTGCTACTCTCGCAAACAATGCGGGAAAAGGAGAAATTATTTCCTTTTCCCACATTGTTTTCTGACCATCAGAAGCTTATTTTCGAATTTCATCGCATTTTGAAATGTCGTCTGCAAACTCTTTTAATTTGGGACAGTCGGAAATTTGGGGTTTGGTAAAGGACTGGGTTAATACATCAGTCTATGCGTTAATGTGTGATTGCAAATCTACAGGTGCCGGTACCGGGATATGGTTGAATCACTTATGAACACAATCTTAGGCTCTGCTCCATCAGAATTGATTCATCAAACATTGACTTATCAACAACCTGATGTAAACTTACTGATTTAGCAAAAACATTGTACAGTATTCTCCGATTTGGTTTGGAGGAAATCGTTGAGGAAAAATATGATTATTGCTTAACCCTTAGAATGCTAGGTAATTATCTAGAAATATGTTTTTGTGACGTCTGCTTTCCAAAACTTTAAATATATGTTTAATTTTGATGAGAAAAGATACTCAGAGTAGCCAACATGTTAGATTACAGGTCAGTCAATTTACTGGCGAATGGCCTGGATCTAACCTGTTTGTATAAGCATGAAGTCGGTTTCAGAACTTTAAGGGTTTACACAATTAAAACCAACTCAAAAACACAAAGAGCCTTTTGATCCTCGAATTAAACCCAGAAAACAATAAATGGGCCGGCATTTTGAGTGGTTTCTTTTTCTTCTTCAGTGGTATAAGCCGAAAAATACAATTTCTATCAAAAATGTGTTTTATTCATGTAATTATAAACAATTAATGGATGTAAACAATAACAACACACGGTGTATAGTTGTCATTAACATTTAAGGTCACCGACGTAAAGTGTCACAATGTATTATGAACAAAGTTAGTAGCCGCTAGGCGGCGACATAGACGAATATTTGTGGATTTCACACCGGAAGCGACGTTTACTTCCGGCGCATGCTCAGTTCCCGGAAGGTGGCGGTTTACTTCTTCTTCTTACCGAAAGCTGAAATATATAAGAATAAGAATTGATAGTTACGTTTTCGAGAGTTTGAATACAGAAAGAAAGAGGATTTGATAATACATTTTTAAACCTTCGTTTATCATTTAACATGTTTTATGAATGATACTATAGTATGTCTCTTACTGAACGGTAGCACTCCGAACGAGATATAATGAGAAAACATAATGACCACGAACGGAAAAAAGAATCAATTGAAAAAGGCCCTACTCAACTCTTTTGTATTAGGAATTTCTTTAGCCTAATATTCAATGACCTGCCTATATTCTAACAAGAGTATTACAGCAATCATCAAAACATTTGAGAGTTAAATGTCCAATCTAACAACCAAACCTTTAACGCCTGTATTTATAATATTTGTGCCTCCGGCAAAAAATCATTATAAAACAGTAGTAGTTATAAATACAACATATGAATCATCAAGTTATCGTGGTTTGAGACATTATGTTGGAAAATTGATCAATAACAAGTCCCTTGATACATTTTAACTGATCAAAATAGCATTTTTGTGTTCATTTGGTATTTTTTCACATTTTGAAACAATTTCAAATAAAAAGAAATGAAATAACTAGTCTTCAATACATTATCTTGGTATATATGGATTTGTTTGGTAAGGATGTTCAGTGCTGAGGACAATAAATATAAACAAAAGCAAAGCAGGTATATGATAAGCAGAGCTAAGCAAACAAAAGAAAGAACCCAACTATCTAATCAAAGCTTTCTATTCAAAGCTTTCTGATAGTTATTGAATTAATAAGAAAGTGTACAAAATGATAATAAAAATGAAACCGTGAAGGTACAACAAAATATATCCGATATGAGAAGTGTGTGCACTGCGTAATATAATTCAAGATACACTAAGAAAAATTTGTATAAATGAGCAGTGCATGAAAACGTGTTTTGGTAAATTGAATAGAAATTGTTCACCAATGCTATGCCTACACTATGTATTCATATAAAAACAATGCAAATATATGGACATGTATTATTTTCCAAACAACCTTAAGATAATACGGGAACCTCTGCTTATAGAAATAGGTTGTATGAAAAGACGTATTCAAGAAAAGAGGTATCCATACTGACAATATTTCCACAAGCAACAACCATTATCTCCAATCAGATTTTCCAAAGATATTTCTATGTTCAAGTCTGTGTTTGGAAGCACTTGGCATATGCGACAAAAGGCTTCGTAATTTTGCAATTGATTGGCCCGTGCAAAATGAATATGTTCTTTGAATGTGTATTCCGGAAAAGAAATTATTGGCTTTTTATATTTCAATGCGACCAAGATTTCCATGTATTCAAGAAGAATGGAAGTGCGTGCGATTTGTTAATTCATGTTGGTTATGCAAGATAAATATAATAAAATATATATGCCCCACTGATACCAGCAAAAGCAACCTTTTACGCCAAGATATGTTGATTACACATATGACAACAAAAAGGTCCATGATTCCCAAGGTACCTCACTTCCGTAACGGGAAGAAGCCGGGACCAGGCGGGAAAGCAGGCTGAAAGTCGAAAAACTCCGGGAACCGCGGATCAAACATTGGTCCGAATGAAGGTCCAAACATTGGTCCCGGAACCCCCTCGGGGAAACCGAAAGGAAAAGGGGACATGCTGGGATCTGGCGTAGAAATGACAAGCGGGTCTAAACAATCGTATACAAGTATTGCGATTTCTTTTTGTGCGAATTAATGTCTTCAGATGAATAATTGTGTTTGGGGAGTAATTGGTTCTACCGGCAAAAAGGTTTTTTGAATAGTTAGAAACCTGAAAATGCACATAAGAAATGGTGTGTCTTTTTAATTGCCCAGGTCGGCTGATGGCAAACACTTATCTGATGTAGTGGCTATAGCTTACAATTTTGGTTACGTTCATGCAAATGTTTGTATCCTAATTTAGCTTTAAACCTAAGCCAAAATAAAGTATACGTTTTAAGATTTGTCATTTCTAACAATGCTACAATTCATGATACTCCGATATTGCTGTTTATTGTCTCCAGAGTTTCCCGTTATTTTCCTTTGGTTATGTGATTTCTAGATTTGTAGAGGTCTTTTTCAACTACAAGCAACTAAATATGTGCTTCTTTAACTCTAGTTATAATTAAAAGACTTAAACCTTGTGAAAGGCGAGCTTAATCGTTTTAAATCACAAGCACAAAGAACCAAAAAGCAGAAAAATTGAATAAGCAGAAAGAGTAGAATATGATAGAGTAAAACATATTTTTCAAAACAGCGCCAAAAGCAGAGACTAAGACAATGCTCAGCTTAGCTAAATGAAGTTGATGTAGACATTTATGAACAGCTGTGATATATAACTAAGGATTTTCTATCTTTGATTTAAGAAAGGGTTTTAAAACTGTCTTTTTTAACATTTAAACTACAGATTAGTTATATCTCCGCAACAGTGCATTATTTTGCAAATTCATGGACACCCTGCTAAAATGACAAAAAAAGAGACAATGTTCATTGCTTTTACCCTATTTAAAACAAATGCTTTGTTAAAGATATTTAAAAAACTTTATGCTAGGTATCATTCATTGAATCAGAAAACAGAATATATCATCAATACGTATTGCAAAAGCCAAACCGTCTACATCAGACATCATTAGCAAAGCATTTTAGCTGTAAGATCTGCTGAAAATATGGATCGACAAGCCTTAGATAAAAAAAACTTTTCGCAGTTTTAGCCCTGTCCACCGATAACCGTAGTTTAATGCTATCTAAGAGAAAAACATCCCCAAAGCATTGTGTACCATTTTGTTGGCCGAATTGACCGTTCATTTGTCCGTTCATTCCCGGCTGCATACCGTTCATAGAACCAAACTGACCAGCTTGACCGGCCTGACCAAATTGTTGGCCGAATTGCTGCTGAGATTGACCAAATTGTTGCTGGCCTTGCGGGGGGAATGCAAAACTGTTCATGGAGTTACCCTGTTGACCACCGAAAGACTGTTCGTCCATTTCCACGATTCTACCGGTGGAATCGAACGACTGACCGAAAGGATCTGAGAGGAAATAACAACGGTCATAGATATGCTGGTATGGTTGAGATATCGAAAAAGAAAAGGATAGAGGTTTGCACGTTGATGGTCGCCCTTTAAAAGTGTTCTTATCTGACTTGAATTGGCGATTTTTTTATAAACACGCCTATGACATCATGGTTGAAAACATCTTTAATGTATATTCAAAACAACGTTGTGCAAATATGGCGATATAGAAAAATCATTTCAGAATCAAAACTTTGATAGAAAAAAAAACAATGAAATTTATAATTACTCGCGTTGTGTCTGGATTGATATGTTTCAAATTATATCGCATTTTGCTTATTGTAAGGCAAAGTGACGCATCTTAATCATGTTTACAATTCCGTCTAGTTTGACTTTATCCATTCTTTGTGCATCCTCAGGTTTAACTCATCAGGTTCAAATAAGCATCAAGGGCTTGATCCCAATTATTAATTGCTTTACTAAATCTTTTGGTATATAAACTGTAATACCATTAAACTAGTCTGTATTTTGACGACCTTCGATGGCTTACGCACCAAAAGAGTTGGTTGAAGACATTGTACCTAAACTATCTTTCAAAGCCAACTGCCCTGCATTATATTTGTTGTAGAGATGATAGTGATGAAAAAGACATTTATTTCGACAAGGACGCTTGTTCGAAAGTATTTAAAAGTTGTCTGTTGAAATAAAACATAACATATAAAAAAGAATTATGATAAACTAATGTCCTGGCACCTCTAGACGAATTTATTTTTGATTTCGGCAGCAGGATGTTGTATAACATAGAACGGCGTTATACGAATTTTAACTTTCTACATCACATATTTAAGAAATATGCGTAAAAATTAATTTCGTAAAGTACCCTTTCAGAAAGTACTATCGCTTTTCTAGTATCTTTACGAAAATATAACGTTTTCATACAATATCTATTATATTGTGCAAAATAACAAAACACGTTCAAAAAGAGAAAGAAGAAAAAAAAAAAGAAACTTAAGACAATGTAGAAGGACAATAAATTGCGGCGATCGTATTTTGGCGAGGCTTTGCATTTGCGAGGTGGCGAAAGGCCGCAAAAACCACAAATCAACGAAACGCGACTTAACATAATGAATCTACGAACATAGCAATTTAAGAAAATGCTAACTCACCCATTGGTGGAGGCATGAAGAATGGATTCTGCTGACGGCCCGGTCCTTGGAACATGCTTGGGGCGAATGCGTTCATAAACGGGTCCTGGAACATGCCGAATCCGGGCTGTCCGGGGAACGAACTTGCGAACTGGCTTGGGCCAAACGGTGTCATCTGTCGAGGAGCGAAGGGGCCGAACTGGCCTTGTTGTGGGAAGAACTGGTTCGACTGGGGGAACCGGCTTTGACCACCACCCTGTTGTCCGAAGGGACCAATGCCTGCCTGCTGTTGGAACAGGTTCTGTTGGGTGTTGGGGTCGAATCCCATTCTGTTGAAGTTGTTGCCGTTGAATCCGCCAGCCTGAGTTGGGTCCTGGAATTGCATGTTTGGGTTTCGTCCTCGCCCGAATTGTCCACCCATACCGCCTCGATTCATGTTACCCATTCCGTTGTTCATTCCCATGCCATTGTTCATGCCCAGTCCGTTGTTCATGCCCATGCCGTTGTTCATACCATTTTGCCCGTTCATTCCCATTCCGCTGGTCATTCCCCTACCATTTTGCCCGTTCATTCCCATTCCGTTGTTCATACCATTTTGCCCGTTCATTCCCATTCCGCTGTTCATACCCATACCAGTTTGTCCGTTCATGCCGCCATTCATGCCACCGCCCATTCCTTGCTGACCATTTAATCCGTTGTTCATATTTGAACCGGGATTATTCATTCTGGTATTTTGTCCAGTGAAGCCGTTTGCTCCACCACCGCCATTTTGCATTGGCATTGGCTGGCTGGCAAAACTATTCAGGTTGTTGTTGTTTGAAGCCCCGAATGCTGTTGGGTTCCCGGAGCTATCTAAGGGTGTTGGTGATGGGTTCAGCGAATTTGCACCACCTCCGAGCCCGTTATTTCCCCCACCTGAACCGGATCCTCCGTTGTTAAACACCCCGAAATCGAATTGGTTACCATTCTGGGCGAATGATAGGTGTGCCAACCCTACTACACATGCTACAATCAGTAATCTCATGACTCTGTCCTGAAAACATAAATTAAACGAAATTATTATTACCGTTGGATCCAAATTAGCTCATGCTGGATTTTGTCACCATTATATGAAACTATCAAAATGGCGTTTCATTTTTAATTTGCCATTATACAACTATTCAGTCAATTCTATTAAAAAACGCCTCCGAACATAAGTTTCAAATTTTTTGTGAGATCAATAAGAGAGTAGCCTTCTGAGTAAATAAAAAGTAATTGTATGTTAAAGAAGATATGTTTCTCGTGTTCCTTAGAAAACAACAGTTTTTGAAAACAGATCGTTGAAAATTGTAAAGAAAGATATAGATTGAATCACATCCAGTGTATACTCAAACGATTTCGGAATGAGATCGGCAAAATCAATGAGCTACGTAAAATATATAATGTAGTGTAAGTGTCTTGATTATCTAAACAATATGTACTGATCATATATTGTATTCAAAAGAAGATTTAAGCAAACCAGGCTTGCCTTTAACTTAAGAAATCGTAAAATTATCCGATCCTAAATTATTTTACAGAGATTAAAACAAAAATTGTAACTAACATAAACGTGTTTCCAGGGTTTTAAATCCAAGAACTTCCCTTATTCGCTATACTGATTAAATGCGTAAAGAAATAAAACCACGTACCTTCTCTATTTGCTGTCCAACGATTTAATAAACTGCAGATGTAAGGCGTTGTCCTTTTTTATATAAAACTTTCCTTGCGGCTCTTTTTAACGTCTCGGAAGACAAAATCAATGAGCATTGATTTCTCACACTTTCCGACTGTCATGCGCTGACATATCGACCAATCGAATCACAAGATATTACGGAAGTCGATGTTTCATTACATGGGTTTGTACGTGAATCAATTTCACGATTTCCGTTATGTGTTGAATCTGTTGAAATTGTAGAAAACAAACTATTTTGACAGGTTTGACGTGGGGTATATGTGTAAGTTATTGATCGAATAGCGTATTTGCTTGTGTAACCGTTGACTCAGTTGACATGCTTCGGATGTTGTGTAGTGTGAACACATAACAATACGTCAATTAAAACGTCAACGTGAAATTCCAAAGCCATGAAATAAACTACATTTAAAACCATCCCTTTACCAATTATATTGGGGTATGTTAAAAAAGATTCAGAGGAATTGTTGGGAAAAAAATCTCAAAACCAAAGTCGCTTGGACGTGCAATGCAATTCCTATTTTCCTTAACCCATTATCAAACAATAACGACAGTGGACCAGTTTGTTTGCACACGTCCCGGGATAACATTGTGGGAAAGGAGAAATTGCTCTTCACAATCCATTTTTCATTTTCCCACAATGCTTTCTGCCCTATTAGAAGATTATTGTCATTTTCGCCACATTTCTTCAGCAAACACTCTCAATTTGGGACAGTAAAAAGTTTGGCGTTTGATTAAGGGTTAACAGACGACACCATCCTCTCGGATAAATATCATTACACTCTGTTGCAGCATCAAATGTAGGTCGCAAACCCTTTTAAAATGAAATCAGAAAAAAAATATTCGGAATTGTTGAAATATTTAGTTGAGATATGTTCACACGTTTTCTAGCTCAGTCATTTCCAAATGATGCATATCGTTTGACATCTGCGAATTCCTTTGCATGGCTTACCCAATTTAACGTAACCTAGACAGTCACACTTCGTGCATCATCTTGATTTATAGTCGGATATGAGTAACATCTCCAATTCCAACATTGGCACACATTCACAGTGATGGTTGTCGTTTTACGGATTCCGTTATATTCCGAAACCCCTTTAATTCTGAATTTTCACAAACATTTTGTTTATCTTAACCCATTACCAAACAATAGCGACATTTGCCCAGTTTGTTGCAGGCGACTCATGAAAATATTGTGGGAAAGGGGGAAATTGCTCTAAGCGAGCTATTTCTCCTTTTCCCACAATTTGTCCTGGCCTATAAGAAGATTGCTTTTCAATTTCATCTCATTTTGAAATGTCGTCCGCACATTTTTCAATGTGGGCCAGTCGAAAATTTGGCGTTTTGGTAAAGGGTTAAAGCTCAAAATGAGGATTCTGTTAACTACCCCGAACTGTGTTGATGGTTACATGTTATAACTTTTGCCGGTTTATAAAAATGGCATTTGTTTTGAAAGTTAACCTATGTTGCCTCACTGACTATGTGTTAAGCATTTCAACTTAAAGGCAAGTTTATCATGATAAGTTGCATCACTGACTGGGTTACTAGGACAACTAATAAATGATATCGTATCGCGAAATAGGGGAGAAATTGTTGAAAACTTTAGTACACCTCTACCTTAGCAAACATCAAATATATCCAGCCTTTGCAAGTGTAAAATATATGCATTAAGGTGATTAAGAGGCTACTAGAGTATGTTGAATCATGTTTTAAGAGACCGTGGTAATGAAAATACAGAATAGTGGTCTATAACACAGCTTACAACTTAGTACAGTCGTCAGTCATTCAGAAAGCTCGTGGCGGAGTTTGTAAAACTCCAGTAGTCTTGTTTTACATACACCATGTCAACATGACAGTAGCACTGTATTAATATTGCTCCAGATTGGATTACTTTCGATTCCCTTTTTAAAAGTGGTCGCTAAAACCGGGTCGACTGCACCTCACTTAGGATTAAGAAAGACATTCAAGAAAAAAGAAACGAGAGAATAAATCTATAAAAAACCACTAGTTTCCTCTAAAGAATTGATGCTTTTGATTTCATTTAATTATAAATGGAATCAAAATCATCGACATCTACTCCTTTTCATAAAGTTCTTCTCTTGGCTTATGTTGGTGTAATTTATATATAATGATGGACATGTATAATTGTCGTCGCTACAGTGGTCGCTTGTCCGATACCAGACTGGTCGTCTTCCTTCCCAGATGTTTGTTCTCCACAAACCATAAAAACTAACATTATTGTTATCAAACCAGTAGACGTATAAGCTGCATGAGACTTTACTTTGAACGTTTATTAAACCAAATCCTTACTAAATATACACTTAATGTGGTATAAATGATAGGAATTGCAGTAGGTCTTTTAAGTAGACTTGCTTTAGATTAAAAAATCGACCATGGTAGAAAAGAAGTAAAGTATTATTCAAGCGAGGTTGCTTTAAGAATAAAGTGTAAAGGGTAATTGTCATTCTCAACATTTATTATCCTACTCTGAATTTCCGTGTTTATTTGTCTTGCAGCAATTTACTCACCATTTGAAATGTTGACATAACAAGACTTTTCTCTATTTTGCATTGATATTATGGATCGCTTTTCTTAGTTGTCAGCGTAACCAATCAATTGTCAACTAAACGTTATTACGTTTAACCCTTTCCCGGGTTTTGAATGTTTTTTAGTAGTAGAAAAGAACACATTTCTTTATCCATGACACATTTCTTCATCCATAAACTTCTGTATATTTGTTGAACCCGTTCACACATGCATGAGCAAATAGCTTTCCAAAACCTTAAAGATCAAAAAGAGAACCAGACGACACATATGAAATGAATATATTATCCTCCTATATAGTAATGGTAAAGACCATTGTAATGAACATAGGAATAGTCATTGGAATCAAGTTTAGTGCTTTTTAATTTTTCAAAGCGTGTATACAGCGAATAAACATGTACATGTATTTGAATAAAAAGCGTGACATTGCTTTCGAGATCAACCGCAAAAAAATGTACACACATATAAATTGACGCTTCTTGAATTAATTTAATTGTATATGAAACAACAATACAACTGTATTAGTTTACCTACATTTTTTTTTACTTTCAAATCTCTTTGAAAGAGCACCTTTAACAAGGATCTATCCTGGTGATGTTTTATATACAACACTGCACCAGACGTGTTTAAATGAGGTTGTATGAAAGTAATAGTTAACATTAGAAACGTATGCACGATTGCACGGCCTTCCTGGCAAATTTATTCTTCGAAAGTTAATCTTGACAGTCCTTAGCTTCCTCCACGCATATATTCTGGCTGGTTTTAAATTTTAGCGACTAAATCATTTTGCACTGACAAATTAATTACAATGACAAGGTGAATAAACAGTATTAGATCAATTCCATCATTTTGGAATTTATGCCATGTTCGATTTGAAATAAAATACATTTGAAACATGATATTACGTATGTTGTTTAAGAAATTTGGTAATACCATTGTAACAAATAGGTGGAAACACGGGTCCGGGCGAACAGTTTTTTTTCTCACAACAGTTTCTAAAATCATCTGTTGCTGTTGCATTAACTTGCGTATATATTTGCGGAGTTGACTTAGGAATGCTATTACTTTATTGTCGGGTCGTTTATCTTTCTGTACCCAAAATCTTAAGGGTGAATTGCTAGATAAATCTTCAGCACGTACACACTTGGGCGTCTACGAGTTTGTGTTCGTTGGTCATTTCCAAAAATACGTTTATGTGTCGTCTGACTTCAAAACCTTAAATATCTGCTTAATTCTGACGAGGAAAGATACGTATAGTAACAAAAAGGTTAGATCACAGGCCACCTGCCAATTTACTTGGCGGCTGGCTTGTGATCTAACATGTTTGCATAAGCACGTAGTTGGTTCCAGCACTATAGTTGTTTATGTCCCAACAAGGGTGAATTGCTAGATAATTTGTCAGCACGTAAGTATGTTCGCACTTGGGCATCTACGAATTTGTGCTAGAAAGCGTTATACAGTATCAAGGACCATCAACATTGGTTTTAATAATGTATCTTCGAGTAGAATATATCTTAGGATTAACAAACTGGTCCTATGTAGATAGTGTTCAGCAACTGAAAAATGTCGGTCAAGATGAGCCTTTGAATTTTCTAAAGACTGATCTTAGCCCATGTTGCTTTCTTTAATTTATTTAACAATATATACAGGGTTTATCTGAAACTATTACACATAAAGCCTCTAATAATTGATAAATCAAGCAGGACGTATATATCTGATTATGTGTCACTAAACACAATTCGATGTATTTTTGTAAGGATTATTATAAAAAGACTGGCCCAGGAAGACAGAAGACAAAAAGGATGGCAGAAAATAACACACATATAGTTAGGCTTTGTTTTCATGTTAAATGTGCTACATGTACATGTAACTTTACAATTTTGTCACTACCTAATTGGCACATAATGGCTTACTTGCGATTGTATATATCTAATTTGTTATTTCCGGAGGTTATTCGTAATTCTAGTTTCAATTCATTCATAAATACAGAGAAATAGATATCGTGTTTTCTATATCTCTGTAAAATAGGATGGGCATTTTAAATTTTTTTTCAAAATCCACTCTTTTTGCATGCCGCGATGTACTAAACTGTTTTGAACATATTTTAATTGTTTTGTTTATTGCACCGAGGATGATTATCTTTTACATTGATGATTGCCAAGAGTCATGGGATAGGGCTCGGTGTCATTGTATAGCCTGGGTAAGAATCCATTAACCCTTCACCAAACGTCAAATATTCGACTGTCCCAAATAGAAAGAGTTTGCAGACGACATTTCAAATTTCATTGCTAAACGACTTTGCTAATGAAAATTGAAAATAATCTTCTGATGGGGCAGAAAATATTGTGGAAAAAGGAGAAATTGCTTGTTACAAGCAATTTCTCCTTTTACCACAATGTTTTCCTGAGTAGTCTGCAACAAAGTGGTTAAATGTCGTTATTGTTTGGTAATGGGTTAAGCTAGTAAGAACTTAACCTATCCCTCCATACGAAATATTTGAGACTTGGGACGTATCCATTTTGAACACACAACAAGTCGGCGATAATCAGTCTTCCTAAGACATCGTCATTGCAATATTGGATCTAGGTATTTGGGACAAAGATGATAAATCATTCACGAGTGACCATGTCTACATTTGCTACGTATTATTTTCAAATTATCTGCGGTAAAAGGTGAGGTATTATGGTAAAGGGTTATAGTTCATGAAATAAACAAATTAAACGATAAGCTTTGTTTTGAATGAGGATTCATAACTGATTTGGGTGTTTAGCTGGATTGATAATTGAACAACTTTAGTTAATTATACATCGGATTCCTTCAATTATCTAGCATACATGTGTGAACAAAACGGTAAGTAATTAAGTTTTATTTCTCGCTATTCTTTTGGTGGTTTATGGTCAGTGTAATTATTTATGTATTGACTATGAGATTGTGTGCATAATGTCTAAATGTCTAAATAAACTATGTTATGTCATGATGTTATGTTATTCGGCGATATTGAGTGGTTCCTATTCAGTGATACACATCGATCAGGTACAGGTTTTCTATTAGTTATCTATATCCACGTTGAGAAGAGCAAGATAAGGAGAATCAAATTCATTATCATGATTCGTGTCACTAATAGAGCAATATAGCCTACATCATGGACAGAAGATTTTATCAAACATCTTAGAAAAACGTTGATAAATATACATACGGTTATCTACCTACCATTATATATGGATGTATTGTATATGGCCTTAATCACCTGTTTACATATTTTGAACTCGACCATATACTACGTTTGACCTACAATCACCATTGTTTGTATTTTTTGGTTGTTGTATTATATAACCTATCCATAAGGTGTTTTCTGTTACAGGAAGTTTTGAGACGATGTGCATGAAAAACATCAAAAAAGTGTTTTTTCAAGTCACAAAGTATGCCGTGCTGCTGACAGTCTGTATTATAACGGCCGCCATTACGACTCTCATTTCCCAGCATGCCTTATTGACACGTGATCGGGACGTTAGCTCACGTGACAGAAGGGAATTTCGCATGATTCGAGATTTATCAGTGACTTCATTGATTCCTCAAAATAAGCTCTATATGAATGCAGTAAAAACTGAATCTAAACCATCGTCAACCAAAAATGCTAACATGACAAGGGAAAATGGCGAAGCGTTGAATAAAGGACAACACTCAGTCTCAAAGTCAGACCGTAAACCAACGAACGCACTCGTAAGCCACGCGGAAACCGACGAAGAGTTGCTCGCTAAATACAACGTCACGCCGAATTCAAAGTGGCTCCGGACGTTCTACAGAATCGACGACTCAGCCCTAAAACGGAAGTCGTTGTTCGACTTTCCCTTCATCATCGACGGAAGTGAGATCTGTAAGGGCTCACGGGACCCTTTCCTTGTGATCATGGTGCTTTCCGTACATACGCACATCGATACACGGGAGGCTATCAGAAACACTTGGGGGCGGGCCGCCAATCCGGGGGTGTGGCCTAAAGTTGGCGCCCTGCAGGAAAAGGTGAAGTTGGTGTTCCTGTTCGGCAGGGGGAAAACTAACCTGAAGAACGAGATCGTGCGAGATGAGAGCCACAGCTATCACGACGTGGTGCAGGCGGACTTTGTGGACTCGTACTTTAACCTGTCGTACAAAGTCGTAACGGGTATTCGCTGGGTATCCGAATTCTGTCCAGGCGCTAGATATATACTTAAGGCGGACGAGGACGTTTTCGTTCACGTTTATAACCTCATCGAGATGCTCAAAAAGGAGCCCGACACCGGTGTTCCGATGTTTTACGGCCATACACACGACCGCGCATCCGTTCTGCGCACCGGACGATGGGAAGTGGCTCCGAGGGCATTTCCGTTTCCGGTTTACCCTTCATACACGTGTGGTAACACGTACGTCATCCCGGGCTCAAAGGCGGCGGAGGTATACAAGATGGCAGGCTTTCTGGACTACATGAACATCGAGGACGTATTCGTTGGCGGAATCTTACGGACGTTAATCGGCGCTGGTGTTCGGGACGTGATTGGCTTTACGAACTGGTACGAGAAAAAGCCGATCCCATGCGAGTTTAAGAACACGGTCCGAATTTCTGCCACCAGAGTGACGGATGGTTTGCAGTACGACATCTGGGAGGGTCTGCGCAATAATATCGGGAATTGTTACAAAATAGTGCGGAAAAAGGAGAACATAGTCCGACCCGAACACGTGATTCAGTACAAGCCGGCAATTCGAGACCAACATGTGTACTTTAACAAGACGAGTAAACAGTTCTATTCTATCGGATGAATTGTGTGCATGGCTTCATGCTCATGTTGTACGAGTAAAGATTCCGCAGCTGTTTGGACGCATCATCGCTTATGATGATAACAAAGGTGTCCGAATGGCATCCGAACACCTTTATTAAAGTCATAAGCAATTCAAAGTCCGGAAGGAAATATTAATTCGAAGCCCGTTAAATAATTTGTACTGTATATCATGTATATTACACATTTGGGTAACAATTATGTTGGGGTAGAAGTATGTGTCTCCAATAAGAGGATCGGGAAGGACACTCCCTGACGCCTTTTGAACAAATACATCTTTCAACAATGTTCTTTTATTCATTATCAAAATATCATCGAAACATTATAGTCTTCGCTTAAAGAGCCAGCATATCTCAAGAAATAACTCCAAACACAATCATCAAGAAAGCTATGCAAATATACAACACAGTTACATGATTTCAGTGCTATTGAAGGTACGAGTGATAAAATACCAAAACACGTAAAAGCTAACGTTACTGTCGATAAAATGTTGAAATACTGTATCAATATCTTAAATCAACAACAAGCGTCGTTCAATTGCTTTGCTAAATTGATTTCTTTCAAGTTATTGAGTTTACCTGAACAAAAGAAGGGTTACTTTGGTTGGTAACTGTCAGGGGTGTATCCGTAAATGGATTTTATGATAGCATTGTTCTAACGACAATCCCAAACCGTTCACTAACCCAGTGTATATACAGTATGATTGATTTTATCATATTTATGGTATGCAAGACAATAGCAAGTCCTCCACCTATGTGAAATACATGAGTTGGTCTTGCATAGAACCCTCGATATAAAGTATGAATTAGTCATGCATGTATGTACGACCAGGAACGACTAAACTCTTATTAAACTCCTGATCAGGTTAAAGACAAGGAAGTCATGTACGTTATTTTTTTTATTATTTCTAAGATAAACTTAGGATATGCACGCTGTATGATGAACACATCATGCCATTGCATGCATATGAAAATAGGGGTGGTGCCCTAAAATTCCCTACAAATAGCAGCAGTTAAACCAAGTCGTCCGGAATTTTTACAAAACAAAATTTTTAATTACAGTATTCAGAATCTATTTATTCCATTTTGCATTCGTATCGTTATTACAAAGGAAGAACTTCCTTCAGCTATGACGATTCTGCAATTAAAAATGGCATATTCATACACTTAACGTGTAACTTTGGCTCGTAAATTGAATCATTTCATAGCTCATGCTGTATACATTACACCTGAAAGATTAAAGCAGTGTCCTATTTTGTTCTGACCAATTTGTTCTTCTGTCGCAATACTATTTGTATTTTACATCTTTAAGTACATCCATAAGTGTCGTTTTCCCTTACTTTAAAAGTCGGACTTTCTATCTTATAAATCCATGATAAATCACATCGCCTAATCTGATAAGAATACACTAGAAATAATTTTGACTAAAAATAAATTGCTTACTAAGAAAAGAAAACACATCATGGTTGAATAAATAATCTACGACCCAATTTTCACAATGGCCTTCCTCAGAATTTGTTCCCAGTTTTCACCCTGCTCCATATCCACATATTTGGTTGGCATATTTTCCAGGGCACCAACCTTATCGTTCGGTTCAGGCGTGAGGCCGGCAGCCAGTACGGCCTCTGTGAATTTGGCGGGAGATGCTGTGGCGATGATCACTCGTTCTTTGTTCTCCGGGAGGCTGCAATCGTTTAACCCATTAGCAACAATAAAGACATTTGACGGGTTCTTGCATACGACGCTGGAAAACGTTGTGGGAAAAGCAGAAATTGCTCTTAACGAGCAATTTCTCCTTTTCCCACAATATTTTCTGCCCTATTGGAAGATTATTTTTCAATTTCATCACATTTTGAAATGTAGTCGGCAAACTCTTTCAATTTGGATCATTCTAGAATAAGGCGTTTGGTAAATTAAAAACCAAGCAAACCATTAGTCCTTAGAATGCTGGGTAATTTTTCTAAAAAAAGATTTTTGTATGGTCTGCTTTCCAAAACATTTAATGTCTGCTAAATTTTGATAAGGAGATATACTCTGAGTAGGAAACAGATTAGATCACAGGCAGGCCGCCACTTTACTAGGCGGCTGGTCTTGATCAAACCTGTTTGCATAAGCATAAACTCGGTTCCAGCATTATAAGGGTTAATCAAATAGCAGAGTTTGATTAAAAAGTAGAACTAGAAGCAAAACACATTTAAGAAGATTTAATAAAGTATCAAAACAGATATTAAATGTGTTATTTAACATTTTGCTTAAGTTTTCCTTTTTGTATATGCAACTCTTCTAAGTATAGCAAAGACGAAACAGTACTTCAACATGAAACTGATGGTTATTGTCAGACGAGGTTTGAAATCAACTTTTCTAAGTTTGTTCTTACATAGTAGCTACTTTTACATAATGTCTAGCAAAATTCCCTCTTTCGTTCCTTCACACGAGCTTTTGTGGCTGGTTTATATTGAGAGTAAATGAATATGTGGAATGAAAATTTGCAATCTTCTAATAGTTTAAACATATTTATTTTACCACGATTGCGAAATAAGTTCCATAGAACATATAACACCTTAGATTAATCACTATCGATTCTGCTTCCTGTATTATACCCAGAATATTTAGAATCTTGTCTTACAAATCTATTTTCAATCCATTATTCATAAGAAATTGTTCGACTTATTCAAAAATAAAAAAAAAAATAAAGAGTATAGATATTGTTCATTTAGTAAGGGCCATACTTATTTTCTTTGGGATTATCGTGAAAATCATTTTGCTACACGCATTTGTTTCTTTTCTTACAATTGGTTAGTGTATTATATTCCATTATGTGTTAAAACTTGCATGTGAGAAGTAAAGGGTCGATATAGAAGAAGAAGAAATCACGCATGTTCACATACCTCTGCGAGAAATGATAGGCAACTCCAATCGCAGTATGCGGACAGAGCATGTACGAGTTATCTTCCAACACTCGCTTCATCGTGGATTTCACGTCGGAATCCGTCTTGGATTGGCTGTCAACAATGGCCGCCCGAATCTGAAAGAAGGTAAGAATCTTTTTCCACTCTGATAGAAACATAACAAGGCAAGTAAAGTGTATGGAACATACATTTTCTTTGACATTCCAGGTAAATTTTGTGACGGACCTGTTCGTTTTGAACATTCTTTTCCGGAGAATGATTAGAATGTTTCCGTTAGATATATCCTTGCAAATTATAAAATTTGATTAAATTCAAACTATGAAAAATTGTATCTTTTCTTCATCACGAAACACATATATACAAACTTTCTTTCTGGTCTGTACAGTCATACAAAGAGTTATCGCTTGTTCTTTCGTTTTTTTTCTTTCACATTTTCATGATATATCTCGGCGCTCGCTGAATTCAAACCCATTCTGAACTTATTTCCTGACTTTAAACTAGCTTTCCATTTGAATGAACATCCCTAATAAACCAAGTGTGTTACCATAGGATGATTACTGTCAGTGTTTTATCTATTAGGAAGGGTGTGGTGTAAGGTTCGTGTCGATGTACCACTGCGGTAGTAAGACCCCATTTAATATCCAGTTGAGAAACCTTACCCGTTGTGTTAGGTCGTCCGAGACTCGAACCTTGCCTGTCTCCTCGAATTCCTTCATCATCCGGACGACCAGCTGCGAGTCGCCATCCGTGAACATGTACCACAGTCTCTCCATGTTGTACGGTATCTAAAGGGAACGTGAATTATAGGTGCTTGATCAGAGATAAGAACACTTGAAAGTCAAAATAACAAGAAGTTGAAACAATACAATTGATGCACACCGTACAATTGGATGTACATGTAGCTATTAACTCAGAAGGCGTAAACATAGCTAAGTATATGTACAGAATATATGCGATAGATCTCAAAAGTTATTTACAATTCAGTTAATGCATACAGGCTTTAAAAAACCCTGAACATATACTAATATTATCTCAAATAGCATTTCGCAAGTGGGTATCGTACAACAATACAGACGTTGAACAGTTTTGAAGAAATTTTGTTTTGACTTCGAAACTTCCTCCTTTCTTTGAAAAATCAGCTTATGATAAATGTTAGGAATCATTGTCTAAAAACGAATTGCTTATAACAGTAGAACCGTATGTACGCAGTCCTTCTCGTTTGAAGTTGATTATATCAACAGATTGCCTATTGATTGCCCGCTATCCAAAAGCAGGCATCCCTGAGTTATATCTCTCGAATAAGCTCTTAATCATTTTGCCATCATATCGGTCACGTGACACAGCCTAACATACTTATTTTTCTGGTGAGAACTAATGTATGTGTTTTTTTTAAAGCAAACATACAAAAAGGGATTGAAGGTCATGACATCAATATACATATATCTTTGTCATAATCAAGGAATATGAGTTTATGATGTAAATGCTTGACATAAACATTTAACAATAACCGTTTCATATTGCATAGATATATACTTTCTCTAGGAACTAATATTCTTACGCACATTTGGCATACATTTGTTTGTTTCTTACAAACGAATGAAAGTTGATATTAGACAAAACCGCCTTTTTGGTATCTGATAATGCAGAATGGCTATGAATGTGTATATTTAATGCAAAATAACTGTGCTTTCTTCGTGATATTTCGAGTAAAGACTCCATGCAGTGAACAATCACTCGGCATGTAATAACCATAAGACTGGTTATATATTTTATAATTGGTACACCTCTAATCACATGTATATTTGTTCTAAGAGTAGTGATAACCTGCTGGATATCTGTACACCCACCTGTATATCCATGGCGGGTGAGAGGGTCTGGATGACCTCACTGGATATGCTGAAATCCCCAGTGGTAAGTGTCCGTGTCACGATGTCGTTACAGGTGACGGTGCAGATCAGCTCGACAGGCACACCCATCTTCCACGCCACACAACCGGCTATTAGAAACATAGTAACACATGTCAACATTACATAATGCAATCTACTATTATATGTCAAGCACTGAAAGATTGACTTTTCGAACAGAGTTACTTGAAACAAAAGCGTATAAGATTTTAATCAGTCATACCAAATGATAATTGCATCATTTGGAAATAATACCATTACACAATTGTCCAGGCGACACATCCGACTATTAGAAATATATATAGTATCATTACGTACATAACGCAATCTACTGTTATAACATGTCAAGCACTGAAATATTGATTTCTTGAACACATTTACTTGCAAGAAAAAGCGTATAAAAACTTACGCAGCAATACGAAATAATAATTGCATTATTGTAAAATGACATGTATTGATGTTTCATACCATTTGCTGTGATTGAGACAAACATACCCTTTAAAAACATGAAAGACTGTTATCTACTTTTTGTTCATAAATGTCTATATTACAAAGTAACATATTATTTGACACTTCTGGGATAATGCAATCAAAAGATATATATTAAAAAAAAAGTCTATACATATATTTACAAGTTACATTGCCGCATGCTCCTGTTGGAATAACAATTTGAACAGTTCTGTCACAGTCTGGGCACATCTGTAAATTGTTTAAAAAAAAATACATTTCAAAAACAACAATCATTTTCGTGATCATTTGATATATGACTGATAGGAAAAAAGAGAAAAATAGTAACGTAACAGATTTATCGTGATAAACGGGCCATTTTCATAATATATGTTATATGATATATAATGTTGAGAAGTTAACTGGCATGTTGACATCTGCAACATTGACCAATTTTGTTCAATTGAACAATGAGCATTTGTTTTCTACATTAGACACCTATACTGATGGCTTTGTTGTTCCCCTTTAGTATCGTTGAAATGAGCTAAAAAGAAATGCAACTTGATTTAAAATATTTCACTATTTAAATTGTGTTTAGTATAAATGATAATCATCTCTGTGTCTGTATTGAATTCTAAAACAATATAGCTAGGCGATGGATTCTTACGTATATGTATTGGTTTTGCCTTTAGTACGACAGACATTAAAACTTACACTGTGAACTTTACGAAATATAAAAATTCAGTGTCTTTTCATTATTCGTTTATTATGATCACCAGCAACTTCATTGTATAGGAAACGATATGTAGCGAGGTATAAAATTGAATCAATTTCGATCATATTGAATAACGAATGGTAATTAAACGATGTGCTACTCCGTCAATTTCTAGTAGAACGAACGTACAAGAGATTCCAAGAGTGCTGCTATACCTGTAAATATGCATACACATAATGGACTATTTGCACCATGATTCTTGCCCAGTTGATGGAATTTATACTGGTAAGTTTGTACTTTTCCCGGAACTCGTTGTCAAGAAAACATGGCTTTATTGCAACATCTATGTCATCCGAGGTACCATCGCCTGAAAATAGAATAAAAGCTGTAGGAAGGCTTCGGTCCGGATAGCTCTTCGTTATTTTGCAAAGCCTCTTTTAAGCCATTTTCTTCTTCACTTTGGAAAATGTATTAGAGTGTAGATGTGGGGGAAAAGGTTTCAAATGGAAATGTGCCTTTTAAAGGTCCATGTAAATGAATATAAAAAAGCTTCGTCTCTTTTAAAGGGACTATCTCACAATTTGTGTTTTGTAGGTAACTCACGTTAAAATGTGGTTTCGATCACTCCTTGTCAAAAAAATGCATTTTGATTTCTTTATTCTGAAGGTCTATCACTCTCAACCATAGTAATTTCAAATTTATATCATTTATTTCACACTTTCATGGTTTAATAAATGCGCTTTCATTTAAAACAAAAATGATTTTTATACAGAAAGGAAATGGTTCTATAGTTCCTTATTGTGTTCAAGTATGTTTTCTCTGATAAGCATGATAACGTTATATCTCTTAGCATTTTCATTTCCTATGAAAACATTTGGATTGATATTCGTTTTGATTTGTTTGTAGTATTTCAGTTATTCAAATGGATAATTATATCAAGCTCGTTGTAGGTTCTTGTGGGTCCTGCAAAAGAAAATCCTTTATATAGTCTCTCTTTTCATTACCTTGTTGTCTAATGCAGATCGCATCATGTTTTTAATACAATAAAAATATAATTATCTTTCAGATGAAACATGAAAATGTTTTGCAAAATGTCAACATACATCTGTAAACGTGGACGTTATCCTCTATAACTGTGGTCATCTGTAGCTCTTGTACTCTGGAGCATCTTCCCTTTGGTAACATCACGACTATATCCACCCATTGGAGCCCCCGGACCGCTTCAATGGCCGCACTTCCGGTGTCACCGGAAGTTCCTATAGAACGAAATAAACCCCCGAAAAATACGACATTAAGATGCTGGTTAAAGCTTACTATAGAAGGAAATAAAGAAAACGAAAAGACAACATAATGGTGTTGGGTAAATCCTATACTCTTATGTAGATTTGAAGTTTGAATATAATATTTTGTTTGGTTCTAGATACCCAAAACAGAACCAATGAGTTATTGATATTGTGATATAACCTTTCTATCTACGTACGACCTGGAAGCTATCTTTAACACTGGGTGTATCCTTAGAGAGTTGTTCGATGATATTTTTCGGATTTAACCGATGTACATATGTATAAATAAGTATATTTGTTTGTTGGTTATGGTGTATTTCAAAACTGACAACTGGTATCATGTAAGAAAACATGCAGAAATTTGAAAAGTATATTTTTTTTTCGTATAAAATGAATGAGAACAAATAATTGTAATTGATACAAATAACGGGCAATGACTGCCATGAAAACACTGGCATACTGTTGAAACAGCATACTTTCAAGAAAAACAAAATGGTTTAAATTACCGGTAAAACATATGTTTATCATGTATACACATACCAACTACGATTGTGTGATGAACCCGCCTCTTTTCGGAGAAGTAACCATAGAGTTGACCGACGCAGGATAATGCCACGTCCTTGAACGCTAGCGTGCGTCCATGAAACAGTTCGAGGATGTTGACCCCGTCTTTCAGACGCTTTATCGGCGCAACCTCCGGTACAGAAAACGTTTCGTAAGCCCGATCAACGATCCCTGTAAAATGAAACAGCAATCTGAACACATCGGGTTTATCAAATGAAAACACCTCTGAAATAATAGGGATGACGCCATATTGGTTCCCAGCGGAATGACGTCACTTCACTTTCGTGTTTAAAAAAAGATCTTAAATGTGAAATCTAAAAAGTCGTTAAATTTGATTGAGGAAACAACTTTACATGTCAAAAACCACAATTTTGCCATTTGGTATGAGTTACTGATAAAAAGTTTATTTAAAAGGATGTCCAACCCTTCCATACACATTGAACTACTTAACGTGCACGATTAGAAAAAGTGTTGATTGGCGGATGCCGATTTACCCGAAAAATTGTAACCCTACACTTATATCCGAGGTGTATTTCACAGCTCACGGAAATACCCGAGTAGTTCCGATTGATGAAACACTTGAAGATGGCAAGTCGGATGACGAAAGCATGCAGGACAACTTGGCCGACATGTCCACATCAATAGTTCTGTGCTTTTCCGATCCACTTAGGAAATGAAAACGAACAGAGGTATGGGTAAAATTCGCCGGTGAGCGGATGTTTGTTTTCTGGTTCATTATCTTGTAATAAATTGCGAACAGTCATGACATAAGCGGTAGGGCAAGATCTTCAGCATTGTCTCTTGAGCGTGGTCAATTGAAGGACGCGTTGCAAAACATGTTAAACCAAACAGGTTTGGCATTAAAAATAGTACATCATCCAAGCTCTAGCACTATTTCAACTGTTTAGGAACGATAGACGTCCATGATAACAGAAATATCATTTAACAGTAGCTTTTTATGGTCTATAAGAAGACAAAATATGGCTAAATCGATCATAGTTGTTCTACCTCAAGAGAATCGAAAACCTTGCCGATTGAAAGCAATGCAACGTCAAAACGGGATTTTAACTAAAAAACAACAATAATTAAAACAATGCAAATTCAACAATTTAACATGTTGAATGAGGAAACCTAATTAAACTAACCCACACCACATGGATTAGAGTACAACTCCATCAGAATGGTGACATATCAGATACGTATATTAGAGATAAGATTTAATACACAAATGTAGTTATTGTTTTCCATTTGCCGGATACCTTTCCACGTCATACCTATCGAATTCGGAAACAGCGGTTGTTAATAATAATGCAAACTTAAGAGATTGACGCATTGACGCATTGGGAACACACGGGTGTGCATAATATACAGACAGGACAACCGATCAATGGAGACCATGAGTCTATTGAGTACCACTGGGATAAGTAATTGTGTATTTTGGAGTTTCTCAAAAATTGGTTCCTTTTACAAGTGCGTCGACTACGATGAACGATGTAACCAGAAAGATACAACTGTCCCTTTCCTTGCTTTTAGACCCTAAGAATACAGGATAATTTGCTAGAAATAAACTTTTGTGTCGTTTGCTTTCAAAAACTTTAATTTTAAGCTTGATTTTGTTTCTCATAGAAGCTAATAGGTTAAATGAAAGGCCAGGCGCTAGTTTACTTGGCGGCTGGTTTTGATCTTACCTGTTTGCATATGCATGAAGTCGGTTCTAGCACAATGATGGTTAAACAATTATTACAAACCACTTAAATCCTCCCGTGGAATTTCTTCCTCCGGAATATAAAGGGCCATTACTCTCTTAGCCAGCTCGACGAAACTCAGTTTGGCCCATTGTTTAAGCGTATCTCTGGTGACCTTGGGAATGACCTCTGGTAGCAGTATTCCACCATCCGCCGCGTACCCGGAAAATAACGCCTGTTCGAAGGACTGTCCGGTAACACCCCCGCGAGTACTGCTGTACTTCATCTCTTGGTTGTAGACGTCTTAACCCTGTAAACAGACATTCCAATTATGAGCACTATACAAATTGAGTCAATATGTGTATACATACAGACAGCGCTGTTTGGATAATGTGCCGCTTAAGTTCAAGAAATCTTAACTGTGAAGGTTAGCAAAACGCATGGTTGGAATCGATCTTTGGCATTAAAAGGTGTCATCTGTGGTTTTCGCTTGCAAATGAAAATCTAAAACATTTTACCGATGTTTTGGAACGAACGACATCTCTGCATGGGGGATTGGTATTTCCATACGTGACGCAACATTTCAAACATAGGTCGTGCTGTCTCGAATCCCAAAGACTAACAACAGCACCATCATTAAGGATAATGCAGTGACGAGGGGTGGGGAGGTTATGATGCTACCAACCTGTTGCTGTTTCTGCTAATGATGGTGATGCTTATAATGATGATGTTGGTGATGATAACGTTGTTGCTGATTATGGTAATTATGACGGTAATAATGATGATGATGATACTGCTGATGATGATTGCGAGGGCAATGAGGATAGTAATGCTAAAGATGATGGGGAAATGGTCTAATTAATACTGCTACTGCTCATAATGATAATGTTGCTGATTCTGGCGATGTTGATGATGATGATATTGCTGATATAATCTAAAGGTATACCTTTTGATCTGTAAACTAAATAACGAAACGAAAATTCATCAAACTCCCTCTATGATAACGACTGTCTGAGCAGTGACTCGTGTATGACCCAATGACATTTCAATTTCAGTGATAGGTCATGTACAATATGTAGGCCTATATGTACATCATCAGCTACGCCGGAAAGACCATTTATCTTTATGAAATTCGGTAATGTTTCGTCTTCGATGAGGGTGAGAGCACCCCACACTAGCTGATCTGAGACACTGTTCTTCGGCTCTCGGGTTATTTCAGGAACGCCTTTCTGTTCGACACCGGTAGATTATCGAATTATTGAGTGCCACTGGTCCATATGCTACAAAACGCGACCGATTTTTTAAATGCAAAAAGGGGAATATTTTGAAGTCCAGAGTAATGGGACTTGGTTAGTAACCTTGCATAATGACCCGAATGCATATCTGAAGATTGAATTCAATGTTTTAAATAGAAAGTGAATTACTCCAAGGTGTAATGTCGACGCCTTGTTAAGTAGCTTGATAAAAATCATTCCTTATTATTTGAACAGAAGAGCTTAAAAAGGGTCCGAAATTCATAAGGGTTTGCAGACGACAGTTTACGAATACAACTTTATACTCTAAACGTCTCTTTTTTTACAGAAATGTCTACCAAATAAGATATGGATCTGCTCTTCTTAGCCATTATAATTCATAGAAACATTTGTGTAAACTTTGTATACAACTTTCAGCATAATTATCGCATAGTGGTGCACAAAATTGAGCATTGGCTCGAGCATTGATTATGCATAGACAACTACTGTGTATACACACGCCATCGCATATACTTTTACCTTTGCCCATAGCAGACGATCTCGTCACTGTAAGCTTGTGTTACAAATGGCTTACGTGCATCGAAATTATTGGGGTAGATGGAGAAACTGTTCTCTAGTGCGAACTCACATTTTCCTAACATTAGTTTCTCTCTCTAAATTTGTAAATATTGTTCTTATGTTACATCGATTTATTTTGTAGGACTTCTTCAAATGGTAATAAGAGTTAGGTAACAGATTGTCAACCTCACATAAACATGTATACCAATCAATCGGTATACATGTACGTCCTCGTTTGGTGTAAAATTCGATAGCAAAAGTTATCTTCCTTACCTGAAACGTGTATGATTATGTTTACACACTGTATTCAAAGTAATCCATACACTTGAACAATACACACGATTTGTATCCAATAAGTGCGAAGTCCGTTGTAATTTGGACTTAGGTTTCCATATCGCAAGTTGCAGTCGCATTAAGTATCCAGAGATAACGTCGTTACTATATAACCCAGTTTATACAGATCTAAATGATATTTACTAGGAGTTGGTAGAATCAACACTTTATGTCACAGTGAAGGGTCGTACGTAGCCCAGTGGTTAAGATGTTTAACTCAGAACTCGGGAGTCCCAAGCTCGAGCGCCTTCGACACCTCTAGTACCGTGGAAGTTGCCTTTGGCAAGTCACTTCAGAGCCCTACCCTAGTACTGGTGGATCCAGAAAAGCAATTACAAAACTGAAAAAAATGTTATTTCCGCACTGGTGAAACCGCTATTCACCGCTATTGGACCTGCGCTAGAAACAAGCTTTAACTTAACTTATAGTTCACAGACGTACGAAACTATCTCTCTCACACGACACTTACACAATCAGAACTATCTTTTCAACCCATTTTAATGTTTTCTTGTTTGAGAGAGAGAATCTAAGTGAATTAGATATTTGCATTCAGGATGTAGCTTCTTTGTTTCACTCAGGCATGGACATTATGTCGGGCAATTGATTAAATAGTTTAAGATAGATAGACGACTAATTTGAGGTGAAACTAGGCGGGTAACTTTTTTGGAGTCTTATTATACAAGGCGACTGCTTTTAAATGCCTACGCTATTTTAAACTAAGAAATAACTATCACATATTTTCAGTTTTTCTTGTTTTTCGCGCGTCCTTAATTCAAGGTCGTAGCTTGACTGAAAGTTATGTGTGGGCACGTCATTCTAGAGGGTCCAGGGGCATGCTCCCACAGGGGAAAACATCTGAAATCTCCCAGATGCTTTCTGGTATGTATTTGAGAGCACAGAAATATTATAATTTGTCTAAGCAGGAAAAAGAGGTCCTTTCTGATGTGTTTTTGAGCATTTTTTCTTACTTCCTGAAATAAAAGTGTAGGCCGTGCCTAAAGGAAGCTTTGCCAATGCTCAGGGTTTTCATCCGGGCATCTTCCCAACATTGCAGTTTGAAGTGCGATTGTATCATTTAGTATTCATAGGTTTGACTGGGGAAATCAAGTTTTCTAATTTTCATCATGTAAAGTCCGACATAGATGCTTTACAATTCATCATTTTACTTGACTCGGATGATCCAAGCTGTGACTATGTGTTATGTAGAATTAAATATCTTCGTCATCATTCGGACATCACTTTACTGGTCGATTGAATGGTCTAAGGGAAGTAACTATTTCAGAAAAATATAATAGTACTAACGCATTAGCCTCCCTTTACGTATTCATACTTGTCTGGCATTCGGAACACCTCGGCCATTTCTTAAAATAACTACCGACTTGTGACGGGGATTGCCGAGTAGATACGATTGGTACTGCCTACGAGGTATTAGCCTGGGGTCCTGGCCCATGCTAACCCGCATTAGGGCCAGGTGTCAGAGAATGAATTGTCTCTTCTGATTGGCTAACGGATTGCCACTCGCCTTATTATGAAAAGATGGCGTTTGAATTGTGCATTTACCCTTTTTTACCCTTATCATTTTTACCCTTTTCCAACCCTTATTCAGCCTCGGTAGCCTTTACCTTTTACAATTTTCATACAATACTCCATTTTTTATAAATTAATTGCACTTAAATGGATTTTGTTCATTTCATTTTATTTTTCTATTAATTTATTGTTTGATTTAAATATTGGGATTCAAAATACCAGATTAAATTGATATCTTTTGTAAAAGAATCAAACTTTTTACTTTAGTAGTTATCTCTAAATGAATTCTACCAAAACTATTGTTTATATATTCAAATGAGTTTTAAATCACACACAAAACATATTGAATGGAAACAAATTGGAAACAAATATCTCCACCAATCAATATTACATATCATCTTAAATCCTTCGATGCTTAAATTTGAGGCTTGTGAAGTGTTAATAGGAGATTTTGAAGAAAGAAAGACCACATAAAAATGTGAAAAAATTGGGATTTTCTTCTATCTTTCCCATAACATGTTCTTTTTAATCAAATCAAACGACACATAAAAGGAAGGGGTAAAGGGTTTCACGTATCTCTGGTTAAACAATCACGAATTCAATTAACAGGCAATAAAGATAAGAATCCCACCGACAAGAGTTTTAGTATATCAACGGCATCTGTATTTATTCCCTTTATGCAGTTATAAGTTAGATAACAAACAAGGAAAAAAGAACGTGATTTTTCTTTTCCAAATTATAATCAAAAGCCAAGCTTCTCGACAAATTAAGCACCTTTAATTTTCGTTTTGACAAAATCATATGAAGCCTACAAAATCAATTATAATTAGTATTAAACATTATCGCAATAGGCTTATTTAGTGTTGTTTGAAAGTCTGATTTAACATAAGAACATGTAGTTGACGAAGTCATCAAAAAGGGGGGAAACGCATGAACTAAGAATAAACTGATTTGGACACATTTAGATCTCAAGAATTTGATATCAGAATTAATACTATTCTAACATATATTGCTTATCAAACGATTTTCCAGATATATTCTTGTCTCGTCATATCTCGTCTTTTAAAACCACGTTTAACTCTAACTTTGGAAGATTGACACGCCTTCCTTAATTCTGTAACTATCTTGTCAATATTAAGTACTTTTCTATAACAAATTTAAGCACACGACACCATCTATTACAGACATTCCACCATAAAGTTTACTTTGATCTACTCCGGATTTGTTATATGGTAAAACACGACGCAAAGAGCTTGACTTTTCAATACTTGTGTCACAAACACAACCCTGTTTGGGTGATTTGCGCGGTTTACTGCATTTGTGTTCCATTACAAAACACAACGCTTTAAAATACAATAAAAACCGGAGTCACTATTTCATCTCAAAAGGATCCAACGCTAAGTAGGGTGTCTAAATAGGTACAGTTTCCCATGAATAAGCTTGCAGACTCTTAATCGACGCGCATGCGCAGTCGATGTTGTTTCATTCGGAATACCTCGGCATAACCGAACACTATTGTGTTCGGTAAACTTTCTCTGACACCTGGCCCTAGTTCGCGGTATACGAACGGGCCAGGACCCCAGGCTAACGAGGTATATCTACCGACTTGTTACGGGGATTGCCGAGTAGATACGATTGACTTGTCTGGTTGACTAACCGACAAACATGGTCAACTTATCGTATTTAAAGGTCGGTTTTGGGAAAATTAAGTTCCTTTGTGTAATGCATGAACGTTAAACAGAATTAATAAGAGAAAGTTTGATGATAGAATGGTTCAAATTGTTATACTGTTTTTCAGCACTATGTTAATTGTATCATAACTTAGTCAGTTCACCTATTAATACATCAAAATGATGTTCAGTAAAATTAAAGATGTGGAATAAATATTAAAATTAAAAGGACATTTTGAATTAATATTTAGTCATCATGAATGTTTATACACTTATGCATCACAGACCTGGGTTAACAATGGCTAACTAATTTCTTCAAATAAGGACATTTTGAAGCAAGAATTAAATAGAAATAAAGAAACCACTGTACTCCTTTACGTTTAGATAATCTATTCACAGGCAAACATTTTTACTCCGAGCGAACACGCTTTGATAGCAAATATTTCCACTTTTAAACGACCAATTTCAGATGTTTTGAAATGATTTGGAGAAATAAAGCATACTCACACACATATTTCCATACATCAGAGACATGTATAGATACATGCTACCTATGTCTCTGCATACACATAGGGTTTGCCTATTTGCATACAAGTTATTCTAATGTGTAAAGTATGAACAACTGATAGATTTTCCGAACGCACTGATAAACGATAAAAAATATGAAGCAAATTCACAAGTATTGATACGTTATGCCTTTCGATATTTATGTTCGATTAGAACGTTGGCCTCGGGTATCTTCAGAAACGAACATGTCGTAGAATTTAAATCAAAATGGCGGGCATTCAGACTCAATCGACAGACGTAAACATAACAGATCACGATGTTGTCCTGGGCTGGATGTTTGATTATGTCTGCTACAGGACGTGGGATCAGTTTTCAAAGGAAAGCAGCATACCAGAAGCAGACAAAGACATCATTCAGGGTATTGCAAAGTGTCTGTTTTGATTTCGAATTTCTCAGGAGTCTGAGAAAACAGTCGCTTCGCCAAGTTCATAATGGGACCCCTCGCTTTATTGATAACATGGTTTCGTTGTATATTTCATTTAAACTTGTTTGTTTTCGTCAGTGCTTTGACGGGATTTACACACTGATTCCACTTTTGTAAATTCGCAGTTGTGCGATTTTGACTGATGAGCTTTGTGGACTTGATTCATATCTTGTTTCCATCTTATTAAGTTTGCATCGATTAGGAAACAAGTTCTTTCATCTTAAATTAAACACTCTCGAAACTGCTTCCTGATTACACAACCAGTACTTGTGCCAAATGTGCATTAATGAAAGGTTGCAAAGTGAATCATTCTTCTCACGAGATTCAAACCAATTATCCTGAGGCCGACCCTCGGATCATTATCCTCAGAGTCTTAGAGTTAGACTAATTTGATCTTTTTTTAATAAAGTGCACAAACCAAAGTTGTTTTGCACTTAAACCATAGATGAGTACCCCATTCCTGATAGTTGTCAACTATTTAGCCCTGTGTGTAAGCAAGACAGAGTTTTTTTGCATAGAACAGGTATATTATAGTCAATTCCCCTAATCTCACGGTATCCCTAATTCCATGGTATTTGCATAATGTCATACTGCTTCCATAAAGTAATACTCCAACCTGACCTACTTTCGCAGCCCAATGTAAGAACTCCAAAGAAGCAAGAAGGAATGTTTTTCTGGTATAAAACCAATTAAATCCGATAGAATTCTCCTCATATTACAGAGAGCTCCGAAAATCCCAGATATTTTCACACTTTTTACTCAAATCTAAGACCCTAAACAAATCCTTTAACGCTGTTGAGTTCGTCTGCAATTCTCCACCATTCTTGGGTCAGACAATACCAAATTATTTCGGGATTCGTTCCTAGTATGTTTCACCCTAATTATTTTGGACTGATACTTAAAAAATTGCGTTTGACTTGAATACCACGGAATTAGGATAAGACCTAAAAAATGCAAATGACCCAATTAATTCATGTTACGTAGAGCATTTATGTGCTCCATTTAAAAATAATGATGAGAAGATTGTAAATGAGGAATGAAATGTGTTAGAAAAGCTGATGTTGACAGCTTAGTTCTCCCCTTCCTTTCTGTTATTTATGTAACCATAAGTACCACGGAATTGGGGTACGCCAGTATACAAAAGGAACAGATCATCAAGATTGAGTCCTTCATTAATAAAAGAAAACATGACGAAACTTCTGAAACAAAACATGGTCTATCAGTTCTAAGGCCCTGGTTGAAATGACATATGGGTTGTTATGATTGAGTGTAAATACCAAACTTGGCTGTAGAAGATCCAACATTCTACAATTCTTCAAATTTAAGTCCAACAGACTGTATTGGCCGCCAAGTGTGACTCAAAGTGATTTGAGAACTGGAAGAAAAGCTGAGAACACAAGACGGAAATGATTATATTCCATGTTCACAAGACGCAATGCATTTAAGTGTCTTATTGTTGAGCCAAATTTTCTTTCCATATAATATTATGAACTCATCTTCTTTATTTGATGAAAAAAATCACTTGTTGGTACATTTCCTCCTTTTGTCACTTATGTAACATTTGCAGTCCTAACGATTATGCAAATTTGAGAACTTAATCATAAATGCGTTGTTATAGAGAACATACATACATATACAAATAGACAGCACAACCTGAACCAATCAGTGGACGACAGTGTTTTTCAATGATCAGATGTGATTGTGTCTTTTAAGCTGTTTATTTGGTCAGTTTGTTAAAACATTTATATAAGTGAGATCATGACTTCTCCTTCTATCAAAGTTGCCTTGCCCACATATCTATCAAGGGCTAAGGATCTTGTAAATGGGAATAATGTAAGGTTTGTGGCGGGAATAATGTAAGGTTTGTGGCACAAATGTACAATTGAGAACCTAATGCAGTGTTATGGCCTATTTGATATTGAGAACTGTTTCATATTGAATTATTTTTTTAAGTCAATATGTATGTTTGGTCTACTTTTCACGATGGCTTCTGTAATTTTCAGGTCTATGTGGAATATTGAAAGATTTTGAGAACTGTTCCATCAAAGAGGGTTTAAATCAAAAATGGTTATTAATGGTAAACATCTGCCGTTTGGAGGATGGAGATGACATTGAGGTTAAATACGAGGAAGACAGTGATGAGACACCACTAGAATGTATGCTATCATCATTCGAGAAACTGATCAACTTGCTGACACCAGATCTGAAAGATGAAGGGTTGAAACTGATTCCAGTTATTAAATCAGAGGTATGAGACAATTTTCTTATGTGGCCACTTATTTGCGACAATTTTTTCTGATATGTATACTTGACCATAATCTTGTTTGAAAAAAGATCTCATTATGTAATTTGATATAATGCCATATGAATAGAATTTACCAATACCATTTGATTGTTTCACAAAATTTCTTCGTGTTAACCCATTGTAGCACTGTAGGGATAAAATTTGGATGCATCAAAGAGGGGTTAGCTTTTTTTCCCCATATTCTTGAGCTTCTTTCATTATTTATCTACGAACATAAGTAAGTTCTGATAAATCCTTTTTCTCCTTTGTGGTGAATCCTTTTTCTCCTTTGTTGTAATGACTGTTGCCACCTGCAGCAAAATGCATAGAGAACAATTTTGGTTAATTGTAATGACAAAAAACACATTTCATATAGTTTTGAGCTGTGACATGCTGTTGCTTTGGAGTCAAAGGAGTGGGGACAGAGATCAGGTTGCATTTAACATGTATGTAAAGAGTAAATTGTTTAAAATCATGAAATCTAAATCTTAGCCATAAATTTTTTTCAGCCATGATGAGCCCTGATTTTGGACCTATTTTAGTTGTACAGGACTGAATGTAAGTTCAGTTTGATCAAAAATTGGTACATAATATATAACAGGGATTGTAATATCCAGGCTGCTTTTTTTCCCATCAAATCTGAACTTACAGTCTGTCCTGTTCAACTAAATTGATCCAAAGTCAATGTGGGGATATCTCTTAGAACCTGAATCAATGTAAAATTTGCCCTCATATCTCTCCTCATTCTTACTTTATTTCAGGCCGTGCTTGTTTGCTGTCGGAAAGGGGCATTTGATCGTGCAAAGAGGCTTATTGCCAATTTATGGGAAACACAAAGTCTAGATAATGAACAGAAGGTAAGATCCCATTGAACCATCAAGGTCAGCACTGAGTTGAAAACAGTTAGGCAATGTCTTGGGCCAGTTATAAAGGATTAAGCAATTTTTAAATGGACTATCTCTCAGATTATTTAAACAATTTTTGTCCCTTTATAAATGACTTTTTTCAATATATATAGATTTATAGATGCTGAACCCTGTTTTCATTGAAAAATGGTGAAACGAGCATTAGGGTTTTCAGTGCTTTGATTGAAAATCTTGGTTTATGAATAGGAATGAGTTGCTCTCCAATGCACCTTGTTAGTGTCATGTGATGAGTGTCAACCTATTTCCTTATCTTGATCCAAGACAATTTTTTTTCCAAATGGATATGAAAGATATTGTTTACAATATAACCCTTTCAAACAGTACTAATCTGCTGCATAGATATTCTAGATCTATACTACACAGTTTACTAAATCTGTAACATTGTTGTGCTATGTCTCCAGCACAGGGTTATGAAGGCGGATTAGAAGTGTATCAATAACCTCGTTTTGTGTATTTTTATAGAACTGTGATGTCATTTTATCTCTTGAAGACATTAAATTTCAAAAATACTAGAATTTAAATGTGTGAGACGGTCCTTTTAACCCTTTACCAAATGCCAACTTCTTGACTGTCCCAAATTGAAAGAGTTTGCAGACGACATTTCAAAATGTAATGAAATTGAAAAATAATCTTCTAGTAGGACAGGAAACATTGTGGGGAAAGGAGAAATTGCTCGTTAAGAGCAATCTCTCCTTTTCCAACAATGTTTTCCAAAGTTGTCTGCAACAATCTGATCAATTGATGTTATGGTTTGGTAATCGGTTAAACAAATGGTTTCTAAATTTGAAGGTTGGTCTTCTTACAGCGCTTACCCAACATGTTGAAGGCCATTGTGAAAACCAAAAACCCTGCAGACGAAACCATGAATGGGTATACATATGCAAACTTTCTGGACACAATGAAGAAATTCTTTAGCGCGGTCTTCAAACAGTTCCCAAAGCCCAAGTTGTTGGAGGTTAGTAAATTTCATGTATATAGAAGGGATTTTCCTTTTTAATGTAAAAGATTGTATAAAGTTCCTTTATTTTATCAAACTGGCAGGTCATACCAAAGAAGAAAAGACAATTTGGTAGAGATAGCATTCCTCCATTGTATCTAATGTAATTGGGATAGCATTACAAAATGAGAAGCAATTCTTGGTTAAAAATGGTATTAAGATTGCCATACAGGTGTTTGTTTGTCCTTTTCTGATAATGCATTCTTTCACAATATAGGAATAGTTATTGTTGAGATTTTGAAATAAGATTCAATTGACATGTTATAGAATAAAACTTGTAAATGTGAGATTTAATAGGAAACAATGGTGACAATAGGGAGAATTACTTGTTTCCTTATGATTTTTAAACAATATCATACATTTTTTTTTTATTTTGTTATTGGTGCCAACCCTCCATTTCAGATTTGGACAGACCCAATGTACTGGTAATCATTGTTACAGTTCTGAGACATTTTTATTATTTATTTGGGTTTCTGATATTAGCTTGCAAAATTGTTGCAAGTGAAGTGTTTCAAAACAATGTTTTTAAAGACAATATTTCTAAAGTCAATGTAAACAACTGGAATCAATCAAATACCTTTGTCTTGTTTTATAAAGGCAGCTGAGAGAAAACTTGAGTCGGAAAAGCAAATAGTCGAAGAAGCCAAGACAATTAGAAAAAGAACAAGGTATGTCAACCCCAAAACTAAATCATGACAATACATGTTTTACTGATTGATGCTATGTATTGTCTATAAAAACAGGCCATGTTTACTTAATGTCTCAACAGATATTTTGATTGCCAACACCATGGTTCAAGGTCATCTGAAGAGTTTCAGATGAATTATATCTTTAAGTTGTTTGTTCACAGATAGAGAACATTTTAAAGCTTAAATTAAATTTGGTTGAGGCAATGTAGTATTTGTATTTTTGTTTGATTTCCAATTAAAATTATCCATTGAAAGCATGATTAATCAGGAAGTTCAATATATATGGGGAGCGACGTGAGAAAACCCACCTTATGGTCAAAATTTTCGATTTTCGTTTTTTCAGTTATTATTTTAGTTCGATTTTCCTTTGTTAAAATGATATGAGTCTCATGTAAATGCGTCAAAAAATGCGGTTCCTATAAGCGTTCAAAGACGTCAGGTAAGTAGAGAAATATCACGCAAGTGACGCAACGTCAGCGATTTGACGAACGGCGTAATGTAAATCGACGTTTGAAATTTGGAATTACCATATCTGAGCTCTTCGTTATATAGAAACACCTTTCTAGTTCATCATAGAGCCAAAGCTTAGGAAACAAAACTGTCATGTTTAGATTTATTTCAAAGTAATAAAAAAATCCCATTCAATTGGTTGACATTTACATCAAAGGAAATTAAGCACTACATATCTAGCAGTCAACAAATAGACTATATTCACTTCTGACCTGGACTTAGAGTTACATTGCGTCGAACACTCGAAATAAAACGGTCTACTTGAAAAAGTTTACCTTGTTTTCTTTTTCACTAATGGTCAGGGATCAGGAAAATGCCGGTTTTGTACGGATTTCGGTTGTGTCGGACCGATTGCAACTGGCGATTTTTTTATTTTTTTTAAATCGATGCTTGATTGAGAAGTACAAATTACATGTTTATTTCACGAGATCCGATTATTTTAACAACATTTAGTTCATTTTAAATGACACATGGTAGATTGCAAGAAATCAGGGAATATTTATTTGTAAAGCATGGTATTCTGTTCTATGGAAGTTGCTTCCCTCGCCGATTGAAACGCGTTATATTAACATTAAACACTTTTCATCATAAATGTGAGGCTTGAAGATTCAGGTCGTTTTTTGAAGATGATAAACAACGAACAGATCATCCTGTTTTAGTTTGAAATTGATAGGCTTTCTTACATTAGTTTATGAATGTTAATAATTCAGAAACAGAATAAATATATTTAAAATGTATTTTATGTGATGTCAAATTCAATGTTCATTTGAACTTGTCATCTAAGCACAATGTATGGTTTAGAGAAGGAAGGACACATAGAAGATGTCTTTTTTACCGCGGTAGTAGCGAAGAAATTTCGGAGGGAAGGCTGTATCTGGGATGGACCGAGATATGGAGATTTCCTGATTCCTGCTTATGGCCGAAGAGTCTTTTCGAAGTTTTCCCTTCAAAACATGTAAAGATAAATGTGCCAACAACCTGTATGCCACATATGCCAGCTGAGCTCTAGTTTCGGAGTCGATGCAGCGACACTTGAATGTTATGTGAGCTAACACAAAGTCAGCTAAACACCTAGTATGACCAGTTCTATTGAAGACAAGTTCTTTCATTAGTATACACATAAGACAGAGAGCTACATGTGCCGATCATTTCAATTAATATTTAATGTGCGAGCATATTTGTTTCATTGCAGAGTATACATGTGTTTTATTGCGGTAATTGTCCTACAGACAATAATTAAAGAAAGTGTTTCCATTGGAAAAGAAAATATGTTTTCGTCAAAATGAGTTGTAAATCGGAGAACTACATGGAACTTACATGTGGTATAGTAGTTTTCGTGCTGCCCTGTCACCACACTGCAAATAAGGTAACCAACAACAAACTAATCAATTTGCCCCAAAATAAATACAGTGTAAGCTGTTTATTAAAAGAAAAATAATAGCCTATATCATACAACTTGAAATGCATAATCAAATTGACAAATATGTCAATAGTGATCGAGATTGCGTTTGTTCACGAGTCAATTTTATCAGGTCAGCAATGCGAATCACAGACCGATAACAGGATGCCATATAACAGTGTGATGTTGGGCACTAACCATATAACATGCAGCCGCTTAACGATTCTTGAGGTCATAAATACGTCATGATATTTGACGCCATTCTCTACCTGTTACCTATCGCTTAATATTGATTTTCCGCGTTGTTTCCTTTTTTTTTCGTGTTTCATTTTCATTTTTTGACTATTGATTTGATTCCATATGACTAACAGGCTAAACAGAATAGATGATTTATGTCTTTATGTAGGAATGGTTATCGGGATAGATTTCGGATAATTATCTAACTGGCCTTCGGTTCACCGGATAGTATTCATACGCCTTGACCGATACTACTTCCGATTCACGGGACAAACCATCTAGTGTCTATATATCATTTTGAAACAGTAGTTCAGTCATGTCGCCTTATTCAGTTAAACTAGCCATGTTTCTTGTATTCTTGTATGGCATAACCAGTGAAGGACAATATTCATCCAAGGCAGCATGCAACTGTTTAGGTGTGACAGACAAATAAATGATTTATAAAAATAGTGTGAAGATCTACATAAAAAATGTGTCTGTTCTTAGATTTGTCAAGTACCACGACAGTTATCTGCATGCATTAAGCATACATTGTGATCTCATTCATAATGCTCCAGTACCCAGTCATTGCAGTCAAACATGGAGATGACGGAGTCTGGCCCGTGTGTCTTGTTGCCATCTTTCCCGATAGTCTGATTCTCATCTATCAGGGAACTGACCTGCTTTGACTGGTCATCTATGCGGACTCCAAACGGTTAGATCTTTATAAGGAAAAATGATAGAGCGGTCCGGTTGGTCGGGCATATTATGGGAGGCTCACGTTTTGATTTAAGTCAAAGGTGAAGTGCTCGAATCTTTGTGATGTTTGGTGACCGATGTATTTCCACAGGAATTCTTGTCTTTGAAGCTTCTCCATAGTATCAATGTATATGACGTGGAACTGTGGTAACGTTTCTTCACAAACAACTATTCCATTTACACGGAAGGTTGATTCATATCTTCCTTCTTGTCCCGCTTTTGATAAGCTCCGTGACCGGGATCTGTAAGAGTGTCATGACCAACAGGTCTTACAAGGCTAGAGGATGAGCGACAGAATATGATTTGTTTGGCACTTTAGTTAATATCCTGTACCACACTCTTGGGTGCAAACATCCCCATAATAGGGGTCCTGGTATTTAAGAGAAATGAGTAAATGATTCATCCTCACTGGTGGACGCAAATTATGACCTAGCCCAATCAACGATGCTCTAAATCACTACCGTTATCAACTACTGGGTGTCCGCTGTCGCTTTCCTTGAAAATATCCTCTAACAAGTTCTGACGTATTGTTGGGGTCCTTTCAAAGTGGTTTGATAAGAACGATTCTAATTCCAAAATTCCAAGGACATAACTGTTAAACCTATGTGTAACTTTAATTTGAATACAGCTATATATAGAAAACATTTATACAAATCAATCGTATGCTAATTGTTTAAAGGGAAAGCGAATAAAGAATCTCAATATCAGTTGTATGTAAACCTAATTGTTAGGCATAACGACGCGGTAGTCAGTTTTGCTACAATCTCGGTTTTAAAAATTGAATTCTCGAATAATTGACAGATACTCTGAAGGCAATTTATCAAACTTTACATGTAGTAACGCAATCAATAGCAAATGATTAATTGAACTTGATTTAACTAGGAATACATGTATAAGAATGAGAAAAGATTTGTCGGTAATATTATTGATATGTTTACTTTCCTGATTGCGGCTTAGATTTCAATGGAAATGAGTATCATAAAAATGTTATAAAAAGTAAATGAATGAAGAATGATTTTAACTCTTAACTGCAGTTCCTTTTTAGACTGGAACTTTTTACCGAAAGTTTTAAGATTAAATGTCCAAACAATAGATCGCGTTTGAAAACAGCGGGGAAACTTAAACAACGCCGTAATAAATGACGTCACTTTGACAGAGATTTATCGATTATTGCGCGTTAAACCATAAGGTGGGTTTTCTCACGTCGCACGTCATATAAGTATGTAAGTTTTTATGCAGTAGATCTCAAAACAGTCGCATCACTTTTGTATCTAGATACATGTTTATTGATGGTATATACAGGTTTTTAAAACCTTTGATGATTGTACATATCAAATTTTTAACATTTGCTACTCAGAAAGCACAACTCTTTTAGTAAGTAACAAATGCACTATGTCTATTGAATGAGTAATGTTTGTGAACCCTCATCTTCCTATATACATGGCATATGGGCAATTTTTAAGTTTTGGGTCTTTTCCCATCAATTATGAGGTGGGCATTCTAAGATAACTAAAATATTGTTGATGTGATGTAGGCCCCCTTTCAAACAAACTTATACATGCTTCCTCACATTCAATAGTTCCTACAGCAAAAATCTTAAATGAGACCATTTTGTGTCACACTTTGAGGTTCTTGGTTTAAGAGGAAAAGCATCGTTTGGGTTTGACAATGCAATGAATTTATCACTCTGAAAATAAATGTTTATATCTCTCTCAAGGGCATAGATGGAGGGCTTAGTTCAATACTTCATTAATCCATTGCTTTTGTAAAGGACATTGCATAGTACAACATTGATAGCTAAATGTTTCCTGGTTAAAGTATTTGTTGAACCTTTTTATGTTGATTTTACAACAACTTGTATTTCAGAAATGAGAGGTCAAATACCTTAAAGGACTGCATGGGTAATGAAGGTGCAGATGCAGGCAAAGTGTCAAAGGATAGAACCAAGTTACGAAAGCTTTGGAATCAGGTACGCTTTAGATCATTGTTTTAAAGCATTACCCCTTACATTATTTACTATTGTTTAACCTTATTTTATGTAAAAAAAATTACTGTCAAGAAAGGAGAAATTGCAATTTTGTATTAACAAAACAATGGTATTTCATAGTTTAAAATACTAACATGTTGGTTTTGATATGGCAAAGTTTTAAAAAATTTGTGACAGACACAATTCTAGATTACAATTAAACTTAGAGGCCAATACATATAAAAGAAAACTGATGTTTGTTCAATAATGCACATTTTCTTTTATGCAAAACTGTTTGATTTAGAGCCAGTTAATGAAATAGGTAAAGTTCGTTGGCCTTCAGGTTAGAGTACAGAATTTATAATATTTTGGCCTTTCTTCATTAAGACCGAAATCCCTGTAAACACAATTGGATTTTCATGATAGGTTGTCTTTGTTTGCCAATGATTCTATTTGGCTTGATTCATCCTTATGGACAGTTGAGTATGGTTTCTTTCTCAATATTAAATGTTTAGCATCGCAACACAATTGAAATAATGTTGATGCAATGAAACCCCCCCTCCCCCCCCCCTCCCCCGTATAAATAAATAGGGTAAAATGTATTGAATCTGTACCATACAAAGAATATGCAGTTAACTTTTATTAACCCACACTTTGATGTATGATTACAGTTCATAAGGTCCAAACTATGTCAGTTAACCCTTTACCAAACGCCCAATTTTCGGCTGTCCTAAATTGAAAGAGTTGCAGACAACATTTCAAAATGTGATGAAATTGGAAAGCAATCATCTGATAGAGAGGAAAACATTTTGGGAAAAGGAGAAATTGCTTGTTACAAACAATTTCTCCTTTTCCCACAGTGTTTTCCAGAGTATTCTATAACAAAGTGGTAAAATGTCGCTATTGTTTGGTAAAGGGTTAATTAATTTAAATTTTCAGAATTCTAATGAACTGTTTGAACTTGACTCGCCAAATGCTGTTGGGTCTAGATGTATCAATAGTATGATGCCTCCATCAACGTCTTCTGTCCTGAGGAAGCCCACAACAAAGACACAGTCAGCTACAACAACAACAACCGCTGACACAGAGGAGCCTCCATCCACAGAGACTCATGTAGTCACCCAATCTCCAGCCAAAGGTAACATTGTAGATAATTGTTAATAGTGTGGTCAGTAAGTCGTTATTTGTCAAGATGAGGCAGGGAATTTTCTCTTTATATGATAAAGACCCAAAAATGGCACCTTCCTAATAGGTAATTTCTTTAAATCATGTAGTTTTTCCAAAAAATAGTAAGACCTATGGATGTCAACAGTCAACCAGTTAAACGAATAATCAATTCATTGGTAACTGGTTAGTCGATAAGGAAAAAATACTTAGATTGATCAACTAAAATGCGCTTCGAATATTTTATTGATAAGAGTCTCATGCCAACAGTTTGTACTAAGTGTACATCTTTACTGCAATCTGGCTGATGAATAATGAAAAGTTTGACAGACCAGTGCAATAAACTATGGAAGTTGACAATTACTGGTATTTCTATTCTGGTTAGGGTAGTCCTAGATGTAGAAAATAACCAGGGCTGGCAAAATCAATTGTCCACATTGCAAAACTTGTCGAAAAGCTGTAACAGACAAGTGAATTATTAATGAAAGTTTTGTTTGTAACCATTTTATGGATAAGTGCAGAAAAAGATTTGACTTTTAGCACACTTAGATAAAAATCAGATTTCGCTTCCCCTAATAACACAAAAAATAGATATTTTCTTTTTTTAATTGGTTTTATAGCAAAGGGTTTAACCCTGAGTTTAGCTCTGCATCTTAAATCTTTCAGTTATATCACTTTCAATTAAACTTTGATAAAAAAAATAGTCTGTTACCTTCGACAAATGGGAAAACAACCTCTGCATCATAGATATATATGGTTGATGACAATATACCACTTGAGAATATTTTATTTCCAATATACAATTATTGTTTTTTATGCATTTTGAAATCTAAAGCATCAGCAGAAAGTTGTATTTTTTTATTTGATTTATTTTGATGCTTTATTCTAATACATTTTGATATTTGCATTTTTTTTCACAGGAGGAAAGAATGTTTCACCTTCGTCTCCAAAAGAAAATGCATCAGGGTAATTATATCTTATATTTTGAATCTTAAAATTAGAGGTCCAGATAAGATATAAATGTACATAAAATTTAGGCAGTAAAGGTGCTTACTGGCTTCTGAAAAGTACATCAAATTTAGGCAACAATAGTGCTACTTCTTTTTAATTCATTAAACTCAAGATTTACAAATTATTTTGAAAAGTTGTACTCCAATTTTGCCCTTTTAAGTAAAATCAATGAATTTGTCTTAATGACCATAGCAAAAGGAGACAAAATCCAGGTAAATTAGACAACTTACAGCTTTATACAGACGCCAGTCATTCAGAAACCTACAGTCGGAGCTTTCTGAATGACTTGCATCCTATATTAAAAAAGCCTAAGAGCGAACCTTTAAAATGCCTTGTATCAAAATGGTTAAAACAAAGAAGATTGACTATATTACATTTCTGTATAAATTTGACACTGGATAAATTTTTGAAGAAATATTTGTTTCTAGGAATCATAGTTATGTTTTTATGATTTGTTTTCTTTTTGTTTTAGGTCTGATATGAGGTACAGGAAAAACATTGGGCGTGCCAACAGACACGTGCCTGACTCTACAAACCAAAACACAAATCAGAACAACCGATGGGAAAATGACAGCATGAATTTTAGTAAGTATTTTTTAGTGTCGAAGAGTCATGAGGTCTGGTAACATGACTGTGTATGGGGCTTTTCATTTTCAGCTTGACTATTTGAAAATAGGGAAAGCTATATTACTCACCTGGCGTCTCATTGACACCTTGGTTTTTAACATGCAAGCTTGTATCTCATGAAGTATTGTATAGAATGGGTTTATACTTCACACATGTGTTTTGGGTCAAAATATAAGGTCCCCATATAAATGACATTTCTCAGAACTATACCACTCTCTCACATAGAGCATAGAGCATGCTGTCTTATGGACAGCTCTTATTTATTGTTTAACACATTCAGTCCTAGAGATTTTCGAAAAAAAAATAATACCTCAAGCATGTTGATTAGCTAAAATGTCAAAAGTATTCTTGCTATTTGCATAGTATTTTGTCATGGCTGAAAGAAGAATTTAATTTTGGGGACAGGAATAGTCGAATACAGCATACCTTGATTAGACAGCTTCCAAGGAAATGTCTAATCAAGGTATTCTTGGTTTGCAAAAGACGATTCATGACTTCGCCAGGGCTGAATGAGTTAACATATTTTCCAATTTTTTCAGTAAAACTGTTGTACATCCTGAATCAAATATTCAAATGAAAGAATAAAAAACCTAGATATACTTCATTATGCACTATTTATTTGTAGTTCAGCTCTTTCTTAACAAGTTCTCTTGTCTTTGTTCCAGGTATGGTTTCCACATCATCTCATGTAAAAAACAAATGGACACAAGATGAAATGGAAGAGTTCTTTGATGCCGTGCAGACAATTGGTGTTGGCAACTGGTCCAAGATCAAGGAATATCTGGAGACAAACCGGACAAATGTCATGTTGAAAGACAAGTGGAGAAATATGTTGAAAAGTGGTGATGCTGAACGATTAGCGAAAAGGGGCAAAAAGAAATGAATGTGTGTCGGTGTGGCACATGGATTGTTGTGAAATATCCTTGGCATAATCAAATGAATGCATGAAAGTACAGCATAATATAAAGTGGTGATTTGACTTCTACGAAATGAAATACAGATTTGTTTGATGGCAGACAATGATTTGGATTACTACTGCTATATTTTATGATCTGATCTGGAAAGGGATGTGTTGGTCTTAAACTTTTTAGGGGGTGGCTGTTTTATTGTACATACTCACTCACATTACAGCACACTGCAGTGTTAGAGATATGTTTTATTCCTTTCCTTTTGTCCATTACAAATTATATTTCCGAATTTTTTGTTGTCATCTCCTGCTACTGTCGTCGGTATCAATTGAATAATTTTATATAAAAGAATGATTTTTACGCTTGCTCTATAAGACCTATTATGTCCCAACTGCTACAAAAGGCTGTAGAAACCACTGTGACAAAATATTTAATTGCTCCCTATAACCCTATACTTTCCTTACGATGATTTCTACTAATTATTAGGCGAATGCATGCAAAAGACTGTAGAAACTGCTGTGATAAAAAATAAATTGGTCTTCATGAGAAATAGATATTTGTTTACCATGGTTTTTATCCATAATATAGAATATGGCTCAAGTGCTGCAAAAGACTGAAAACCTCTTTCACAAATAACAAATTGATCCTCATCAGACTGTTTTTTACTTACCATGGTTATTATCAATTATAAAGATGTCATGCTTACCATGGTGATTATCCATTATAAAGATGTCATGCTTACCATGGTTATTATCCATTATAAAGATGTCATGCTTACCATGGTTATTATCCATTATAAAGATGTCATGCTTACCATGGTTATTATCCATTATAAAGATGTCATGCTTACCATGGTTATTATCCATTATAAAGATGTCATGCTTACCATGGTTATTATCCATTATAAAGATGTCATGCTTACCATGGTTATTATCCATTATAAAGATGTCATGCTTACCATGGTTATTATCCATTATAAAGATGTCATGCTTACCATGGTTATTATCCATTATAAAGATGTCATGCTTACCATGGTTATTATCCATTATAAAGATGTCATGCTTACCATGGTTATTATCCATTATAAGATGTCATGCTTACCATGGTTATTATCCATTATAAAGATGTCATGCTTACCATGGTTATTATCCATTATAAAGATGTCATGCTTACCATGGTTATTATCCATTATATAGATGTCATGCTTACCATGGTTATTATCCATTATAAAGATGTCATGCTTACCATGGTTATTATCCATTATAAAGATGTCATGCTTACCATGGTTATTATCCATTATAAGATGTCATGCTTACCATGGTTATTATCCATTATAAAGATGTCATGCTTACCATGGTTATTATCCATTATAAAGATGTCATGCTTACCATGGTTATTATCCATTATAAAGATGTCATGCTTACCATGGATGTCATGCTTACCATGGTTATTATCCATTATAAAGATGTCATGCTTACCATGGTTATTATCCATTATAAAGATGTCATACTTACCATGCTTATAAAGATGTCATGCTTACCATGGTTATTATCCATTATAAAGATGTCATACTTACCATGGTTATTATCCATTATAAAGATGTCATGCTGAAAAGGGCTACGGAAACCACTTTCACAAAGGAATGAATTGCTCCTCATTAACCTGCTGTAATGTTTATGCTAAGGAAAGTTAATTAAAGGTAAATAATGCATTATGATGTCTTTGGGTTTATTTTGACATACAGACTCTGATTAACCAAAGAGGTGAAGACCTTTCCTCTAGTGACCTGCACATGTCATGACATTTTCATGCAAATATCTTTTGAAATACACTGTTACAAAACGATTGGTAAGTTGCAGATACCCTTAAATCATTAACACAAATAGAAACTAAGGAAATCGTATAAGAATTATTATTATATTTGTTGGACATCTAAATTATTAAAGTTAACCCTTTTCCAAACAATAACGACATTTGACTACTTTGCAGACGTCTTTGGAAAACCTTGTGGGAAAAGGAGAAATTGCTCGTAAACGAGCAATTACTCCTTTTCCCACAAGGTTTTTCTGAAGATTATTTTTCAATATCATCACATTTTGAAATGTCGTCTCCCAAACTCTTTCAATTTGGGACAGTCGAAAAAATGTTAGGGAAAGGGTTAAAGGAAATATTTTGCTTGTTATAGCAGCAGGTGATCGTTAGACTAATGCCCTCATGACATGATAGCGGTTATTGAAAATGTCATGATATGCAATGCATATCTCTTGGAGTCACCTTTACATAGGTAAAACTGTTTTGAATATTGTGAGGCAATAGGGCACCTGGTCAATTGCTTGGGAAGGACATGGGAAGATGAGTGAAAATAAAACTGAATATTATTTTTTAAAACTTTTTTATTATTATTTTCTGTGCATAAACAATACAATAAATGATACGGAACAGGCATGATATCTAAGCCAGAGTTGTAGATAATCCCTCCAAAGTGTTGTTTTCGAAGTATGGTCTGAAAATACAAAGGAAATATACTCAATATTCTACGCCGTTTGCTTTTTATGATATACATGTGAATTTTAGAAACTGAATGTGGGTTTACTGGTTCCCTCTTATATGTTTACATAAGTACTAAGGAAATAAATAACTAATTAAAGCAATGGGAGAACTTGTAATGACTAAGCATGTTCTCGTTCTTTTGTCAGAATGGCTGCTACCAGAATTCTCTAAGAAAATATTATTTTTTGAATTAATAAAAAAAAAAAGAAATCAAAGAAGGCATTTGCTTTTATTTTAGACGGTAAAAAAAAAGGAGTGAAAGTGTTTCTTGAAAGTTTGAGAATTTACTTAATTAGCACAGTTATTTCCTTTTATATTTCAATGAGTATACAGCAGTGGGTTTAATAAATTACAAGTTCATCTGATGTTTCAAGCAGATATGCATTAGTAGTCAAAGCTCACTTTGAAGGTTATAAGGAATGAATTATACTACATGTGAAATACAATGATATACCAATGATATACCAAAATAATACTGTTGATTTCTATTCATGAAATCAGATACATATTAAATTTGCAGACAAAATTACGAGTGTTTTCGAAAAGTAGCTTTCATTTTTGTTGTCTTCATAAACAGAATGAAAGTAAGCGGTTTTGTTGTGTAAACATTATGGAATCAAATTTACTCACCCTTTCAATATCTGCCGTAGCTCTTGCCGTATCTACGTCCATATCCTCCAGAGATACCGCCGGAGATTCGTCCATAGCCTCGTCCGTAACCACCTTTTCCTCCCAAGCTTCTTCGTCCGTATCCACCACCGATAGAACCGTATCCACCTCCAATGGACCCATATCCGCCTCCAATGGATCCATATCCGCCTCCAATCGAACCGTGACCGATAGATCCGCCTCCAATGGATCCATATCCGCCTCCAATCGAACCGTAACCGATAGATCCGCCTCCAATGGATCCATATCCGCCTCCAATTGAACCGTGACCAATAGATCCGCCTCCAATGGATCCATATCCGCCTCCAATTGAACCGTGACCGATAGATCCGCCTCCAATGACACCCACTCGGTAATAATCATCGTCGTCATCACCGAAGTAACCGCCTGAAACAACTCCTCCCCCAATGGCGCCTCCTCCAATAAAACCGCCTCTACCTCCATAACCGCCTCCTATACCGCCTCCTATGCTTCCTCCGTAACCTCCTATACTACCCCCATAACCACCTCCGATTCTGCCGCCGTAGCCACCGCCTATTCTGCCATAGCCGCCTGATATTCCCCTGCCACCATAACCACCATAGCTCTTGTAGTAGGTAGCATTGACGGCGATTGCGGACAGCAATACTGTTGCGAGTATTTTAAACATCTTTCTTGTTTCTGAAATGTAACAACAAACATTCTTTTTTAAACAGCTTGTTTTCAAGTCATTGTTCAATATATCACATATCAAATGAACGGATTGTGAATGCATTGATAAGAATTACAGCAACAATCAAGCTTGAATGATAAGACAAACTGTTTCATTGATTAACAATTGAAGCAAACCCAGCTTAGACATAAGTCTTAAAAACAATTCCAGTAGAAGTTTTCCTTGTGATGGCGTTCATCCTGTGAATATATGACATCATGTTTTACAGCCTGTTTTTAATGTTGGTCACATACAACATATTGAACTGTAACTACAGATTCAATAGCGTTTGTCGCACAAATCTCATATTTAGCCTTGAAAGAACAAAATGTGATCTACGCAGAACTTTAAGCTACATATAGAAAAGCGACAAGTTAATGCGATCTTGCCCAAGTATTGAACCTAGAAAGCAAATTCTCAATGTATCTTGCCCAAGTATTGAACCTAGAAAGCAAATTCTCAATGTATTAGAATATGAAATATTGTTTAACTTAAACTAGTATTCTTATGATACCTTGACGATGTTGCAAGTAAAAAGAATCTTAGTACAAAAACAGTCTAAAATAGATAAAGACTAATAAATAAATGACTTGTTATTCTAAGAAATTATCGTCAATCATCTGGCTCAACAGTATTAGCAAGTATACGTATATGAAGATATATGGTAAAACCAAGAAATGTCACTGCATGATGATTTTCAACCATTGAATAAAGATATAACAACACCAAAAGCAAACCTCTCCATTGTATGCATTAAACAGGCAAACATACAGATAAAACTGATACAAAAGAAAAGCACAGAACAGAGTAATGCGAAACAATTTCTTACCGGTTGACTTCGGGTTGATCTCTGGGTTTCGAAGCGGGAGTTTACACTGACAACCACTGGTCTTGCGTGACTTTATATAGGCAGACCAGATCGTACCTTGCAATAGGGTGCCGGTACACGTGTAAACGCGCTTCAAGTATAGCTACATATGCACAACAGAACCAAATCAGGCCCAGATGCTCATACGCGCTACCCTACACCACTCCTCATTCTATCCTTATCTGATGATATAAACGATTTTTTGTTCTTTTCTGTTGTCCACTTGTTAATGGTTTGGAACAGGAATGGTCCACGCCTCTGTAAATTCCAATTCCACACCATTTACAAAGACCAGTCTAGATAGTCGGACATAGTAGACGTTTTTCGGTGAAGCGTTCACCTTTTTCAATTAATGTTACGTAATTGATGACATCACGTCATTCAAACGCATGCCCGTGTATGCAATATACAATGACTGTTACATGACGTGCACCTGTCATTTAAAATAATGGCCTCATAACCCACCAGACATGTATTATGATTTAATTGCGACCGTTTGCATCTGTGTATCAGACAGTCGCGACCTTCTTTCTTATGCAAAGGAATATGCAAGGTCTTTAGTCCTCTGGTTTTACTACTGCCGTAGCCAAAAGGTGTTGCGTGTTTGGGACTTTTAAGCTGCTTTTCACATATGTGAGGGAACTTTGATATAAAAATTGTTTATTGAATGCACTGTTTGAAACAAACTGGTATTATGTAGTTTAAACCTCTATACGATGAAAAAGTATGTAATTAGAAATACGGTTTTGAAATACATCGCATTCCATAGTACATGTTCAGATTTATTGACGTATTTATGCGACAAATTTACGGTCAGTACCTATTTCTAATTGTATGTTGTTCTGCAACACCAAATCAGTGTTGCTTTAAAGACAATTTTTGACTAACATATCTCATTTGTGAACAAGCACCTTCGATTGATTATGCTTATATTTGTGGATGTCAAACGATTGGTACCATGTTAATTGTTAAAGAGACTCTCTCAGAGATTTGTGCTTTGGGAGTTATAAACGTTAAAACTTTGACATTCCCATTCCTTGTCACTGAACTAAAGAACGTTTTCAATTTCTTAACCTATAAGCTTAATCAATTTTTAATTAACGTGAAGTGACGCTTGACACCTGTCTGTTCTATTTTGGGAAAGCAGGTTTATGAATAAACGGGGGAATCCTTTCTCGGGCGCCTTGCTATCGTCACGTGACAAATAAATATAACATGGCGGAATCCTCAACATCCTATGTAGAATCAATCTCATATGCAAAGCTATCGTTCCTTCCCCACATGTTGATATATGGAAGCGTAGCGGGAACCTATTTACTCGGGTAGAGGTTGATGTAGAATGTGTGAGCATTTCTTTGTTTGTTGTCCATATCAAATTGAGCAAGATTCAATATACGTTATGTTTTCGCTGTTTGTTTTCCTCCGCCCTCGACCCATTTTCGCTTGACAGATTAATGTTTTCGCCCATGCGCATGTGCGGTAAACTTTTGTGAGGACCCATGTGACGATAGTTTCTGAAGATACTCTAAGTTTAGATCGGTGTTTACAAAATAATCCTGTTTGAACGGTCTTCAATATCAGAGATATAATGTTGTGGTTTTTTTATCTTTTCTGTACAGTTATGAAAAGGGTTTGAAAGCTATCAATAATCCAGTTCTATGTTACTTTAGAATTCTGTGTTATCATTTTTACGATAGAAGACAAATTATTTTAAAAAGATAAATTCTGAATCTCTGAGAGAGTCTCTTTAAGGATAAAGGAAACTGTTTAATGAGCTGGAATACACTTTGAATGATTTATAAACACATGCCCCAATTCAGCAGTTTATACCAAGCATTTCCAACCCACCCATGTTGTAATTTCGCTGATGAGTGTTACACAGTTTGACAAGCATGTATTGTCAGCAATGGAGGGTAACACTTGTTTGTCTTTTTAATTCTGTTTAGCGTACAGTCGAATGATGATTACAGCACAACGAATTACATTTTCTTTACTAATTAGATTATCTTAGTTTCAAAGGATTAGGCACTGTGTCAACAATATTTCAGTTATATTAAAACTTATTTGTATCAAAGAAAAATAGGTTACTTTCAACACATGAGAAAACACTTTACCTATGCACAAAGGGTGTTTGTGATTCTTAATGACCATATTTCAACCTTACATCTTTTTTCATTATCTCTAATTTCATTTATCATTGTTAAATTCAATTACGTGTTAAGATAGAAGATGTAATTACACTGTAGTTCATGTATTTTTGTATTTTCTGTGGTAGTACCAATAGGTATCTTAACATGATGATGGTAATAATGAGTATTCACAACAGGGAGAAATGACGACATTTTAAGAAATATATCTCATATCAGGCATGGGGCAATGTGAGTTAAGTCATAATGCTTGAAGACCAGATGTCTAAAAGAAAATATAATTATATATAATTATAACGGCATATTATTGTTAATGAATAAATAATGTATGTATAAAAGAAAATGTATTTTTTCCTTCTATTACAAACTGCTTTAATGTTTATCATCAACACTTGGTTTCATGCCTATCTCAATTATGCATCTGATAATGAGAGTTTGTACTCACTGGAGAAAAGGAGGACCTCAAGTGTAACTTAATTTGTTTAAAACATGGGTATATGCAATAGGGTTTGGGTTAGGGTTAGGGTTTGTTCCCGGAACGTCGACTCGAATGTTGCCAAACCTGGATGATTTTAGGGATTAGGAGGACCTTCAAGGGAACGTCGACTATCGATTTCCTTAGTACTGATAAAGTGTTACCATTTATGTGGTTTAATTGGGAGCTCAGAAAAATGTAATGACTTTAACTTTATTTATTTATGTACATCATTTTTATTGACTCATGTCGACGGTATCTGTCCCAGAAAAGTAAAAGGCATGTAGTTTATAAAAACAAGATCCAAAGAAAGAATTCACATTCTTGAATAGCATTCCTGTTCTAACTAAAGTCATCATTGAATATTCATAATTACTGATAAACTGATTGGATAAAGTCCGAAAATATGATAGGCACCATACACTTTGGAATCAGACAATTAACCTAAGTGGACAGGCTGAACTTCGAAGTGCTCTGACGTCTTTATGGAATCTGTAGGCCGGTAGCCTGTGTCTTTCTCCATATGACCTGAATGTTAGCTAAAAATCGTACATTTTCAAAAGAGCGATTGAAGAATCATGATTGCACGACTTGACGTTTACCAGGAAGAAATGTTTAAAATCAACGGCATCATAACTGAATATTGATGGTATGAATCTGGTAAAACTTGGTTCGAACGGTGTACGGAATAAACCCCCACCCTGAAAAACGGCATAGCGGAATAAACCCCCACTCCCTTATTGCATACACGGAAGAACCCCCCCCCCCCTTGTTTTGCATATGCGGAATAAACCCCCACTCATATTTGGCATACGCGGAAAATTGAAGGTAATCAGTACGCTGGTAAGAAGAAGACCATCCGCGAGTTCCTACATGCCATCGGCCACAACATTCGGCTTCAATAACACCAACTGACGGCAACATTAGTACTTTTTATGGTTGTGACAACTGGTATCAACAATGTGCTTCAACATGTGCTTTATCTTGACAATGTTTATTACTATTAAGCATATGCTTGTCCGATTTATTTAAATAAATATAAATATTTATTAATATGTTGTTGTCTATTTCAGTCCTCATTAATAATCATTCTCACTTCACCTGTTTTTCAAATAGTCATTTATCTCGCTAGTGCTATCATGGTGAGATACTGAGAATTATGCAATTATTGCTCAAACTTGGAAAATTCAGAATCGAATTACGTGTCAATGGTTGCCTTACAGTATGGATAACAGTTAGGGCGGGGGTTTATCCCGCCTATCTGAAAACAAAGTGGGGGTTTCTTCCGTGTATGCAATAAGGGAGTGGGGGTTTATTCCGCTGCGCCGTTTTTAAGGGTGGGGGTTTATTCCGGCGGGGGTTTATTCCGGGATTCGGTTCGAACAGGTAAATAATGTTCCGTGAAACACGCTATCACCATAGACTGCTAGGTGATTGTGAGGATTTCTTCCGAATATTGTCTAATGTTAATATAAGGATGAAGTCTTGTGCATCTCATCTCTAGAATACTTTACGTACTCTCATTCGTTCTTTCTGTATATGTATCCATCTGGTGCCAAGTTGTGCCTACCTTTTCTTTATGCAATGAACTTGACATTTAGCTGTGCATTCATGATGCAGTCTAAAATGAAGTACAAGTAAGATAACCATAAGCTAGCTCTACTAAATATCAACATAACTATTAGTGTTAAACAGTTTTTATACTTAATGCTTTTAAAGAATCGAACGTTTATTCATTGCAGCCATTGCAATTAAATCAGTCGATAAATATCGGAATTTTACAATTATTCATTCATTAATTCAGACGATAAGTTTCTACAGTTGCATTTTCCCCTTTATCGACTTTTTTATTGATGTTATATTCCCCGTGATAGGCCCCCTAATCCCCCATTAGCAAAGGTGTGATGAAAATTCGAGTCCACGTTCAGGGAACACACGGTTTGTTCCCGGAACGTCGACTCGAATGTCATCACACTTGGGTGATTTTAGGGATTAGGAGGGCTTTCAAGGGAACGTCGACTATCGATTTTCTTATATGGTTTTTACTATATACATTTTTTATAAACGGTAAATTAAATAAATCAACTGAAAATATAAGATACACGTATTTAAAGTCACCATACACTATTAAACCTAAGTGGACAAGCTGCGATGCTAGGTCTGCATATGTCTGCATATTTCATTAGGTCTATTACTCCTTCTTGGTACCTATTCTTCAGTGTACTCAGGCGGCGATTAATGTTCATATATTTCTTTGCTCGCGGTCTTTTACTTCCACCTGCGGCCCTCTGGGTTCTATTCATTTCATTTGCATTCTGAATATTTTTAAAGATTTGGATAACCACGTATATGTTTGGGTGAGCATATTGAGCTTTTTTCTTCAGTTTGCTGTGCCAGTCTTCGTTCGTTCACCTTGAACCCATTGCTCCGTTACATAATCAGTGAATTGCTTGGTTAGGTCTATAATGTCTCGGCGCCATCTCTTTCTTCTAAGGTCTGGAACCAGTGCTCTTCAATGGCATCCAGTGGAATTAGAGGTAGGATGGCTGCGCGTCTAACAAGTGTACGAACATCGTTGTTGTCTTTTAAAGGAATATGTAGGCCGGTAGCCTGTGTTTCTCCATATGCTCTGGGTCTGCTTTCTGCGAGCTCGGTACAGTGTGGAATGCGCCGAGTTAAATGTCGGTATGGACTCAACGACGTTTCTGCAAGTATCGTCCCATTCTTGTCTCTTAGTTTGTTGAGTTCCTCTGTGAATATAGAAAGAATAGGGCGGACCTCTTCTGTGCAGCGTTTGGTGATCAGTTCATGATCTGTTTTGCTACCACACTCAACTGGTCTGTCGGCTGAGTGTGGGGATTTCTTCCGAATCCAGTTGGGATGTTGTCCATTGTTGACAAAAAGGAAGAGCAGCCTTGTGTTACACATCTCCGGAATACTTTCCCTTCTCTAATTCGGTTCTTTCTGTAAATGTATCCGTCTAGAGCCAGGTTGTGACCACCTCTTCTGGTAGTGATAAATTTGAAGTGTAAGTAAGATAACCCCCTTATTAGACATACCTGTTTCCAATTTAATTGTTCATTTAAAACAATTCGTACGACCGTTTTCTGTATTTGAATTTTGCCGAATGTTCATTTGTTGCACACATAACAATTGAATACATCCTTTTGATTACCAATAATTGAATCAATTAATAAATATTATAATTTAACGATTAATAAAATTAAAAGGCGAACGGAGGCTGAAGGTTTAATGATAACAAAAAATCTCAATGATCAATTAGATACATCGTTTTTGATTTACCAATTTATTAATTCAAACACGAGATTTCTTTAGTTTGATTGTTTCCACTTTCATCGATTTTCCTTTTATGTTCCCCATGGTAGGCCCCCTAATCCCCACTTGGGATAGGTGTGATAAAAAGTCGAGGCGACGTTCAATCTGGTTTTATGGACCATAGTAAAACAACACAGAATACAAGCGTATAAGACAACTAACACCTTGGTACATCATTGTTTCAGAAACATTCAGTAAGAATTTTTCTGAATGGCTAGTGTCCGGTACTAAAATAGCCTAAAAGCGAACTTTTATGCCTTGCTCTAGAGTGTTTTATAAAAACAAGATTGACCATATACCACTCGCTGCATATATTTTGATACAGGATACTATTTTGCAGTGATATTCTCTGCTTTAAGAAACCCATTTGTTTGTTTTTATAATCTTTTTCTCATTGCTTTAGGTGTGATAGTAGGTAGAGGAAAAACATTGGGCGAGACAAAATACATGTGCCTGACTCTACAATAAAGAAATACTACTCAGAACAACAGATGGGAAAATGAACTTTTATTAAGTATGATTAAATAGGCAATGGTTATGAAGTCTGGTAACATGACTGACTATGGGGCTTTTAGTGTTTTTTTTTGTTGTATAACACATCCTCATATTATTTCAGTAAAACTGTTGTACATCCCGAATACAAGTTTCCAATGACAGAATAAGAATCCCCTTACACAATTTGCATGTTTTATGTATTGCATTCCTTTCTTTATTAGTTCTCTTGGTGTTGTTCCAGGTATGGTTTCCACTTCATCTCATGTAAAACAAATGGACACAAGATGAGATGGAAGAGATTTTTGATGCAGTGCAGACAATCTGGCAACTTGTCCAAGATCAAGGAATACCTGGAGACAAATCGATCAAATGTCATGTTGAAAGACAAGTGGAGAAATATGTTGAAAAGTGGTGATGCTGAACGATTAGCGAAAAGGGGGATAAAGAAATGAATGTGTGCAGGTGTGGTAAACTATTAGAGTTTCTCAAATGTAGTTGTTGCATTGATCAATGTTGCAGAAGCAAATGTAAATGTGTTGCTGCAAATGTTCTCTGTGCAGCGCTTCGCAAGTGTTGTGGAGACTGTGATAGGTCACAATAAACGTTGAACAGCTTAGTTATTAAAATGTATCATTGGTCAATAGGCATTACAAGCTGTTTAAAAAAAGAAATGTTTGAGAATGTGTCTGAAACATCGTTTTCGATGGGTTTTTCCACTTAAAGTACCTGGGTGTGAAATTATGGGGTTCTGTATTGTAAGTGAAATGGATGCACGTTTTATCATTTTGTTTGTATTCTCAGCTCAAATGGAAAGATGATTAGATACATATACATGTACTTTTTTGTTACATTGTTGCCATGTTGTATCCACCTGTTTTGATGTATTGAGCCATTGTTGGCAAAAAAAATATTCCCTGATCAGACATGTCCTGCAGGAGTTTTTTTAACCAGGATATATTTTTATTGCTTATGCCATACCAAAGAATAAACATTATCATTTATAACAGTATAAAAACTATGCAAGTTGGTTGATCTAGTCTGACATTGGCGATGGCTTTACCATGTGTAATCCTCTTTGGCGGCCATCTTTGATTGTTTTTTACATTTTTTAAAAGCTATCAAACCTTTTTCTTGATCTCTAACTATCAGGAATATCAAACCTTAGTATATTTATTAAAAATGGGGGTAATATCTCTGAGTAAACTGCATAACCACTTGGTTGATAGCAAATTCGAGAAAAATACATAGATGGCGGCCATCTTGGATTTTGGCAGCCATCTTGGAAGGTTGTTCGATGGGTCCTCATCTTATTTTACTCGGAAGGTCTCAAACTATCTTCAGGCAAAGTTTCATGCTTTAATCACAATTTGCACAATTTCCTTAAAAAACCAACGAAATCCGCTGGGCTAATATTATAAAGTGGAGATTTGAATTCTACAAAATGAATTAAAGATTTGTGTGATGGCAGCTAATGTTTTGAATTACTATTGCTATCTGTAATAGTCTTATTTAAAAGGGATGTGTTAGTCTTAAACTTTTTCAGATTTTTTAAGGGGTTTGATGTTCTTTAATTTTACATATTTGCTCATATTACACCATACTGCACTATTAGAGATGTTTTGTTTTAGTCCTTTCCTTCTTTCTGTTACAAATTATGTTTTCCAAAATTCTTTGTCTGCTACTTTTGTCATCTCTATCAATTGAATACTTTCATATGGAAGAATGATTTCTACGCTTGCTCTAGATATGACCTTTCATGTATAAACTGTTAGAAAAGAGTGTAGATACCACTGTTACAAAATCATTAATTGCTTCCTCTGGCCCTATAGATTCCTTACAATGATCTCTCCTAATCATTAAGAGAATTCCTGTCAAAGACTGTAGAAAGTACTGCGATAAAAGAATAAATTGCTCTTTTTGAGAAATTAATACTTTGCTTTTTTATATCATATATAATAAAAATGGCTGAAGTGCAGCCAAACACTATAGAAACTACTGTGACAAAAGAATACATTGCTCCTAATAAGCAGACTGTACTTGGTTACCATGGTTATTATCCATTGTAAAGATGTCTCTTTTTCTGCAAAAGACTAAAGAAACCACATTTACAAAGGAATAAATTGCTCCTCATGAACAAAGTTTTAATGCTTTGCTTGCAATGGTTTCTGTCCATTGTATAGAAAATGTTCATGCTTTGTTGGTAGTATATTTTTGCATTCAGTTATGTCCAGTCACAAATTACCATACAGCTGAACTTGTGCATAGGATATTGTCAAGGCAGTTCTAATAAGTACCAACATAAAAGGATTACTCATATTGATTTCAAAAGGGTCCTGTGTGTCCCAGTGATGTAGAAATTGTGATACAACTTCAAGGGTTCCTTGTTCTAACCTCACCAACAGCACTTTGAATTTTCATGGGTTGTCATTGGGCAAGACACCACAGAGTCCTGCGTAGTACTATTGATAACCTTAAAAGTCGTTAAAAACTCAAATAGTGTTGACAATACTGTTGACACTGCATTTAACTCTATATAAACAAACAAAGCATATGTTGGTTGTTGAAAGTTTACCATAATAATTATATTCAGTAGCCTGCTCTCATGTTTATGATAAGGAACGTTAATTAAAGGTAAAATATGCTATGGTTTCATGTTGGTTTACTAACATATTGTCTATGATCAACCAATAAACTGACCTGCACATGATATAACTTTTTATGCAATTATATTTTGAAATACACTGTTACAATTGATAGATACGTTCCTCTATTGGAAGCTATCTTTTAATCGTTCACACAATAGAAACAGTCCTATATGGAAATTTATATAGGACATCTTATTACCAGAGCTAAAGGACATTGTCAGCTGATTTATGCTGCTGGTTATAGCAGCAATTAATCAGGGTACTCTTTTACTAAACAAGTTATGAGAAGTACTTGCTATCTGCATAAGTCAAAACTGCTAAACATGAATAGCATCACAAATAAACGTTGACTATTGTACTGTAACATTTCATTGGAAAGATCTTGGAGACATGATTCCAATGATGTGTTATTTGGCAATATTGCTTACTCAATATTGAAATAAGAGGGCATTTTGTTTTGGACTTGCGTGCATTTTAAGCAAAACATGTTTAGTAAAACGGTATCTAGTAGATTAACTCCCTGATGTCAAAAAAGGAGTTATTGATGGTGTCGTACATATGCATTCGTTTCGGAGTCGCTTTCACCCTTTCATAGTTTAAACTATCATGAATATTATGAGACAATAAGTCAGCTAGTAAATATTTGGGGAAGGGTAGGGTAAGACGAGTGACTTAGTTATATGAACATAATACTGAACACGCTGTTTTTTTAAAAATCAAACTTTATTTTTCTTTGTTATTATTTTCAATGCATAAACAATAAAAAAAGTTTTTGATAAGGGACAGGCGTGAGATCCAAGCCAGGGTTGTAGATATTCCATTCAAAATGTTGCCATCGAAGTATGGTCTGAAAATACAGAGAACATATATATTCAATATACTACATCGTTTGGTTTTTATGATATATGTGTTAATTACAGAAACTTAATGTGGGTTTATTCATTCCCTTTTATATACTAAAACAATATAGATGAATAATAAAATCATTGGGTGAACTTGCAATGAATTTAGTTTTTTAAAATGTAAAACAATGTCACCTTTTATCTCAGAGCAGTGAATATAGGAGGGAAAGTTGCATTGGAATTGATGAGAATTGATTTCGCTGTCACAATAAAAACATTTTATATTTAATGATTATGCAGCAGTGTCTTAACAGTTTTTGTTAAATGAACCACATTTTTAGGCTAAGTTCTCTTTTAACGTTAATGAGAATTGCACAATACTACATACAATATATATTATGCATTGCTACATCAAAATAGATTATCAAAGTTTACTCATGAAATCCGTTGCAAATAGGATTTGCAGACAAACTATTCATTAATGTCGTAAGCAGTTGCTCTTATAAAAGGAAGCATTTTCATCATATTGTTAATTGTTTTGTATAAGCTATCTAAAATATGGTATCGAATTAACTCACCCTTTCAATATCTGCCGTAGCTCTTGCTGTATCTACGTCCATATCCTCCAGAGATACCACCGGAGATTCGTCCATAGCCTCGTCCGTAACCACCTTTTCCTCCCCAGCTTCTTTGTCCGTATCCACCGCCGATAGAACCGTATCCACCACCGATAGAACCGTATCCACCGCCGATAGAACCGTATCCGCCTCCAATGGAACCGTGACCGATAGATCCGCCTCCAATGGATCCGTATCCGCCTCCAATCGAACCGTGACCGATAGATCCGCCTCCAAAAGATCCATATCCGCCTCCAATGGATCCATATCCGCCTCCAATTGAACCGTGACCGATAGATCCGCCTCCAATGACGCCCACTCGGTAATAATCGTCGTCATCGTCACCGAAGTAACCGCCTGAAACAACTCCTCCCCCAATGGCGCCTCCGCCAATGAAACCACCTCTTCCTCCGTAACCGCCTCCTATGCTGGCTCCGTAACCGCCTCCTATACTACCCCTATAACCACCTCCGATTCTTCCGCCGTAGCCACCGCCTATTCTGCCATAGCCGCCTGATATTCCCCTGCCGCCATAACCACCATAGCCCTTGTAGTAAGTAGCATTGACGGCGATTGCGGACAGCAATACTGTTGCGAGTATTTTAAACATCGTTCTTGTTTCTGAAATGTAACAACAAAACGTTCTTTTTTAAACAGCTTGTTTTTAAGTCATTGTTCAATATATCAAATATCAAATGAACGGATTGTGAATGCATTGATAAGAAATTACAGCAACAATCAAGCTAGAAGGAGAAGACCATCTGTTTCATTGGTTAACAATCGAAGCAAACCCAGCTAAGACATAAGTCTTAAAAACAATTCCAGTAGGAGTTTTCCTTGTGATGGCGTGCATCCTGTGAATATATGACATCATGTTTTACAGCCTGTTTTTAATGTTGGTCACATACAACATGTTGAACTGTATCTATAAGTTTAATAAGCGTTTGTCGCAAAATTCTCATATTTAGCCATGAAAGTACGAAATGTCATCCTCGCCGAACTCAAGGTCGCAGCCAGAAAAGGGTTGCATAGCTAAAGATAAATGCGATGTTACCCAAGTATTGCCAAGAAATGCCAATGGGTGAAAACATATTAACCAAAGTATACAGATCAACACCAAAACAAAACTTTTAAGAAAACCTTTCCACTGATTGAATACAGCAGGCTAATTGATAGATATAACGATACAAATGATACATAAAGCATACATTTCAAATTAAGACTTATTCATTTTACATAGATTGTGACGGAAGGTTAAATCTCATCAAATTCGCCCTAGGCTGTTTTCTGGATACTAAACCAGTACTAGCGCCGAATTGTAAGCTAGTGTCGGCAACTTTCACTTCGGCTCTAGCGGGGATCAAACCCGGGCCACTCAGTAGAAGAGGCCGACCCTCTGTCACTGTCGCACTGTTTAATGTTCAATGTAAAGAAAGCATAGTAAAGAGTAATGTTTAAAAAAAACCAATGTCTTACCGGTCGACTTCGGGTTGGTCTGTGGGTTTCGAAGCGGGAGTTTACACTGACAACTACTAGTATTGCGTGTCTTTATATAGGCGGACCAGATCGTACCATGTAATAGGGTGCCGGTACACGTGCAAAAGCGCTGCAAGTGTAACATGACACAACAGAACCAAAGCAGGCCCAGATGCTCGTATACACTACCCTTTTCCACTGGTCATTCCTCGTGGATCTGATGATATAAGCACCGATTTCTTTATTACGCTTGCTAATGGAATGGAATGGGATTAGTTACTGCCTTTGTACACCCTGATCCAATTCAACATTCTTTACGAAGATCGGCGTAGATAAAAGAATGAAGTAGACGTTTTTCGGTGGAGCGTTCACCTTGTTCAATTAATGTTACGTAATTGATGACATCATGTCATTCCGTCGCGTGCCTATCTATGCAATATACAATGACAGAAACATGACGTGCACCTGTCAATTAAAACAATGGCCTCACGCCGCACTAGACCCATAATATGATTTAATTGCGGCCGTTTGCATCCGTGTATTAGACAGTCGCGACCTTCTTCCAATATGCTGTCAACAGAACAGAACGGATTTGTATCTTTGGTTCCCACATAGTGCGATATCATAAATGCATATTATCAACATAGAGGAATAATAGTAATTGTTATATAGGTTGCATGATTCGGGTGACGATAACTCTTTCCTTGTGAGAATCGGAGACCACCGAGTGATTCCCCCACACTCTACACTCGTTATGAGTACTGGTTTAACATCTGGGAACCAGATCCGAGAATGACTGAATTAAGATGTAACAACATTGAATCTTTGATTCCTCAATGGTTATTAAGCATAGATGCATAATATAAACGTATAAGAAGAATAGTAGTTAATATGTAGCAACTACGAGTCAGCTGACTATAGTTAATTCCGTATGAGTACCAGAAACCACCTAGTGATTTTTCACTTATCCACACTCGGTATGAGTACTGGTTTTGCTTCAGGGAAGCAGACGCGTGGGTGACTGAATTAAGTTGTAACAACATGTCCTCATTGATTCCTTAATGGTAAATAGGCATACTTGCATAGTTTCAAGGTAAAAGGAAGAAGAGTAGCTCTTTTGTAGTGTGTATAATTCGGGTGACGATGGTTCGTTCCAAATGAGTAACATAGACAACCTTGTGATTTTTATTTTCTAATAATCAACAATCGTTGTGAGTACTAGTTTTGTACCAGGGAAGCAGACTCGTGGGTTATTGAAGTATGTTGTAACAGCATGCCATCATTGATTCTTTACTGGTAGATAAGCATAGATGCATAGTATCAAAGTAGAGAGATGGTAGTTCTTTTGTAGGAAGAAGGATTCATGTGACGATAGTTCGTTCCTTGTGAGAGGCAGCAACAACTGGGGCCTTATAAACGGAAATGTGAGAGATAACGTTCATTTAGAAATATCTTTTTAAGCACTTTGTTTCCGGAAGATTAAGCCCCTATCATGCAGGTTTTTCGCCATATTTAGAGAACATTTTGGGAAGCAAACATTAACATTGATGTTTGGTAATAAAAAATAGCAACTTTGGTCAGGGGGTCATATAGTTATTCGTATTACGATAAAACAATTTTGACGGAAAGAAGGCATGTTAAACATTTGTTTGGTACGATAAATTAAGTGACCACTGCGTATGATTTAGTTTCTTTCAAATATTAAAGCATTTATATTTCCATTTTACATTCAAATGGCTTCTCAAAACACTATCAATTAACGACGTTTATTACAATCGACTGTCGTTTTGGTAAAGATGTAAGAAGGTCATAACATAGGATTACGTAATGTTTCATACTGTCTAGTAAACAAAGGACACCTAATGATTTTACCATTCGAGACAGGCTAAACAGATCGTTTATCCATTCCCCGATTTGAGAATCCGAATGATTTTGACGACATACGAAAATCATATTAATCATTATCAAAGGCGCTTGTTTACAAATGTGACGAAATTCGGAATTGAAAATTGATGTCTTTAAAACTGCACAATAGCTCTACTGTTTTATGAAACGCACTGGAGAAAAGTTCTTGGACGCAAAATAGATTGATTCAGATTTTTTAAAGAGTGTATACAGTGAATTAACACGTGTTGTTATCCAAAAGCGGGACATTGCTTTTGAGATCTACCGCATATAAAATTTGATGATTTGACGCATCCTGAATCAAATACGCTTTCAACGGGTACTTTAATTGTATAGTCTACCAAACAACAATACAAAAACTGTAACGTTTCAACAACATTTCATTTTGACTTTCAAATATTTCCATTGTTTACAAGTACTTTGAACGACGTTTTTCTCTCTTTAAGTAATTTCCCTTGCGGTATCTGATAGAAATCACTGTCTCAAAAGAGGAGATTGCTCGTCTGTAACAGATGCTTCAGCGTTATGTCGTTAAGAGCAATTACTCCTCTTTTCACAATTCTTTCCAAAATCGTCTGCAACAAACTGGTCAAATTGTTTGGTAATGGGTTAAACTAGTGTGGAAACAGGATAACATGAGCATTATGAAAAACTAACCATGTTGTCACAGTGGTTTCAACCCAACATCACAGACAAGATGTATTTACTTTGTTGCTTCTTCGTCACACATGGTTGTTTTCATTCTTGATAAGTTCCTTGTGCCCATATGACTGAATAAATTGATTGTATTGTATTGTATATTGACAAGTAATTTAACCCATTACCAAAACTATAATGAAATTGGACCAGTTTGTTGCAGGCAACTCAGGAAAACATTGTCTTCACGATGTTTTCTGCCCTATCAGAAGTTTCTTTTTCATTTTCATCACATTTTGAAATGTCGCCTGCAAACTCTTTCAATTTTGGACAGTCGAAAATTCAACGTTTGGAAATGGGTTAAGCATATATTAGTAAAGGTATATAAATCTCATGAATGTTAAAAGAAATATTGATGAATTTGGGCATTAATTACGTTATCATGTAGACAACGTGGGGTCTTAAACTGGTGGTCTTTGAAG